>BGNK01000686.1:166171-198504 GCA_003297005.1 Symbiodinium sp. clade A Y106
CAAAACACAAAACAGCCTTGTCATTTGCGTACTTCCAAAATACACTGAAATGAGCACGCCACCACAGCGGCAGCTGCGTTTTTCAAAAAATAGGGGTACGGTAAAACCGGTGGCGGGTACTAGCCAGCAGCTACTGCTACTGCTACTGCTACTGCTACTGCTACTGCTACTACTACTACTACTACTACTAGTGCTAGTACTAGTACTGTTGATACCACCACTATGTACGACTACGACTGCGACTACGACTGCCGCCACGACGACGACGAGGACGACCACGACGGCTACGTACGACTACGGTGGCGACTACTACGACGACTACTGCTACTGCCACTGCTAATTCTGCTACTGCTGCGACAACGACGACCCAGCCAGACACCATGAAAGTAGCAGGGGCTCAAGAATACTCAGGGCGATAGTGAGACGAGGTTCCAATCAAAAGCGATTGCAGAATTTGGGGCTATGGGAGTCAGGGTCGAAATGGCTGCTTCAGATACTGCGTGCCGGGGTTAAGTCGACGCAGGTTGTGTGAAGTCGGCTCCCCCCAAGCTCACGCCCAGATTCGCGCGAAGTCGACCCATCCGCAAAACGTCGACTCACACACTGGGATCTGCAACTACACGCTGGTTTTGAAGGAGCACAGCCCAACATGTCAAATCTGTGCGTGGCACGAGACTCTTCGCACAAAGTGAAGCAAACGTGCACTGAAACAAACGAAGACTGCAACTGCACGCCACGTTCTAGTGGGAGCTATCCAGGCCTCGAAACGAGCGGAAACTCCACGTACACGCTGAGCTCTGTCTGATCATGGTTGCAAACCGCACCCTCACTATTGGTTGCAGCCTCCTCTCCTTCGGGGACGCACAGGTTGGGGTTCACGGCTGACGGATGGTAAACTACTGCCAAGCGCCNCGAGGCCCGCGCGAGGTTGCGCGAGGTCCGCGCGAGGTAGTGGTCGGAAGCTACACATCTAAGAGCTTTAGCCGAGCTTGTAAAGAATACTCAGTCAAGCTTCGTCGGTTGGAGGTCGCCCCGACTACTTTCCAAAGCATTTACAAACACAGCTGCGCTATGGGAATCCCCATGTGCTTGCCGGGGTGAGATGACCTCCAGCCAGATGTTCTTAGGAGCTTGTATGCGGAATCCCATGTGCACGCCCGCGCGAAACGATTTTTGAGAAACACATCCATGCATATGTGGAGTAGGGCTTGGCGTTTTAGTTCGGGTTTCAATGTCGCCACACAACTGGCTCCCAAGCTTTAACTCGGAATCCCCATGTGCTTGCCGGGGTGAGATGACTTCCAGCTAGATGCTCNAGGGCTTGGCGTTTTAGTTCGGGTTTCAATGTCGCCACACAACTGGCTCCCAAGCTTTAACTCGGAATCCCCATGTGCTTGCCGGGGTGAGATGACTTCCAGCTAGATGCTCTTACGAGTTTGTATGCGGAATCCCCATGTGCACGCCCGCGCGAGACGACTTTACGCAAGGTGAGACGACTTAACCCTCCTACCCAGTACTGCCGTTGGGAATGCCGCTATTTCGGGCCATGGCAGTGATGCTAGGAGCCACAACAGCTAGCTGCTTTCTGCTAAACTCTAAGCCCGAGGGCCCTGAAGATTTAATCTTCTAGGTTGGAGCTTGGGGAACTTAGGGAGTTGTGAAGTTTCAAGGTTTAGGCTTTAGGGCTTCCTAGATCCTTTCGGATATCTCTCGGTCTCCCACGGTCCGTCTTCGATGATCCTGATTCTTGGCCACTGCCGCCTGCAAAGACCACTGAGACGGTTTAGTTTGCGGATGTTGGCGGGGTTGGATGTCTGGCTTGAGGCTCAGACTGTTGTATAGTAGAAGCCAGAAAGTTGGAACATCAATATCCTCGTTCCCTTAAGGTAAACTATAGGGGATCCTAGCACCAAACCTCCTAAACCCATGCTCCAACTTTCTGGGGTTCACTGTAGGACTTATAGGGGGTACACCCCCGAAACAAGCCCTCAGCTTCCCGAAACCCCGAAAAAGGAGGCTAAGCCCCCAACAAGGACCATCAGCCCCTAAACCCGAAACGAAACCCCAAAACCCTAAACTCCAAAACCCTAAACTAAACCCCAAAACCCCTAAACCCTAAACTAAACCCCAAAACCCCTAACCCCTAAACCCTAAACTAAACCCCAAAACCCTAATCCTAAAAAAAAACCTTGGGCCCACCCGGCCCGTGAGTTTCAGGGATGGGTTTAGGGGTTAGGGGTTTAGGGTTTAGGAGTTTAGGGTTGAGGAGTTTGGGGATTTACAGGGATAGGGTTTAGGGTTTAGGGGTTTAGGGTTTAGGGTTGCGGAGTTTGGGAATTTACAGGTTTAGGGTTTAGTGTTTTAGGTTTGAGGGTTTAGGGGATCGGTACTTCCAAAAAGTTATTGGGGTCGGGTGTTTAGGGTCACAGTGTAGGGCTGCGTTGGGCGTTGGGTGCTTGAGGTTTGGCGTTTCGAGCTCTGGGCTTTGGGATTGTAACCTTAGCTGTAGTATATATGCTTGCTTCGGCCGAAACCGCTATGCAATGACATAGGAAAATCACTGGATGTCTTGCCGGGTGCTAGGCAAGCAGCGCGGCAACACAATCCCGAATCACGACTCTACCCCATGGCTCTTGAGTGCTCGCAGTGTGGGATCCCAGCGGTCCTAGCACCAAACCACCCTAAACCCTAAATCCGAGTCCAAGCTGAAACCCCACGCCAGCTATCGGTACACCTATAGATGGACTATAGGGAACTGCAAGCCACATAAACATCCGATAAACACGTGAATCGGCGTATCTCCTGGATATTTCGAGCCCCAAAAGCCCCCAACTACAATCCAACACGAAGACAATGCAAAAGCGAACAACTGAACAGAAGCATTAAGCCTACCGTCACGAGACCCTGAAACACCCGCAAAGCTGAACTCAAAGCGCGAAACGTCCGCAAACTCCCAACAGCCTTGAAGTCCAGTACCTCTCGTATGGTGGCGTGCAAACGAAAAACCAGAAAAGCCTAAAATGGCTTAGGATGTACGGATTCAGTGTCTTGGGTTAAGTTATCTCACCCCTAATACCTAATTCCTGAATACGAGAACCCAAAACCTCAACCTCCACCACCAAAAAGTCAATTTCAGAAATTAAGCGACCCCGACATAAACCCGAAATGGTAGGGTCCCCAATAGACGGAGTCCAAACTAATCATCCCCGTATAGCCCGTTACGAAAGACCTGATTTTCAGTCAACCCTACGTGCAAACTGGGACGAAGCACCGCTGCTGCTGCCATGGGCAGCGCTGAGTGGCCGATCCAAATTTCCGAGTCGCTGCGGTTGTTTTGTTTAGTTTCTATTTTTTATGGTTTAGACTTTAGGGGTTGTTTTGTTTGTTTTTTTGTAACTTGGGCCTTTAACGGGTTCAGGGTCGCGGGGCTCATAGGGTGCTTCTTCTCTCCGGGATCGTGCTGTTGTGTCAAGGGTTTCGGCTTTCGGGGCTTAGAGGGTTCTTGTAGAGCTCTCTCTAGGTTTCTGGGGAGATGTTCATGTTTAGCTGCCCATACTGGAACTAATACCACCATACCACCGTCTCTAGTTGGATCTAGATCCTTCAATCCTAAAACCTTAAGCTGCTCGTAGGCTTTCGCGTTGAAGCTGACTTTGCCCCGGGGGTCTCAACCCACTCGAAGCTTGAGCATGGCCGACAGCGTGTTTGGGGGTTCAAGGTTCACCTTATGTATTAAACAAGTTTCCGGGTTCAGGGTTCACCTCTTCGCGTTTGTGTTGCAAGCATATCGTGTGCATGAGTGTGTGTGTGTGTTACATCCGCCATCACTGGGCAGCAGTGAGCTTCTGATGACGAGTTTGATGACTATGTGAGTAGGGATTAGGGTGCTGCTTCTGATGGTGAAGGCGACTAAGACGGAGAAGTATGCAGGCATGCATGTACAAGTCGTCCTCATCATTCAAGCTGCAGCAGCAGCATCGTCAACAGCAGCAGCAGCAGGAGTAGCAGTGGGAACAGCGGCAGGAGCTGCACTCGCAGCGAGACGGCAACATGACCACTCTCGTGTCCAGGAACATCACTACCAGCCCTCCACATCACTATCTTCTCGTGAGCTCGTAGGCATAGGAACAGCCATCCCCATCGCCATCGTCGATCGTCATCACCCAGATTAAGGTCATCACCGGCACCCTCAACATCAGCGCCACTATGATCAGCATCATCAGCAGCAGCATCATTGTCATCGTCATCGCTATTATCATCGCCGCTGTCGCCGACCAAGCCATGCAAACCCAAAGCACTGACACGTGACCGCCCATGTACCGGGAGCCCCAAACCCTAAACCCTGAACTCCAACCCGAACCCCGGCCTCGCACACTAAATCCTGAAATGGTTTAGACTGGAGAGGAGGATCCTTCTCAGCCCTCACCTATTGGCCCAGGGTGATCTCAGACCTGAAGATTGGATCGGGTGCTCCTTGCAAGGCCCCTTCAGCAGACATCCGATCGTCTACCTTCACCTTGAACCTGCCAACTTCTAAACCCTAAAACCAAAAATTGCTACTAACACCCTGTAGCACATCAGTACAGCAAAAACCTTTATAGGAACCTTGCTAGGCCCCAAAGCTCAACCCAGACCTTATGATAAGCCTATAAAAACATATCGATAACATGAGAACACCCTGCAAAGCACGACGGACAAAACCTTCAAGCACAGAACATCTGAATCCTACGAAATCAGACTATATGAAAGTAAAACCACCCGTAAACGCCTCCAAAAACCTTCCAAGAGCACCCTTAAACAAAAAACAACAAGAGAAACCCATGCCGAGCCGAGTGCCTCTGGTCTCTGGGCCACAGGGCCCGAAGAAGCCAAGGCGCTCTCCAGCACGGAACGCTCCTCATGGGCCTCTGAGGAAAATGCGGGGTTTAGGGTTTAAGGTTTTAGGGTCTTTGGATTCCTTTTAGGGTTAAGGGTTTAGGGTTAAGGGCTTCCTTTTGATGGGCTCCTTAAGGGTTCTTTGGGTCCAGGGAGTTCGGGGGGTTCTTGGGATACCTTTAAGGGCTTCCTTATGGGTTTAGGGGTATACTAAGGTTTAGGGTATAAGGTTCAGAGTTCAGTATGGAGTTCAGGGTAGAAGCTTCAGGGTTTCAGGGTTCAGGGGTATATGAGGTTTAGGAGTTTAATTTAAGGCTTAGGGTAGATAGAGTTTGGGGTATAAGGTTCAGGGTTTAGGGTTTTAGGCTCTTTTGACTCCTTTAAGGGCTTCCTTTCAAGTATTGAGTTCCTTAGGGTTTTTTGGGTCAAGGGGGTTCAGGGTTTAGGGTATGGATTTTAGGGTATGTAGTTTGGGGTGGAAGGTTCAGGGTTTAGGGTATAGAGTTTAGGGTATAGAAGAATAGAGTACTGAATAGAGTTTGGGGTCCAAGGTTCAGGCTTTAGCGTACGAGTTTAGAGTTTGGGGGTATATAAGCTTTAGGGTTAAGGTAGGATTTGGGGTATACGGCTTAATTAGAGTATGCGGCTTAGGAGTTTAGGGGTTGGGGTTTAGGGTGTAGAGTTTAGCGTAGTCCAGCGCCATTTGAGGAATCGTGGGCCAGTTTGAATCATAATCCTTACCCAGTCATCTGATCCTGCAAGTATACCCTAAGGCTCCATAGTAGTTCCTTTTTGGGATTACCTTACAGGATTCTAAATATGAACCCCAAAAAGGAACTACTATGGAGCCTATGGGTATAAGCACTTCTTCGAATTCCCGGGTGCTGGCTTTCTCCTGGCTGAGACACTCGAGGAAGCGTGTAATGCCCTCACCATCTGCGTGAGCTTTATGATTGTCTTTACTCATTTCGTTTTGTAGGAGCATTAACACTATCGTCATCTTTCCTGTTTCTTTCCTGCTCGCTTATCAACTTGAGGACGGGCTTACCCCGAAGTAAATAGCGGGTTTCTATCATCCCTCATATCGGCTTTCTCCTGTTTTCGAGGTCTAAGGTGCGGGGTTTCGGGCGATGGGTATACAAGCTTCTGGAGTTCGTCGTTTGGCAACTCGCTCCACGCAGCAGTATGAACTTAAAACGTGTTGTACGTCCTGATGCCGGTAAGACTCAAAACACTTTCTTCCTTGGCCAAACCCACAAGGAGCCTGACACCTTGAGTAAACCCGAAACTCTATAAGAGTCCTGAAAGGACCATTGGAGCTACTGGTCTGGCTTAGAGATCAGTTTCGGCGATCCTGTCTGAGCATCAGCAGCGTCAGCGACAGCAGCAACAGCAATGGCAATAACAACAGCAACAGCAATAGCACGACAAGCACAGCCACAAGCAACACCACAATTACAACAACAAGAACGACATCCATCAACAGAAACTAGGCGGATCTGCCTTATCGCGGCGCAGAGGCTTCGCCTCTGCAGCAGGCTTCGTCGGCCTGACCCGGATATTGAGGAATTTGTTGCTGCTGTAATTGCGGTTGCGGTTACTATTGTGGTTGTGGTGGTGGCGGTGGTGGTGGTGGTTACGGTTGTGATTGTGGTTGTGGTGGTGGTGGTTGTGGTTACGGTTGTGATTGTGGTTGTGGTGGTGGCGGTGGTTGTGGTTGTGGTTGTGGTAGTGGTGGCGGTGGTGGGGGGGGGTGGGGGGGGGTGGTCGGGCGTGCTCTTGTTCAGCTAAGTCCTGTTGCTGACATTTGCTGTAGCTGTTTTTTGAAATTTAGGATCGGAGGCACCTGGCGCCCATCGGCGGCAGGCTAAGCGGAGGTCCCCGGACCTTTGCGTCAAGGCGGCAACGGATTCACGCCCTGCAAGAAAAGCAGCACCAGCAGCAGAAGCAGCAGCAGCAGATATATGAAAAACATCGTTGCCTCTAACTCCAGCGAAATCCACGATACTGCACGAATTATTTTGCTCAAGGGTTTTAAGGTTTCAGAGGGCTTTGGCACCGTATAGGACTTACTTTCAGGGGTTCAGGGCTCAAGCTTGGGGTTTAGGAAGTCATGATCCAATCCGGATGTTCCAGCCGGTGTTTTTTGCCGAGGGCCGTCTTCACATTCGGAGATCGTCGGTTGAGGTAGTTGTGGACCATGGTTTCGAGTTTGGGGGTGTACGGTCTCGGGGATTAGAGCTTGGGGTCGGCTCTCCATCGCAGGAGAAAAACACTTCGAACAAGCCGCTGGGGGCAGAGCGATTCATGCGTTTAGCGGTTTTGTTGGCCAGGGCTGTAAAATGTTTTCATGAGGGGTTTTGAGAGTTTAGGACGCCACGCTGGGATGTTGCGAAGGTCAGCTCCTGTGAATCTCTGGGCTGCAGCCGCCAACTACACGTTTCTCATACATCTCGTAAGGTTCCAAGACTTTGGGTTTAGGGCCGTTGAATCTAGTTCCTGATTATTAATTAGAGTTTGATGTTCATCCTGCTGCAAACCTCGACGACAGTCTAAGCCCCAAGCCCTAAATGCTGAAACTCTAGAAGGTTTGAGCCGAACCGAATCGAACCTCACCCAGGGCTATGACACCGCTGGGACGAAGGTCTCCGGGATGGAAAGGGCCACGCCTGCAATGGGCAAATTGGCGTTCGTGGTTTCGGGCTGGCTTGCCTTGATGTGGTTTGGGGTGACGTAGGGTTTATGGTCGGGGCTTCGGGTAGCTAGGGTGTGGGTTTACGGTTTGCTTTAGGGTTCGGTTTCAGAATTTTGGTTTGTTGCTGGGAGGTCCTGGTCGGATTCTACACGAAATGCAGCCACACCGAACTTGATGGTCTTTGAGCGAGGTCCAACGAATGCAGGGGCCCAGCGAACAGATAACAGGGTTTGGAGTGTATTGTGCTACAAAATAGATTAAAGCTTTGCATCACTGACTGTAACTATGCAGGTCTATGCATTACAAGTTTTCTTAGTCTGCTAAAGCCACATAAAACCCGAAGCCTTCAGCACCCAACCACGAAAGCTCACATGTTCAAAAAGTTGAAAGCAAAAGGCTCGAAAGTTCATGCTGGCGTGGTCCTGAACCCTTCTCATAAGGGGCCTTATAGGGTTTTCCGAGCAAGAGCGACCCGTGGATTCTTAGCCAGCGGATTATGAATTGATTCACGGATCGGCGATTTCTGCAATAGCTGTTCCAGATCAAAACGGGCGGCTCTTCTGGAAGAGGGCATGCGTATGACATGCAAGCTGGGCTCCACAACAACCGTGCTATTTGCATATATTTCCGGGCAACAAAAAACTCTTGTACGGCAACCCCTTCATGTTGCCGAAATCGTCGTGGCACGAGACAAGTGCTCTGTGCCATCATTGAACACCCAAAGACCCCCGGTGAAAGTCAAAACTAATGCCGACGCTGTTGGAAAGCAGTTGAACGACACTGCAAAAACCGTGAGTTGCTTGCCGAGCAGCTGTTTGCACAAGCTCAGGGTAATTAGGCATGCTTGCTTCTGATACGAACATTGATGGCCCTCGGCCCTCGGCTCTTCTTCAGCTCTATTGGGCGTGTTGTCTCCGCGAAGAGGATGAAGAGAAACTGCACTTGCACATGGTAAGCACGCCCACAGTTCTTTTCCAAGTAAAGCATCATCAAAAAATTGCGGAGTCGGAAATGTATTTGCCTGCGCGGCCGCTTGAACCATTCGCGGTGGATGGTGCATAAGTGATGGAAATGCCATTATCTAGCTGAAGTCATGCTCTCGTCCTGCACGATCTTCTGCTGCACAGCAAAAGACTTGACCAGCAGCGAGAATCTGAGCATCCACGTCTGTCTTAGCAGCAGTGTGAAAGATATTTCGATCAGATGAATATGTATGGGAATGTACATGATGCACTGACGTTTGGCTTCAAGTTCCAACCACGAAACCAAAATCCAAAATCTCTGCTGGGATTGCAGCCCTGATCCTGGCCCCGTCGATGATGATGCTCGCCTCCGCCCCGATCGGGACTAAGGCCTGGAATGCACCGCCGCCGACAACTTGCCGATTCTCCCAAACCATTTCCTTCTGGTTCAAGGCCACCAGGCTGACCACGGGTTCCTCGGCGGTCAGCGGGCCCGATGACCTGAGTTGTTTAACTTCCAATTTAAACAAAGGGGTGTGGGGTGTGCTTGTGTTTACCAAACGTTTATATAAGTTTCAAGCTTTGCTGCTCCGTGACCAGGTGGGTGCTGCCATCGTTTGGGTGGTCTTGGCGAATCGCCCGAGCCCCACCTGCGGGTTTCACAAAACCAAGGCAACTACGGGGTCGTTATGACAAGGCCCCGATTTTTAATTGATCCTACACCAGGGCTTCTGATTTTTCGATCCCCCCTTTTTATCGAAAGAATTGAAAGATTCCTTGACCATCGATTTCCTCGGTCGCGAGGCTCCCCCAACACATTCCGGCAGTCCTAAGAGTTATCAGCAAAGTTCAGGAGCCGGATCATGAGAGGGAGATTGGTCACCTGAGTCGGTTCATTTATCAATAAACGCTGTGAACTTTAAGCTACCAGCTCTCAAAAAACCCGCATACCCCTAAAAGTTCCGACAATGCACAAACTCAGCTGGCAAGCAACTTGCGCCTCCTGCCTTGCACCTGTGACCTTCGACCACTAGGATGCCAGGACGAAGAGACGGGAAAAGTTATGGAGGTGGCCGACGTGGACGGGCAAAGAGACGAAGTCGTTGTCTATTGGCCCGTCTCCCAAAGGAGGCAGGCAAAGAAGAGGGATCTTGTTCGGGAGTTGTTGTCTCCTGGGGCTCCTGTCTCGTCTTCTATTGCCACTCAGCAGCCTGGCTATAAATCCGGGCTGTCGCGGGGGATGTGCAACATGCACATTGCCCCTTCCACTGGTCGCTGACCATTGGTTTCCGGAGCTGGGATGGTTCATTTTCCCTAAAGAGACTGTGTAAAGGGCAGAATGCTTGAGTTTAATCCTCAGCCGTGGTCAAGGCAGTGGTAACTCGGCGCTCAAATCCGCTTCAGGCACTCTGCAAAGACAAGAACCAAAAGCTTCAAAAACCAAGGCCAGCCCCAAGCATTCGCGATTAGAATCACGGATCTTTCTCCCCGTGGAGCTGCCTGCACAGATACATCTAGATGCTGTCGTTTTGAAATTGATTTACACTGCAGCACATCACAACTCTTCGGCCCGGTCGGCTAGCCGACTAACTAGCCCAGGCAAGCATTATTCGATATCGACTTCTTAATTCTTAAAGTAGCAACACAAAAACACGGGTCAAGACATCGCGACCCTCGCACAGCCACTCGAAGTCGCACATGCACACAGACCCACATGTTGCAGCACATAGCAAGTTCGCTCGCACATACACGTCTCCTAGCCCACATGCACACACGCACACAAAATTCGCTAGTAGCACACAAGGCCGCCTCTCCTTTCAGTCGTGCCTGTCGTCATGGCTGAAACAATTCGCACCGCTAATCCTAAGCACAAGAGTCTCGGTCAAAACAACGTTCAAGGCACTGGTACCCAGAGACTCCAATATCCCTTAATTCGTGAATGTTGCTTAAACTATAGTAGGATCCCTAATATGATTTTAAGGAATATTCCTTAATAAAGGGATATTGGAGTCTCTGGGTAACTTGGCACCCAATTCGGCACAGGCAGTGCTAGCTGCATTCAGGGGTGGACACACACAGGCACCCAACAACTCGCACCACGGGTTTAGGGTTTTATGGGGTTTAGGGTTTAGGGGCTAAGACTAAGTCTACGCCCCAGGCACACATGTCTTGGCAACTCAACACTCAAAGCCGACACATGCAAGGCTGGCTCTAGGCATCGGAGATACAAACAGACACACACCGCTTTCTGCAAGCTGCAAGAAGTGAGAAGAAACCCAGCCTAACCTAAGCAGGATCTTAAGACCTACTACCCCCAAATTGGGATTCAAGGGTTTGTAGGGTTTAGGCCTTTTTGGTTTAGGGGTTTATAGGGTTATGGGTTTAGGACCTGGCGACCTACTCTTGGAAACCTGAAGCCCCGAACCTTTCAACGACTGACAACCCTAGCACTTTGCAAAGCCCTGTACACCCAAAACCCTCAACCATAAACCCCTGTGTGTGCCAATGCGCCGTTAAGCCCTATACACCCTCCACCATGATTCGAAGCCCCAACTACAAAGCCAAGCACAATCTCACAAAACCCTCCCACCCTAAACCCTAAACTAAGCCCTAAGCCCTGCAAAATCTTAAGAAACCCAAGCTCCCCAAGCAGCCCAAAACCGGCTACGACTGCACCTCCTTTTAAAATGCCCCCAAACATCTCCCATGCACCTGCTCCCGAGCATAGCCATAGCTGCAGCTGATCTTCGCCCAATTCTCCGACTCTACTGCGCAGGATCCTAGCATAAAAATTGTGTTTCGAGTGTTTAGGGCTGGCATAAAAGTCCGTTTACATTACGGGGTTTCTGGGGAAAGAGATTGTTAGAAGTTGTACGGGGGGTTGAAGTTAAAGCTCTACTTGAAGGATCAAGGGACTTCGTCTGAGTTAGTATAGTGACAAGTATCTTCATGTAGGCTTTCGGAAAACATGTTTAACTGAATCATAACTAGTAATAACCTACTTGCTGAGCCCCCCTACTTGCTGAGTCCCCTCATCCTGAATTGCCTTATGCTGTAGACGTACCTGGACCATAGAGCAGATCTTCAAAGCTCCGTGTCGCAACTAGCATATCTTCTAGGGCTCTGAAAAGAGATCCTGCATTCAGTTTAGAACCCAAGTTAACCCATACAACAGATCTAGAAGTGTGAGAGTGTGTTCCTACAGTATCCCCGGAAACGTCCGAAGTTGTGAAACGAGCTGGGCGGCGGCATGACATGATGTCAGTGACTGCGCATCAGCGCATGGAAAGCCTAAGCATGGAAGACGGAGCACCCCTCGTTCCTACTGTATAGGGCTTAAGGTATGGGGCTATATTGGTCCTGCCAGGACCGCCCCAAGCAGCCTTCCCGGCGTCTTACAGCCCCTGAAAGCAGGTTTTTAGCCCTGAGTTGACGGTTAAGGGTACAAGGTTCAGGGTTTCGGGTTTAAGCAGGTATTCAGGCTCAAATCAACGATATCTGGCGTCAGTTCACCCAAGGAAGTCCAGCAAGCGATAAGCAAACCTTCCAAATCCTTTGTGCCGAAGCCCTTTGCCGTCCATTCAAGACTTTAAGGCTGCAGTTTAGGGCTTAATTAGCAAGAACCCCCAGCACCCTAAATGGTTGCCGTACTACCCACGATTCAGGACAATAAGGTATTTCGATAAGGTACCTGGGTTGGAGCGAAGTGTAAGGACAATATAGCGGCCTTCATAACTAGTATTGGAGGTACATAGTTCTATAACTGTGATAGGAGGCCAAAGAAGTATCTTGACCGCAAACCTTAAAGCGCAAAGCCCCGAACCCTCTAAACTCTGATCCTTAAGCCGGCCAATATGAATACCTAGAGGCTCCACAGTAGTTCCAGTTTGGGGTTCATATTTAGCTTCCTATAAGGTAATCCCCAACAGGAACTACTATGGAGCCTATGAATGCCACACTGGAGAGAGAGCGCGCGCTTTTCTGGGGGCAAAGGCGGCTGGCGAAGGCCGAGTGAGAAAGAGGTCGGTGCTTAAACAGGGACTATAAGGGTTCCTTTAAAGGGTTATTATGAGGGTACTATAAGGCTTCCTTTAAAGGGCTCTATAAGGGTTTAGGGTTTTCGAAAATAGGGGACCCTCTCCTTTAAAGGGTACTATAAGGGTTACTTAAGGGATGTTTAAGGAATCTAATACAGGGGCCTTAAATCCATATGAGAGTTTCCGAAAATTTGGGACCCTAATACAGTGCCCTAAATAGTAGGATCCTTATTATAAGGACGCCAAAAGAAGGTACCCCTAATTATAGGAAACTCCCATATCGGTTTTAGAGTCTAGATTTTGGGCCTCATGTAAGGTCCGGGCTCCGAGCCATAAGGAATTTACCCAGGAGTTAGGGTAGGGTGTTGTGGCCGCAGGTTCGGTTTGACAGGGTTGTGGAGATTCGGGTCTTCAGCACTCAGCCCGGGCCTTCACAATCAGAATAGGTTTTAGGGGTCCATTATGCTAAAATTATAGTAAGGAACCCGCAAAATGGTATTGGTAATTGATAAGGCCCCTATATTACATGAAAACGATCTTGGCCTGCACCCTTCCAAGCAGTGCAACCGCAGGTTTTCCGGGTCGCTCTGCCTAGGCCCCGCCCCCTCACCAACCTGGCTTCAACTACAAGAATGATAATATAGGGGCTTGAATGAGTAGAACCTTGAGAATCGAGTCTTGAGGAAAGCTCTGGTGTAGTACTTATGTGTTGACTTTATTGCTTTTCTATTGCTATCCCTTAGAGTCTTCCCACTCTAGTACTAGTACATTAGTGGACGGTTTGGCATGGTGCCTCCCTCTCTTTCCTCGAACGACCCTACACCGTCTGATATCAAGAAACGTCCCACCTGCACCTGAAGAACCTGAAGATAGACAAGGGAACAACTACTCCAACGAGAGTTCTGAGCTTTCTGGAGGAAGATTTTGGGTTTTCGCAGACCACTACGGCTGCCCACCCCACGACAACCGCCGTTGCAACCACTGGCCGAGACTGAGAGGAGCAATGCGCGAGCTGGATCAACCCTACAAAGGCCGCAGCCGCGGTCCTAAGCTACTAAGCCATCTATTAAGAAAAATACGGGATTCACATGCAGCCCAATGAGTAAAGACGGTAGACAACACAAGACCCGACGTCATGAGCAAGGAAGTAAACCAACACTTTTGCGTAACCCTGAACTCTGAGGCCCCCAAACCGTAAACTTACTGCCCACTGGCTTAGGGCTTACGATAGGGGCCTTAATAATTAGAATAGCCCCAAATAGTATTGGTAATTACTAAGGCCCCTATACTGAACCCTTATAGTAGCCCTTAAAGATCCCTTAAAGGATCCCTTTAAAGGGACTCCTACACCCCTAAGGGTTTAGGCCGGGCCCGCGGCTCAACCTTTCTCTTTCGCTTTCCGACGCAGAGAAGGGGCCTTCAGCTCTCCGCGCATCAGCACAACGGAAGGCACTGACGACCCTAAACCCGAAACCCCTATAAAGGGTTTAGGGTTTAGGGTTATATAAGTAAACCCTAAACCCTAAACCCCAAAACCCGAAAGCCCCCATAGACCCTAGAATCCCTAGAACCCCAAAGCCAAAACCTGAAACCCCTAGAAACCCTAGAACCCTAAACCCGAAAGCCCTGTAAACCCTAGAACCCCAAACCGTAAACTGATCTTTCAAACTTGCCAGAATGGCACCTGGGCAATGACTGGTTTTAGCAGATTTATGAAGGCGTCCTACTCGGTTATCGTACAAAACTGTTGCACAGGATCCTGACTGTCGATTGGCTCATTGCTTTTGGGGCTCTCACCCGAAACCCAAAACCCTACACCCAAAACCCTAACCCTAAACCCGACACCATAACAAGAGCAATAGGAATTGAGCTAGGGGGCTAGCACTTGGAGGTCAACCGCAGCACGACTATACTGGTTTTCTCCTGGCGCTTGTGTAATATATATATATATATATACACATACATACATACATACATACATACATACATACACGTACACACATACACATCTGTGTGTATATATATATATATTTATTTATATTTATATGTTTCATCTATCTATTTGTTCATTTATTCATGGAACTATACGTACATGTGTTTGTATATATACATATACATTGTGTGTCTATTCAAATACGGTCTCTTCAGATCACCCGTTTATAGAGGAACGCTGTTGCTCATCTTGGCGATGTTGAGGGCTGGGTTTGGGGTGTAAGGCGTAAGATAGAGAATCGGTTTTTGGGCAAGGTACAACAAAATGAAGTAAGATACCTGGAGAAGTAGTACTACCAACTGCTCAGGTTGTTTGTCTACTCGAGACATGTGAGAACACACCTGTGCGGGTTTCTCGGGTTTCTTTGTAGCCTTAGGGGTTGTCCCTGCATAGGGTCGACAGGCTCAATTTGGGATGTACCGTCCCGAAAGCAGTGGTTTCAAGATTTGCTACGTAGCTCGTCGAAGGCCTAGAACCCAGCTGCCAGTGCGCACTCCTGATGTTTCTGAAACTTCACGACATGCAGTCGGGGTCTGCAGGAGCTAGAAAAGGGCTTCGGGCTCATTGGTATCCTGATTACACAGATGGACTCGAAACTGACGTCATGTTGAGCTAGCGATGCTGAAATTGTGTATAAGCCTGAGCTCTGAACCCTGAACCATCTCCAACAGCGAGAGTCATAGACCTCCAACTTGAACAACAAACTGACAGAGTAGGGAGCCGTGTTAGTTGGGACGATTTTAAGCCACGACTAAAAGCCCACGGACTACTTGCTACATACTACTTGCCAGTAGCTGCTGTCAGATGCTACCAACTCTACCAGGGACTCTGAGCATCTCGTGCCAATGTTTAGCAGTGCTTAACACGAGTTGGCCACCAACTTGGCTTCCAGCACCACAGTGTGGGAGCACCGACGCGCCCTGCTTCCTTCGACTGTGAAAGGTTGGGTGGGAGGTGCCCCTTACTCCAAACCCGAAGCCCAAAGTCTTCGGTTTCTTCTGCCAGCTGCTCGTGCTAGTGGCTACGTTTGGCAATTGGGTCTGGCTTCGGGTTCGCGTCTTCGCAATTCATCGTCATCGTTGCCATCAGCGTGATCGTCATCATCGCCATCATCATCCGACAACATCTGTCATTCCATCTTCTCATTCTACGTTCGTCAACATTGCCACGTTGGTCCGCTGTATTGTCATCATAACATGTCCTTGTGGAATCTTTTGGAAGTCGCGTTGGGAAAAAGGCCAATCTCGACCGCGGCTGATTCGGCCCACGTGGAAGCTGCCTTTGACAAAAGCTTTGTACGGAACATCCCGATACTGTTGCAGGCCTCGTGTCATTCTCAAGCCTGCGGCGAAAGCTGCTGCTTTCCAGTCATGAAGATGGTCCAGTATGGTTATTCAAATTTGCAAGTGGCCCCTTTTGTTGTGTATTCAACCATGGTTACTTCGGAATAGCTGCACCTACCTTACACTTCCACCTCGCATACTATGTCATCTGCATCCAAGACTACTCTTCACCAAGCAGGTGGACGCGTGGATCAAGACATAACCCCGACTCTAAGCACCAAGTGCCTAATCAAGGGCGCTCAACAAGTAGAATAGTGTTGTGGGGCACATTATACTATATTTATAATAAGGAACCTAGGAACAACTTTGAACATACGTAATTATAACGATCTGTTGTAGTAAACCGACTCTACAGTACTACAGCTTCCTAAAGACACCCATAAGCATTAAGGGCTAAGCCCGAAACCCCTGAACAGTGAAGCCTATATAACCGGGCTTTAAGATTCAACCCCCTGCACTTTAAACTCCAAACTCGAACCGGGCCCAACAGGTGTTGTAGTCGAGGATGTGGCACAGTTTGCTGTAGGGGTTTTGGGGCCCATTATACTATAATTATAAGAAGGAACCCCCCCAAAAATAGTATTGGTAATTATTTAGGCCCCTATATTCGATCCAGTTTCGGACACCCTAGGCCCTAGACGGGTGTGTCCTAAGCTCTGTCCTAGACACTGAACCTTAAACTCTACCCTAAGGGTCCAAGTCGTTCTTATCTGCGGCTTCTGGTGCGCCAAACGGACCCAAACTCCCATGATGAGTAGTAGTCGAAGCCGTATGTAACACATTGAATCTTAAACCCTAAACCCTGAACCCTAGCCTGATCCCACCAGGACTCCCTCTCGGCCTGTTCTCCTGCTCCCTGGCAAGCCGCTGGGACAAACGCCTGGGCGCCCGGGTCTTCTCGGCCAGCCGGATCACAATCCGGCTTCCGAGGTTTTAGGGTTTAGGGTTTAGGGGTTTAGGGTTTAGGGTTTAGGGGTTTACGGGTTTAGGGTTTAGGGTTGCAAGTTGCTTAGTTGCTTTTTTTTTAAGGGGGGGAGGGGGGGGCGGGGCGGGGGCGGTCCCAGCAAAAGCACCCGGCAAGGGCTTTCTATGACTTTGTCGGGTTGTGGGGTTTAGGTTTAGAGCCTAGAGTTTTAAGGACTTTTGGGGTGTAGGCTTGAGGCTACCAACCCAAGCCCGAGCTTCCATCGTGGCCATTTCGCAATGTAAGGCATAAGGCAAGCTTTGCATTGCCAAAGGGTGCCTCCTTTGGCGTTTTATGGGGCTTCACTCAAAGGCCTCTTGCAACCTGCCCCATAAGCCCGAATTCATGTTCAGCCAAAATACGCCCGACTTCCAGTGCCGCAAACGGTGGAGGCTGGTGCTGAAATCCTGGATGCCGGGCTACTGACTAGGCACGGACTGCTCCAGCAATTGCAGCATGTTCAACCGTAAACCTGAATCCTAAACACCTGTAGACCCAAAGCCCCTACACCCTGAAACCGAAACTCCGGACCCAAATTCCTAACGCCCTAAAGCTTAAAAGGCCGCTTCAAACGAAAGGCCTCAGCTGCTCCTGGCGGTTGTTGCTGCAACCCAGGTTCGACCTTTCCAGGCTCGAAACTGGAACTGATCCCTACAGCTTTGCGGCGGTTTTTGGTTTCAGGGTTTAGGAGATGGAATTTCAGGGTTCAAGACACAAGGTTCATTCTGCTTGGGGATAGAGCGGTTGCTGCTCGTCAGAATGCGCTAAACTCCCTACAGAGAAAGCACACAGAAGTCAGGCGCCTGCAGGATAAGTTTAGGGTTTAGGGTTTAGGGGTTTAGGGTTAATTTAGAGCGTTTACGGGGGATGTATCCAGCCCTCTTGTAATTACTTGTGGTCTCGCGGCCCTCCGAACCAAAAAGTCAGCGAAAACCTGGAAGCCTTCCTTGAGCTCCGACCCCCACCCTAAACCCTATGAAACCCTATGAAACCCTAAGCCCTTAACTCTACTCTTGAAGTCCTTCTTCCCCAAACCCCAGAATCCCTGATCCGAGTCCCGAACGTCACACTCCCTAAGTAGGGCTTAGGGTTCGGAAGCGGGGTGTGAAGATTTTCAGGTATATTCTACTGTACTTATCAGCCCTACGGAATAAAATCTGCAGGCCCCTCTTTTACATCCTTCTTTATCTCGGAACCTCAAACCCCAAAAGCCTTTTCTTAAACCACCCCAAGAATCTCGAATACCTAGCTAAAGTACCCAAGGAGCCTCATACCCTGGTCTTCGGAAGTACTGTGGTCCTAAGCCCCCAAATGCCCTAAAACCTGAGCAAACTCGGCGACTCCTGAAAAAGCCCATGAAACCCTGATAAAATCCTATAACAATCGGCGACCTTATGAACCCCCATTAAAACAATACCCTGCCAACATGTGTCGAAAACTGGAAGCTTCTAGGCCAGCCTGGAGACTGCTGTGGGGGAGCGGTCCACCCGCACCTCAAAGCAGGCAGTTCAGGGTTTGGGGTAGAGGGTTTGCAAGCTGTGTGGTTTGCTGAAGTTTTGTAAGACTTGATTTGTGTATCAGCTTTCTCTGTAGGGATCCACAAGGACTTGATAATCGGCAGACGGCTTTGCAGGTCTGGGGGGTAGGAAGACATCAACACTTTCAAAACGCAGTCATCTAGATGATAAGTCTGATATTGCGGAGTACCCTCAAGCCCAACAAGATCGCGTGGACAGCTTCGCTTTCTGGACAGAACTCTGCGATAATTACAACGTACATGTTGTATTATGATATGTTCTATGTGCCTACACTGCAATACATTCTATAATGCCATATTAAGTTATACAAATTCTCTATTGTATTTCATTGTATTGTTTTATAAAATATTGTACTGCTTTATATTATATTATATTATCTCACTTTGTACTATGTTTAGAAATATTTTGCTAATTGATACTACCTTGTAATAATCATTTTGTTTGTGCTATGGTATGTTATGTTCTATATGATATTGCACTTTTTTATGTTACTATGTTATACAAGATAATGCTACATTGTAATATAGTATGCTATATTTTACCAGCTTGTAAATTATACACAACATTATATTAGCTTGGACTATTCTCTGATATTATACCCAACACAAATGTTGTCGTTTTTAAGAAAATAGTATATACACATATACATATGTGTATATATATATGTATTTAAGTACATACGTACGTAGCTAGGTAGGTATGTGTAGTTTTTCTATATATATATATATATGTCTCTTTCTCTCTCTCTCACTACAGAGACCCTTGCACTTTAGAATATCAACAGAGTAGCACGCCCATGAAGCCCAACACAACCATTACCAAGCACTGTACAATGGGGAGTCTCCAGATTTGACAACGCTGAGGGTCGCGGCGCCATGGCGGTACAAGACGTCGAATCCTGACTGTGGTTTGCATCAGGCATGTTTACTGGGCTTTTAAGTAACCAGGGAGAAAAAAGTATAAACGTTTATTTCATAACGGTCTCTTTAAGAAAAAAAGTATTAAAGTATGATACTCCAAAGCCCAGATTATGTATACCGCCCTTGAAGTAGCAATTACCACAAGTGACTGGGGAAGGTATGTTTGACGGCTAATAAGGAACTGAGGTCACCTGCTCAACTAACCCTTAGCTGCTACATCCCTGAACCCGACAGTCCTGAAACCTGAAACCCTACGACTTTGAAGTATGCAGGCCGAAGCCCATAACAACACCTATATGCTTTATGTTTTGGGTTGTTTTGTTGGTTTAGGACCGGGGTTTACGGTGTACCCCAATGAAACACCGGAAGTCTGAAGTTCGCCATCGCCAGCCGCCTCCAATCTGCGTCTCAGATCCTTCGAGGTACTTCTCGAAATCTAGGACTGTCAGTACCTCCGGATCCCTAGGGTTCATGATGGTTTAGGTTTTTTAAAGTGTGATTCAGGGTTTAGGGTTTAGGGTTTGGTAAGTTTAATGGGCTTTTGGGAATTCTAGGAAATCTAGAAAAGAGCTATACCCGAAAGATGCGCTGGTGTTGCTTCGCTTTCTTTGCTCAAACGCATGCGCACAAAGCAACTTCACTCCCCCGACCGATTCTACTGTCCACCCGAACAGTAACTAATGAGAAGTATGTCCCTGCACCACATATTGGAAGATGCGGGCTTAAACCAAAAACCCCGACCCCTAAATTAAAACACAACAAACTCAATCAACGCCTCAGAATCGCATATTGGAAGATAAACACCAAACCATCCTAAACCCTAAACTTAGCCCAACCCACGGCTCCAAAATACCTGCCCCCCCGGGCACGTCGTCGAGGAGTGCGAATTTCATCTCGTAGTCGGCGACCTCAGAGCTTTCAGCTCGCTAGATGCATGTGACGGTTGCATTTGTGCAGGTGGCACTTAGAGCTTGGTGTTGCGGGTTTGAGCAGAGCTTGACACTGCCTAACACGGAAGCGAAGGCACCCTGACAACGCGCCTGGCAAGTCGGCAGTGGTTCCAGCCCTAGTTCGTCATGTTACACGTTGCATGTAGCCGATATACAGCCCTACTGTAAACCCTACATAAACCCCTAAACTCAAAGCCCTACTGTAAACCCTGAAAGCCTGCGCCAAGGCACAGTGTTGGCAGACAGCGAGGGCGAGGCGTTGACCTTCAGATTGCCATGAAAAGAAACCCACGAATACAAGAGGATTGAATATTTTAGGGTCTATGATGCGAAGACTCAAAAGAATTACCGGCAAGACTGCCAACAGCAGCAACGATCTTACTGCAATACCAGTAGCGAGTGACAAGCCCCTAAACCGTAACCCTAAGCAAGGCTCCAAGAGAGACCCTGAGTTCTTGGAGCACCCATTGGCGTGTGGACGTAGAGGTAAAGTAACCATCCTAGAACTTATACTTGCAAGCGATCTAGCCATACTGACCCTGCTTATGAATGTTGCTGCTTATCAACCCGGGTAGAGGCTTAGAAGTTGCCATGGGGCCCACAAGGCTTGGGGTTAGAGAGCCCTGAAGCCAAAAGCCCAAAGCCTAAACACGGAATCATGCACCCTACCGCCCTGAACCGGAAATCTTAAATCCTAAACCTGAAACTCTCAACTCCTCTGCTCGGGCCTCGATAAGCCAAGGCTTTAGGTCCTCTGCAGAAAGGGAAATCAAATCGATTTAGGGCTTAGGGTTTCTGTAGGGTTCTGGGGTTGAGAGCTTTCGGTTTGAGGTTGAGGCCCATTTTTGCTGGGGGGCAGAGGAAGCTGGTGTTTCGGGTTTTTTGGTTCAGGATTTGGGGTTTCTAGCTTGATGGCTTTGGGTTTTACTTTCAGAAGTTTAGGATACTTGGCTTTGAGTCATTAGGATTTAAGTTGAGGTGGGTGCACTGTGGATCACAAGGGGGCGGGAGCAGCTTCCATCTCCTCCATCATGCGCAGAAGCTGATGTCTACAAACAATGGGTGTAAGGGTTGCTTCCTTTTTGTGGAGGGGAGCTTTAGGACGGTAGGTTTGAAGTTAAGGGTGCCGCCGCCTCATATGTCAGCATCAGAAAAAGATGACCGACAACAGCCGTACACCCTGAATCCGGCAAGCAGCCAAACGATGGCAGAAACAGCGCCACACAGTTTAGGGTTCATATAGGGCTTAGGGTCTAAGGTTTACGAGCACGCTTTGCCGGCCGCCAACGCTTTCGAATATGAAGATCCCCACGACATAAAGGAGCTGTCTTTATGGCATACGGCGTAGTGTTTGGGCCGGGGGTGTCAAGGTATAGTACATTGGAGTTATATAGGGACTATATAACAGGATGCAATGTTTGCGCAATTCCTCAAACCCCTATATCCGGGCTCTTTAAGTGAATCGGATTTCTGCAGGTGCCGTTTGGGAGGTTGAGAGCTCGTGGCCTTGGTTGGGGGTGTCTTTTCTACCATCCCTTGAACAGTCAGGAATCTTGGGTGAACTCGAATATAGAACATCCTTCAGATGCGGTGCTGGGAACTCCGGCCCGAACTGCAGCCTTGCACTGTCGACTTCCCGGCGTGTTCTGTCACCTTCCGGGACAGGAATTGGACTAGTCTTGATCTGCTGATTGAGTTGGGAAGCAGCACATGGCCTCCAAGTCGAGGCCAGCAGGCTTGAGCAGGACGAGGGCGATGCATGCCCCCACAGTGTAGGGCTTCTGCATGTCAATGCACTGGCCCAGCAGACCCTCTACATCGTCTTGCTCATCTTTGACTTGGGCTGGAGTCCTCGATGTATCCAGCAATGTTATACATCCGCTTCATCTCGGACATAAGCAAATCTAAGTATACCTGGCTACTGAGCCGCCCGATCCAGCAACTAGGCTTTAAAACCCTCTTCAAACTTATAAAGGCCTAAAACCATTGCCCCATAGATATACTACCCTTGAACGCCTTCATCAAACCGTAAAGTCCTTTAAAGCAGGCTATAACGGACTTGAAGCCTTCCGACTGAAACCCTTGGTCCTTGGAAATCATGATGTCGTAGCCATAGAGCTCGAAGCCTTCAGCCATCAGGTTTTGAGGCTGCAAGGTCTAGGGCTTAAATCTTGTTTGTGGGCATTAATTAGAGGTATAGGGCTTCGAATAGGGCTTGTGGGCTCGTAATATGTCTTTAGCCATGGGTTTGAGGTGCAAGTGCGGGCTTAGGGGCTATTACCACGTGCTGCCTCCTTGCCGTCGCTCCCAGGCCATGAGCTCCCCCACTTCCAACTGAAAAGGGACACTAATCCAGAGAACGACCCATATATACTACGTATCATGTACTCATGGTTACTTGAATACTATAATACCTGTTGGGCACCACGCCCATCCAAATGGCCAGAACAACCACTTCCGACATTTGCAAGATGTGACGCAAGCCTCCCTAAATCCTGAGCCCTCAAAGACTTGATCTGAAGGCCTCCTGTAACCCGTAATGGCCGGCCCAAACGATGCCCTGAAGCTCCGCTCAGTGAAAGGCAATGCTTGTCTTGAATCATGACCTTCTGTACCTGACATGAAGCTGGGGTTCCAGTACTAGTGAGTGGGACTGAGAGCCCTGAGCGACGAGGTTGTGGTGCAGGGTTTAGGGTTGCAGGTTCGGAGTTTTCCTCGCTGGAATGTGGCAATGGTCCTCAAATGTCTTCCGAAGGACTAGCCCAAAGTCCGAAAACAGTACTACAGGGGTCTTAATTATTAGAATAGGGTTTTGGGGCCCATTATACTATGAGTATAATAAGGAACCACCCAAAATAGTATTTATTTCGGCCCCTTTATTATCCCACCATTGAACCCTATAAACCCAAAAAACCCTCTTCGCGCAACCTTTGGAGCTGAGGGATCGATTCCACAATCCTTTGGTTTAGGGTTTAGGGTTTAGTTTAGGGTTTAGGGTTTTACCCATGTTATTTCTTGAGGCTCCCTTTAAAAGGGTTTAGGGTTTAGTGTTTGTTTAACTATACTATAAAGGAGCCGGTTCTTCAAACTTCAGTGTCTTTTCACTGACGCCTTGGATCCTTGGATTCTGGGCCGGGCTTCAATCCCAGAGCCCAAAACCCTTGGCTGCGAAAAGTTTGCGAATATTGGGTTTAGGGTTCAGGGTTTAGGGTTTAGGGGCAGTATGGTTTGATACAGGGCCTTGGAAAGGTTTACTGTAAACCCCATAATGTTGGAAACCGGATTAAGGCCAAATAGTGCTGGAATTCCCTATACATTACTCTTAATAGGATTGAGGCTTACATGATAGAGACGTCACTAAATTGTTCTTGACGTCTCAGCTGTAGAAAACCCCACGGAATCAGATCCAGAGTCGTTAGAACACTGAACGCACGCTAATATAGGGGCCTTGACAATTCAATCAAGGTTTTGGGGTCCGTTATAGTATAGCTAATGAAACCCCAAGAAATAACTTGGGTAAAGGCATGTTCGATAATTCCGAGCTCCGGCTCTCTGGCAGATGGACATGCAGTGCAGGTTTGGGCTCCATGCTAAGACTTTAGGGCCTTTGTCTGCGATGTTCTGTAGCTCTCTACGGCAATGTATAGGGGTTTCCGGATGCGAATTAGGAGAGCATCGCTTAGTTAAAAAAGGGTTTCAGGGAAATTCCCTCAAATCCTAAACCCTGACCGGTTACGAAGTTAGGGTATTGGGTTAAAGGTGTAGGGCATGAGGTTTAGCAGACATTGCAATAATGCTTTGTGGAGTTGTAGACAGGTGTCTTAATGAGTCGAACAGGGCTTTGGGTTGTATACTCTAGTATAACCAAACACTTGGAGGTTCATGGGTAGTTATACGTGGGGGTAGAACTAGGGTAACCATATGTAATTATAACCCATCCTTTAACCCCACTTATAACTACCCGTGAACTTCCAAGTAACCAGATAGAGACTATAGTCTGAAACTATTGCAGCTATTCAGGCATCTTTGTTATTATTCTAACCAGATCCCTCCCTGACCACCTCTGGATCCAACAGCTTTAAGGATTACGTCGCATGACTCTGCAGGCCACGACCAACTATGCGTAAAACCCTAAATGCTGAACCCTTGATCCCCCCAAAAAACATTAAACCAACAACGAAACTACATGAATTCCAAGCCAGGCCCACCGAGAGCAAAGAGAAGAGGATGACATCCTGCATCTCTTCGAAAAGCTGATGGACCTTCCTGGCAACTGAGCGACTGGCGGGCTTCGGGGGAATAGGGTTTAGGGTTTAGGGTTTCTAAACCCTAAACCCTAAACCGTGAGGGTTTAGGGGTTTCGGATTGCGGGCTTGAGGCGCAGAAGAGGGGTTTAGTATGCGGCTTCTGCAGGTATTGGGATTGTGTTAACAGGTTTCATAATCAGGGTTTTACCTTCCCGACGGCTTCGCGACTTGAGGGTTTCGTGTCAAAGGGGTTTCATGGAGTCCTGTAAAGTGTTATGCATGAGGCTGCGACTGGCGCTGAAGATTTAAATTGGGGCTTGACCTTCCTTGCACTTGCCTACTACACTCTGGGATTGAAAAATGAGCTTTCCATTCTAAGTCCACAGTCCTCAGAACCAGGGTCCGTTAGTTTCTGGTTCAGCGCCTTGAATTTCGGAGTTGGAGCTGCTGGCTTTCAGCGTGTAAGGGCTTGCTCCTTTGCTAGATTCACATAGGGGCCTTAGAATCAGAATAGGCTTTTGGCCCCAAAATAGCATTGGTAATTATTTAGGCCCCTAGGTTAGGTTCTTTGTGGAAAAGCGCGGGCTTCGTGTGAGGTTCGGCATTGACTCCGCTCAATACCTTTTACCCCAAAGCCGTCCGATTTAAGCGACAGAACGAATGACAGCATCAGGTCTACACCGACCACAAAACTTACAGTCCTTTGGGGGGGCTTCGTGTTCCTCAAAGCTTCTATCTGGTGGGGGCTAGGATTTCCCTATGGGAACCCCTTGTACAAACGTTGGTATGCACCCCGCTAATTCCCGTGGTGTCGATCCGCCACCTGAACCAGAGAACCACACAGCCCCAAACCTGCTGTACCCCCCAAAACCAAAACAAAAAACAACCTTAAATACTGATACCCCTTCCCCGAAGAACCCTAAAAACCCAAAGCCCCAAACTTTATCCCCCTTTCACCCTGAATACGCAAAACCTCTAGGCTCCTTCAAGGGGATCCCTTACAGGGTTTCCTTAAAGGGTTCCCTTAAAGGGTACCCCTAGGGGGGGAAGCTGAGCCGGGCTGGCGCCGGGTCTTCAGTCATCATCAGGTACAGCTTCAGGGATCGCCTGTAGTGTAGGGGGCCTTAATAATTAGAATAGTGTTCCCCTAAAGGACTCTTACAAAGGGTCTATAAGGGTTGCTATAAGGGTTACTATAAGTAGGGGCCTTAATCATTAGAATATGGTTTTGGGGGGTTCCTTATTATAGTTATAGTATAATATACCCCCCAAACCCTATTCCAGTTAATAAGGCCCCTACATTAAATCTGAGCAGGGGCCGTCCATAATAGTTAGGGTACGTGGGCTTCCTATAAGGGCTCCCTTAACAGGGTTTAGGGTTTAGCGTTCAGGGTTTAGGGTTGAGGGTTTAGGGTTGAGGGTTCAGGGATCGCCTGCATAGAGAAGGGGCCGTCCATAATAGACAGAGTAGGCTTGCTTTATTACGGGCTCCCCTTTAAACAGGTCTGTAAGGGTTACTATAAGGGTTTCGTATAGGTGCCTTCATACTTCCAGGAATAGCATTGCAAAATTTTCAGGCTGCCATACTATATCTGGACGTTTCTGAAACATGGCATTACTTGTTTGGGGGCAGGGTCCTTACATGAAGGATCCTACGATTTATATAAGGTATATGTCAGGCCCCTGTTTTCTCAAACGTCCATGTCTCATTTAGGGTTTTGATGCAGGCTTCAGGATGTCTTAAAGTGTTACCATACAACGGCCTTTATCAGTAGAATATGGTTTGGGGTATAGGAAACTACAACTATAGAAGGAACTCCAAGGAGTAATGTTGGTAATTCTTTCATAGGAGTTAAGATTAGGAGGACCCTTGGGGACATGGACCCTCTCAACAAGGTCCCCTTTTCAGAGAGGCAGAAGTAGGGTTAAGAACTTTAAGGTGTCCCCCTAATACTACCTAGGATTTCAGGCTTGTATACCAATTGTGTTTGATGGTGTCTTTACCGCTTCCGGGCTTTATGGAATGCCTCACTGTCTTTGCACCTAAGCCCTAAACCCCGGAATCCTGAAATCCGAAATCCGCGAAGCTCTAATTATCCCAGATCAATGCCCGAACATACCCTATCTTCTAAGAAACGCCATCAAAACGCATAAATCCCTCCCAAATCCCTTATGCAGTCATATGGGAGTTTCCGAAAATAGGGGACCCTAATATAGTACCCCTAAGTAGTAGGATCCGTATTATAGGACCCCAAAATAAGGTACCCCCTAATTTCGGAAACTCCCATATAGAACGTTTATGGTCAATAAGGGTTACTATAAGTAGGGCCCTTAGTCATTAGAACATGGTTTTGGGGGGTTCCTTATTATAGTTATAGTATAATATAGCGTTTATAACCTGGATCCTCCCTGCGCTGAGGCTCGGGCAGGTCCCACTTTCCACCTCAATCGTCTCAGCCGTCGCTTGACTTGGGGGTTTATATTTAGGGCCTGCAGCATCATATATAGAGTTTTCACCAGGGTTTGGGTACTTAGAGGGTTTATGTCGGGTTGAAGGAAATTCTGCGCAATTGCGGGTAATTTCGAACTCAAGGAACTCAGGCGAAAGGATGACATTGGGAGTTCTGGCTTCAGCATTTACTGGGTGTCCAGCTCGAGGGTTTGGAATGCTTTCCTCTCTATCACGCAGGGAGGCAATGGCGGTTTAAGGATTTGCAGCAGTGAGCCATCTGTGCTAGAAGTGGGGCTTGGGCATGGGCATCGCGTCATAAGCGGCGGCAAAGGGGTACTAGCCCTGAATCACTAGCAAGAATGAGAAAGTTCCTCTTGCAGCGTGCCCTGCATGAAATCATACTGCAATCCTGCTTGTGACAGTGTAGTCAATGACGCACTCATCCCCTAAACCCCATTCCTAAACCCACAAACCTTAAAATCCAAAAGCCCGAAAACTTCCTCAATCCCTAAACCCACAACGGGAGTAAACCTGGTGCACGTGGCAGAGCCTTTCTTTTCGTCGTAGTGGTCATTGTGCTTCTGCACGGCCTCATCGAACAATCTTTCGAAGGCAGGGTGTAGGGCTGACCGTTCAGGGGCAAGGCCTTCAAAGTCTTTTTGTCATTGCTTCCGGGTTTCGGGCGACCTGGGATACCCTGAACCTACATACAATCTATCCAGAGACATGTAAGTAAGTATGTACGCATGTTGGCATGTATGTCGGCCTGCCTGTAGGCATGTATGTAAGCATACATGTCTGCACGCGTGCATGTATGCATGCATGCATGCTTGTATGCATGTATGCATACCTGCAAGTAACTAGTGAGTTTGTGTGCATGTATGTACGCATGCAAATAAGCAAGTAAGTATGCATGTATGCATGTATGCAGGTATGCATTATGCATGTATGCATGCATGTATGCGGCATGCAGGTATACAGGTATGCATGCATGCGTGCATGGATGCATGCATGTTTGTTTGTTTGTATGTGCACATGCATATATGCACATATGGGCGCATCTAAAAAATGTGTACGTGTACGTGCATGTGTGGGTGTAATATGTACATGTAAGTATGCATGTATGCATTGCGTAAGTATGTGTGTGAGTATTTCTGCATGCACGTATGAATGTATGTCGCTATGTCTGTATGTATGTATGTATGTATATATGTATGTACGCATGCATACATGTATGCATGCATGTATGTATGTATGTATTTGTTTGCGTATGTATGCACATATGCGTGTATGTATGCATCTATAGGGCGTCTGTGTAGATATGTAATTATGCATGCGTATATATATATATATATACATACATACAGCCATATTTGTGTATACATGTATAACTGAACAGGTCAATGAAACTATCTATGTATATAATGTATATATATATACAAAGAGAGAGAGCGAGCGAGAGAGAGAGAGAGACAGAGAGAGAGACAGAGAGAGAGACAGAGACAGAGACAGAGAGTGTGTGTGTGTGTTGGTTGTCTTTACACATTCATGTGCGAAAGACTGTGCCATGAACTTTGAATCTTAACTAGGACACAACTCATCCCAAACCGGGCACAAAGACTCACTGACGTGTCAAGGTCCTCAGAGCATATGAGAAGGCACATCTCATATCGTATTACATGATTTTATTGCGTTATGCTAATATATTTAGTCATACTGTATTATAACCTACTTTAAAAGCTTTAAAATTATATGTAAAAATGGTCAGGCGTCTGGCCTTCCCNGGGGGGGGGAGGGGGGCGGCCTGTTTTTTTTTTTTGTTTTACCTCAACTTCAAACCCTATACCCAACCCTAAACCCCGCCTAAATGCAGGCTCTAAGCCTCAACCCTAACGAACCTACACCCCAAACCCTCCCTAAGCCCTTGTCGACTTGAAGCCTTATACCTTTTAACCCAAGACCCTAAACCCAAAACTCAAAAGCTTAAGCTAAACCCCAAACCCCAAAACCCCCACAACCACCCCACAGGGGGAAGAGGGAACCCACACGCCATCCCACAGGAGGGAGGAGGGGGGGCATCCTGGACCATAGACCATGGAGGGGAGGGAGGGGGGGGCCGCGGAGCGCGTGACCAGATATATACATATATATATATATATATATATATGTGAAGGCACTTTGTGTGCGCAGTCTTGAACATGCTTGAAGATCAAGATCCTTGCCACGTTCGTCAGGTGGATCATGGCATCTGACCTGGCATCAAGCCCTTTATAAGGGTCCATGGGGTTTAGGGTTTAGGTATATACTTTGGCAGTGAAGTACCGATATAGGGATTACTGTAAAGACGAAGCACATGTCCCCACAACTGCATTCCGTCCTAGCAAAGTACCCAGCTTGAGGCGCAATTTGCAGAAGCTGCGAACCCGAACCATCCATGAGGGCACCCGAACCCGTTCAAGAGAGAGTTTGGGATTTTTGGGGCATGCTTTTCTCGATTTACAAGCTCTGGGACTGCGCAGACAGGCTACTCCCACATCCTTGGTTTGAGGTTCCATTCTTAGGACCAGAAAAGCCTATCTTCGACTGTGGAATAGAATGCACTAGGAGCTGCGGTGAGATTGAAATGCTGCATTCATCCGAGCAAGATGTAGCCTGAAAGCCCAAACCCCGAAAAGACCCTAAACCCACAACCCAAAACCCTAAACCCCTAAATCCCTTTAAAGGAATCCTACCCGATTTTCAAACCCCAAGGCTTCCGTCAAAGAGGGCCTTGGGGCTCCATCTGCACGAATCCCAGACGCTGTAAACGGATATGCAAACAGGGTTTCCGGTTTACCCTAAGGGTCCATGTACCCAAATAGTATATATTTTGGCCCTAAATTTGTGCCTATATAGGTATACTATTTGGGTACATGGACCCTTAGGGTTAGGCAAGACACCTTAAGCAACAGAGGGACACGGATCCTTAATCTGACTTAAGGTACAATCGTTTTCTCTTGGTTTAGAAAGGCTCCATCTTACCCCACATTATGGTAGGATACTCTCTTTCGTGATGGTCCTGATTAATTTAAGGGGTCTGGGCTTGGGGCGACGGGTTCCAGGATGTAAGGTTAGGAATGGCGGCCTGCCCAACCAGAAATGGAACTGCTGCCCTTAAGTGCATTTAAGAACCCTTGGTTTATGGTTTATAATTTTAAGATTTGCAGTTTAGGCCAATAGTGCCTTGAAGACCTGCTGGGTTCGAAGTCTGAAGCCCCAAACGCCCTCAAACCCTGAATCCGAAAAACCGAACCCTCAAAACCCTGAACCCGTATAGATCCCGCTTACAGGACTGTTAAAGGAGCCCATAATAAATACCTAATTATACTGATTTGGGTGTTCCTTATTATAACTACAGTATAATGGGCCCCAAAACCCTATTCTAATTATGCCCTCCGGGCATCTGACAAATCAGCAGTGTCCATGGAAAAGCGAGCATGCGAGAAGCGAGCCTTGTCCAAGAAAGTGCGACTTTAGTGTTTCTCAGGGTTTAGGGTCTAGTTTAGAGTTTAGGGGTGGTTGAGGGTTTCGGTTTAGTCTTTTGGTTGAAAAAAGTTGGGTGTTTTGGGGTTTAGGGTTCAGGGTTGAGGGTTTTGCAGCGATTTGCGAGCTCAGCAATAAGGTATCCGAAGTAGAGGTCTTAATTCTATGTTGCTGACATGCCTGCCAGCATGCAGCCCATGGCCCCATGCAAGACTGCCTGACAGAGGGGCCTTAATTGCTTGACTAGAAAATACTATACCGTAAAGGAACTATAAGGGATAACCCCTGGATTACGGTCACGACTGCCAGTTTCAGGTTTAAATTTGCACATTCATCTCTAAGCATGCATTGACCAAAAGCAGTGCGCTGTTAACAACAACCCCGGGGCTCCTAATATAACAGCAATCAAAAAAAGTTTCCTTGGGAACCCCCAGTACACCACCATCAAAAACAATAGTTCCAACTCGCTTCCTGGCCCACACTTGAATCTCAGGAACGTGCAAATCCGCTGCGGTACCTCGGGATCAGCCAGCAAACTGCTCTTCGCAGAAATTGTTCAAAGCTGTCGGCCTTGTGCCAGATTTGCAAAAAAGCCCCCAGTGAGTCAAGTAATATTACACTGGCAGTGTTTCAGAGTTCAGGGCAATGTCTCTGTGCTCGACAGCCACGTACAGAAGCTACAGGCATCTCCTAGTTGTCTGTCGCTCCCATACGGTTGATGGACAAAATCCTGCACTACCCATAATACGGAATATACCATAATTCCCATAGTTTAGGGTACTTAAAGTAATGCAGGATTTTGTCCATCAACAGTAAAAACTCAGATGCTCGGACGCCAGCACATAGATGGTCAGGGGGCTGTAGCTCGTGACCAACACCTGGCTCAAACGCACCCAGAACCCGAAACCTGAAACCCGAAACCAAGACCTCTAAACTCGACCACCCCACACCCTCAACCAAGAACCTGACCCGAAAAGCCTAATTCCTAATTCGTCAACCACTTTCAGAACCCTAGGCCCTAATCCCCCAACCCCTGAACCCGTAATCTGGGATCGGAGACCTTTCTCTCAGGTGTTAAATGTAGGTTTTATGCATTTTTACCTCTTTTGGGATCTCTCTGTCTGCTGAGGGAGTCTGTGTTGGAGGCCATATGTGCCCCTTTTTCAAGGTTGGTGTAGTTTGTTTTGTTTTCTGTAGGGTTCTGGATGGTTTCATGTTAAGAGCGGCTTTCGGGGTCTGGTTTAGGGCTTTGGGTCTTAAGGTTCGCGAATCAATCTCAGTGTAGAACCCAAAACACGGTTTAACTAACTACTAGGACCTGAACCCTAAACCCTAAACCGGGACCTGTTGCTTCAGGCTCCGGCTTCCTAGGAATCTCAGAGTTTAGGGTTTAGGGGGTTTAGGGTTTAGGGTTTGCCGTAGAGTGGCGCATAGGCGGAAGTATCTTGCGACAGTGTCGAGTGCGTCGTCCTTTGATCGACCGTTGGAGCCTGATTGTGGATGGCTCTTTCTTTTTAACTCTCCCACCCCACGCCGTCTAAGGCGGCTAGACCACCCAAACCTATTCCTTTTCGGGTTTAGCACCTAAACTCATTCCAAGCTTCTCTTTATTTCTTATGCAGCAAGCAGGGCAAGGGGTAGGGCAGGGCAGGGCAGCAGGGCAGCGCAGGCAGGGCAGATCAGAACAGAATAGCAGGGTGGGGGAGGCGCGGGGCGTCGCTAATTTTGCCAAATGGCCCCCTAGGACTGGCCTGGAGCCCCCTAGGTCCTTGAAATCTGCTCGCTGGAGGTTGCGGGGGCGCCCCTGGCGGGTCCCGTTTTTTTTTTTTTTTGGG
>BGNK01000686.1:198618-213475 GCA_003297005.1 Symbiodinium sp. clade A Y106
CGGGCGAGCGTCTTGGGTCGCTCTGCGCCATCGAGGTCGAAGGGCTTAAGTGCCGCCCACCCACGGAGGTGGGCGGCCTAGGCCTTGAGTTTGGGCGTCGGAAGACTCGAGAAGTTGATGGCAGTGTAAACTTGAACCCATAGTACGGGGCCTGAATAAATAGAATAGGTTTTTGGGGTATATAGTACCATTGTAATAACTTTGAGCCCTGAAAAAAGTGGCAATTGTTATTAGGCCCCTCTACTACCTGGCGCTTGAAAACTATCATGGCCACCATTGTCCACTATCCTTGCTGTTCTTGCAACGATAGCCTGGTGGCATATATACTAGTACTATCTAGAATCTAGAATATTGCAGTACAAAATTACTATTACTACTACAATGTTCATGGCTTCTGCGATGGCTTCCGCCTCTACAGCTGGTACTACCACATTCGCTATTGCTATTACGATTACCATACAAGCATACTTGCATGCTTGAAGCTGATCATGAAGCTCTAAAGCCTAAGCCCTTTGCAGTGATCAGAACCCAGAGCCTCCATTCTTGCTACAAGTACCGTGGTTAAGGGCCCGTAAACGATATGTACGTACAGCCCAAACTACGGTACGAACCCGATCCTTCAAGTAGCCTGACCCCAAAACCACAACCCCCTATACAGAAAACCCTAAACCCTGAAGCCCCAAAACCCTGACCCCTAAACCCCCATAGATCCCTGAAAGGAACCCTTATAGCACCCTTTAAAGGAACCCTAAACCCTGAAAGGCAATCCCAGCCGGGCTCCGCACATAGAGCCTCAGATCGAACTTCTTGCCGCCGATGAGCAGTGGCTCAGAGAGGTATCTTTGGACCTTATGAATTTCTTTGGTTAAGGTTTTAGGGTTTATTTAAAGGGTACTATAAGGGTTCCCCCTGAGGGATCTATAGGGGTTTAGGGTATCTATGGACCTCATGGACTTCTTTGGTTTAGGGTTGAGGGGTTTCAGGGGTCGAGCTTCAGCGCTTAGTGCCTTTAAGAGGCTGCATAGGGGTAGAGGATGCCTACTAGACCTAAGAGTAACCTAGGAATAAGAAGGGTGCCCTTTTTGGTTTAAAGGGGCTTATAAGGATACCTGAACCCTACCAAAAAGGAACGAGGGCTTACTCTAGGTCCTAGCCTAAGGTGAGGGCTTTGCGTGGTTTCAGCTCACGGGTTGAGCCCTGCAAATAGTACACAAAATTCTTCAAAAATACTGAGGCCCTGAAGGACGGCCATACTGAAAAGCTTCAGTACCACAAGCAAGGCGCCCTCTCAGCTGCAAGGCTTTGCAGACAGACGGTTAGCTTTCACGTGCTTTGGTCTAGCTTTGATGGTCGGGGGATGGCTTTGGCCAGTGCCTGCTTGCAGGTATCGCAGCTGACGATAGGGATGTTAGACTAGATCATGCTAGCCCGCTAGCTCTTGAACCTAGGGTTCAATTCGCCTATGCCAAAAAAACATTGCACTAGGGTGTGAGGGGTACATTCTAACATGCTTGCAATAGAGGAGCCCCAAAATAGTGTTGGTAATTAAGCACCTTAGGCCCTAAACCCTCATAGGGACCTTAAGGGGCGTAGGGGGCCTTAATGTCCATCCCTACCCCCACCAAGGGTCCTTATGAATAGAGGAGCCCCAAAAAACCCTCAACCGTTTTAGGCCCTAAACCCTAAACCGTTTTAGGCCCCTGTATTAAGTCGCCACATTCCTTTTCGGCCTGGCGGAACTGTACACACGAAGGCCGAGGTTCCGATCATCGGCTGCACGTGCGAAGACCGGAACGTTAAGGGTTTCCGGGGTTCCTTTAAAGGGTACCATAAGGCTTCCTTTAAGGGATCTATGGGGGTTTAGGGTTTGGGGATTGGATTTAGGGCTTAGGGGTCTCCGATTTTTGGGTGGAATGTTCAAGGTGAACATGTTCAAGGTGTCAGACTTATGATGGCGAGACTTTAGGGTCGAGTCTATGCCGGTAGAGTTGAATGCTTATAGATGCGGCGCAGTGTCTACGGTTTAGGGTTTATCTTCTAGGCTCTGCGGCTTCAGGGTTGAGGGCTTCGGTGCTTCTCTAGGGGCCTGAATAACTTTCAATGCATTTCTTTCGGGTGTACCTTGAAAAGTATCAGTGAAAAGGGACTACTAGGGGATACTGTTAAAAGGTTTCTTCGAGGCCTCCTATACCTAATACAAGTCCCTTAATAATTAGAATAGGGTTTTGAGGCCCATTCTACTACAAATATGACAAGGAACCCCCAAAATAGTATTCCCCAAGGGTCCATGTACCCAAATAGTATATACTTGGGCCTTAAAGTACTCCTCATATAGGTACATTGGGCCCAAAGTATATACTATTTGGGTACATGGACCCTTGGGGATTGGTAATTATTTAGGCCCTTGTAACATGGAGGGTTCCAAAGGCTCGTCGGTGGCGGTTCAGCTGCTCAGTGTGGCTTCGAGCCCGGCCAGCTCCGGCGCCGCAACCTGGTTAGTGCCCCTTTAGCGTAGGTGCCGTATTACAATAGGGACCCAAAAAGGGACCTTAATTTTGACAACCACCCATATAACTGTAGGGTCTTGGCGCCTCTTTCAACATTTTGAGGTATTAGCTGGCCTCACATGTCCTTTATGGGACATTTTCGGAGTACTAAGGCCACCTGCCCCAGGAAATGAATTGCACCAGAGTTGTCGCTCAGCACCTTGGTTGCCGATGATCTCTTACAGGCATCGGTTGAGTGCTTAGCGGGCATGCCTCAAAACAAGGCCTAATGGTACACTAACTCCTATCGAATTCAATTTTGATAAAGGAGGCCGAGGGAAATCATGGTGGGCGACATAGGCCCAAGGCACAAAGAGAAACGGCCGGTCCACTGTGACTGGCACAGGGGGTTGTGGAATAGATTTGGATCTCATCTCAGCCCCCGTTGCCGCAACTGCAATGGTACCTTCCTCATTGACTTCCAGCGTCGCCTTGTGCATGACCCCAAGCCCCTAAACCCCTAAACCCTAAGCCGACCTAAACCCCTACACTCCTTAAAACCACCTAACCCAACTCCCTAGAACCCTACAAACCCCCAAACCCGTGCCCTAAAGCCCGCCTAAACCCTTCAACTCACTAAAACCCAAAACCCCCTTGTGGTATCCTTCACAGGAAACTTAGAACCCCTGAAGCCTACAAACACCCCAAAGCCACCAATAGGGCCCCAAAAAAGCACATAAGCAAAAATAAGGATATCCCATATAAACCCCCTTAAAAGGAAGCCCAATGAGGTAGGGATATCCCCATAAAATGCTTATGCTTATGCGCTTTTTTGGGGTCTCTGGGCTACTTAGAATAGGGTTTTGGGGCCCGCTATACTGTAATTATACTAAGGAGCCCCCAAAATAGTATTGATAATTATTTAAGCCCCTATCCTAAACCCTAAACCCTATAGATCCCTTATAGATCCCTTAAAGGAACCCTTAAGGACCCCTTTAAAGGCCTTAGTAAAGCAAAGCCTTGTGCATGACCTCGCCGAGATGGACCCTGGGATCCTCGGAGAGCTTCAGGAATCCGCCGCTGGGCTCAAAAGCCTCCTCCAGGGTTTTTTTTTAAGAAAAAACCCTGAAGGGTTTAGGGGTTAGGGGTTTAGGGGTTAGGGGCTTAGGGCTTTAGGGGTTTAGAGTTTAGGGGTTAGGGGTTTAGGGGTTTAGGGCTTTAGAGTTTAGGGGTTTAGGGGTTTAGGGGTTTAGGGCTTAGGGTTTAGGGGTTCAGGGCTCAGAGGTCTCCTTCAGGCCAAGCTCACGAAGAACCTGGGTTCCCAAGTAGCCCCTAGAGCCTTTAGGGTTTCGGGGTTTAGGGGTTTGGGGGTTTGGGGGTTTAGGGATTTAGGCTTTGGGGGGTTTAGGGCTCGAAGCACCTACGTTTTTTTGGAATTGGGCTTAGGGTTTAACACAGTCCACTTGAGTCACTAGGATAACACCTGATTTCCCTGTTATGCGAGAATCTGTTGGGTTGGTGAATGAAATGAAAGGATGAACGGTGGGAATGAAAGTGAAGAATGAGCGTAATGGAACAGAAGGAAGCACGGCTCTCTTCACTTCCAATCCACTTTTTAATGAAGGAACCTCAGGTCCCTTAACCCCAACATATTAGGACCCACATAAATGAACCCCAAAAAGGACCCAGGGCTTCTTAATTAATTTGGGCTTTCGGTAAATGAATCCCAAAAAGGACCCAAGGTTTCTCAATCAGGTTCCTCTGTTCGGCTATCGGATTCTTTTCTCTCTACGATTCAGTCAAACTAGAACACTAAGGAGCAGCCAAAATCAAAAAGGCAAACCCTACCCTAAACCCTAAACCCTAAAGATCCGGGGCACAGTCTTGATGGAGCCTCCGGCACTGAGTCGGAAGCGCGGCAGCCGCAGCTCCACCTCCGCGCGTCGCTCGCGCAGCCCTCCGTCGAGGGACTCCCAGACCTCTTCTAGGGAAGTTGCCACATCGGACAGGGCCTGCAAGCCGTGGCCTTTCGGAAGAATGATGGTTGCCCATGTCTTCTCGTCGCTGTAAGGAAGTCGCACAGCTTGGAAGTTCTCATGATCGAGGAAGGGCATGCTCGTGTCGTGCTTGTACATCATGTCGCATGGAAGAAGCGACGAGAAACCCTTGAACTGTGCCTTCTGGGTAAGTGTTGGATCAAAGACTGTGGCCCAAGAGCCCTTGAAGAAAACCGTGTTGACGAGCACCATCACAGTGTATGGATCCAGTGGCTTGTCGAAGAGACTTGGGATGCGCCCAAGACTCTTCTCGTTGACCCACTCCTCAGCTTGGGTTTCCTCATAGTTTAAAGGAACTAGGGAAAGGCCATTCAAAGGAGCTCATTCCTATAGTACCCTGTCACATACCCTAGTTAGCCCTAAACCCTAAACCGTATGAACAGGCACCAAGACTCGTTGATCGGCTGAGGATCCGTGCCCGCCAGCTCGCGGGCCTCTGCGCGGAAGTTTTTCCGAACGGCCTCCACGAAGTCTGGCCGCACCAACCTCGAGGGTTACGAATTCTGAGGGATATACTGTTTAGGGCCCTAGATATGTTGTGTATGATATACAAGTATGGGTTCTCTAGGATTTACGGGTCCATGATTTTCTCAAACTCCCACGTGCGAACCCAGGCAGAGTTGTTCATCTCCACTGCGCTCTCTGCAGGCAAGCCTGGCAGTAGACCGTTTAGCAAGGTCGCTAGCTCCTGTTCCGTTACTGAGCCCTCTGTGGATCCAGCCGCGACCATGGACAGACATCCTGAGATGGATGTCGGAGAGACGAGGACGTTCTCCCCTGGCTGCGAGGTTAGGAGTCGGAACAGGGCAAAGCCCAGCGGATTCAGAAAGGCAAGCGTCATCACGTGCTGAACAGAACCGAAGAGATTGGAACCTTTCTTTGCCTCGAGCAACGGGGTCTGCAGGGTAAACTTGAACTCCCCGGATCCATGTTACCTCTAGGAGCCCATGACAGACGACCCTAAACTCCCTGCACATCCAGCCACCTCCACCGACAAAGCCCCACAACACCCAAATACCCGAAGCCATACACTCTAACCCTGAACCCTGAACCTTACAACCTAAACCGCCAAACCCTAAACTCACAGGACCCAGCAACCCCAGGCCGCATTTCAAGTATCGGATGCTTCTCATACAAGAGCCTGAAACGCATGGAAAGCCATAGAACCGACAAGCATCTGTTTCACTCTCTCTCTCTCTCTCGACATGTGTGTGTGTGTATATCTATATATGTATGTATGTATGTATCTGTGCAGTGCAGAGGCATATATATATATATATTTATACATATGTGTGTGCGTACAGGTGTGCATGCACATGCATACACTGTACAGGCACGTCCCTACCGAACTGACATTCTGCCTATCTGTCTACCTATCTATCTACCGATCCATGTATCCATCTAAATATCTATCCATCTATCCATCGCTCTATCTGTCTAGCTGTCTGCCTATCTCTCTGTCTGCATCTCTATCTGTCTGTCTGTCTGCCTGCCTGTCTGGCTGTCTGTCTATATATCTATCGATCTGTCTGTCTATGTTTCTACATCCAAAAGTGCCCATCTATTTGTCTACCTGTCTATTTATGTATGTATCTATCTACCTATATGTATGTGTGTATATATATACATATGTATACATACATATGCAGCATGTGTTTATATATATATATATATGTATGTATGTATGTGCAGAAAGGCGAATATGTTAGATTTCTACACATATGCATATGTCCGTATCATACAGAGTTTACTTTATATACATGCATATACACACAGACACATGATCACAAACATACAACCTAAAACCCCAAACTCCGCACGTACACATGGCATGTGTCAAAAAAACCCCAAGGCAACGGCGACGTAAGGTTCGGCCTCCTTCTTCTCTTCCTCCTCCTCGTCGCCTCAGAGTTTAGTTAGGTGCACGCTATGAAGTGACTCAGGTTTGAACAAACTTGTTTTTGCATCGGATGTCTGTCTGTCTGTCGGTCTGTATGTATGCATCATATATACATTATATATATATGCGTAAAAATACTACATATGTACATACATATGTGGATATATAAAGACATAGATCTTTCCGGGGTTCGACGTTTGGGGCTTACGGGCTTGCGTTATCGACAAGACTCTCCCTGCTGGCCACCGACAACAGCACAAGCAACATCAACATCATCAACGTTATCACCTTCATCACCGTAAGCAGTATCCTTGCTATAGCAATGCACATCACCGTCACAGTCACCGTCATCATTTTCGACACAAGTAATGCTGCATCGCCAGTATCGTAGCCTTCTTCCTTACCATCATTGTCGTCATCACCGCCATCGCAGACGTCGATGTCGTAGTTGCAATGATGGCTCTTCTTCCCGTTCTTCAGTTCAGGGAACCACTGGGGTCTAACGAATTTCCGAACACAACAAAACAAGCTCCTAGCACAAGGCCGAGGAAGACCGCACCTCAAAATTGTGGAGGGGAAAATACCCTGAAGAGGGCAAAAGTCCCATTGTTAATGTTTCTTTTGGTGTCCATTCAGTGGGAGCCTTATTGCCTTTGCCACTGATAGTATCTTGTTTGTCATGTTTCAGTTACCGAAGTGGACCTCAAATTACGCGGGACTATACCAAACCCAGCCTCAATGTCTGTCTGGCTCTAGATCCACGCGACTCGCTGCAGAAACATGCCTTGTGCATTGTCCTGTGCGCTGGTAATCCAACACAAATCTCCACCCCAAACCCCTAAACACTCGCGACCTTAAAGCACAAACCCTTAAATAACAGAATTTGAGGTGCACGCCGTCTTTGCGGCGGGGTTTCGTCTCCACTTCCTGTGCTCTCCGGGACTGTGGGCTTTCGGAGCTTCCGCTGTGTAGCCAGGGAAAGCTCAGAGTGGCCAGCAACTATGAATTCAGAGACATACCCTGCATATTGGAAAAGCCAGAGCCTGGGGGTTGTACATATTATAATACTATATTATAGCACAAGATATTGTTTGAAAGTATATTACATTGTAGCGTATTGTTTTTCTGTATATTATCTTACAGAAGCTTCAAAGTTGGAAGAAATGCGCAGTCGAAGAAGCCTTCGACGTCGAGCCTCTTACTGCTTCCGAGGATGCAAGGCTTAGGAAACAAGAACGGCTGAAAAGCTTCCAGCAAGAGAACTCGCTACAGGGAACATAGTATGACATGGTATGGTAACATACAGAAAAGCACAAAGTCTGGTTCACTGATGAATCAGAAGCTCTACAGCTTTTGAGTCAGTGAACTGACACGGGACACACATCACAACTTGGAGGATAATCTAGCCACGCAACGCTCAACGCTTCAAGATCTAGGTATGGCTTCTGACACTAGTTTACGGTTCTCTTTCTTGCAGTGCCAGGCCTTCTGCAGCCGCAACCACTTTGGGTCCTGCATCACATTGCGAGGATTTTGCAATTAGGGTCATACATACCCTTACTGGGGGTATGAATACTTCCACTGTTTACTTGGGCTCTCAGATTTAGTCCCTTTGTCGCTGATCCAGTACGCAGGTATCCTAGCAAGAAATTTACAAGAAACCCCACTACCAAACTACATTGGGTTCGGGATCCTCATAGAAACCTTTGCCGTATGCCCCAAGTAAGGCCAGGCCCTAAACCCGAATTTGAGGGCAGGAGCTTTGGGTCGGTGGTGTGGGGGCCTTGAGGTCTTGGTCTTATCTCCGGTTCTCGAGTCCTGTGGGAAAACACGAGTGCAGCCCTCAGTCCTGCCGCCAGCTGGAGACTTGACCTGTAGGGTTCAGGGTTTAGGGGTTTTGTTGTCCAGACGTGCAAGCCCCTAAAAGCTTCAACCCGAAAAAGGGCCATACAAGCCACTAAGCCCCTAAGCCCCTAAACCCCAGCCCCCTCAACCTCCTCAACCTTGAAGCACTAAGCCCCTAAACCTTCAAGCCCTGCACCCTAAAGGCGCTCGACCTTAACCTCAGGCTGCAAGCTTTATCTACCGATCCGCCTGTCTATCCATCCATCCATCTATGCATCTATCTTTCGCCCTGTAAATCTATCGATCCAGCGGTCGATCTTTTTATCTATCTAGCAACCTATCGAACTATTTACTAGCTATCTACCTATCCATACATCTATCGGTATATCTGAACACACGAAAATGCATCGATACAGACTGCTGTATGCAAGCGACTGGCATCAAGAAAGCGGCACAGAAAGCACACAGCAGCTTGGTGTTTGCTCTCGCACGTTCATGCAGGCTCTGAGATGTGATGACAGCAATGCTGCAAGTGGTTGCTCATGCAGGCGGCTTGATGTGTTTCGCAGACAGCCGAAAAGAAGAGGCGCGCTGTTGGCAAGTGATGACATCATCAGGGCGTTCCACCGTCCTCGGAGGACGCGAGGCCTGCTTCAAAATTACAAGTCCCAGCTCTGATTCTCGTCAGGGGTGAGGGACACCTGTTCCTTGGCCACATCATTCTTTCTGATGCACTGGAAGTCAAACCAGTTGATCCACTCATTGAGTTGAAAGGCAGTGCGTCGGGATCGCCAGTGGAGCTGCCGGAGGAGCGACTTCGTCCGAGCTATCCTATTCCCACCTCACCGCCGAAAGTCCTAAAACCCGTCAATCTGCGATGACCTTACACCTCCAATTCCAAACCCTGATGATAGTTCAAGTTGCGTGTCCTATTTACCCTGTAAAACCAGCCCCTTCATTGAGGTCGCCTATTGATTAACGCTGTAGCTACCACTCTATACGCAGAACCGAAATTGCTGGAGGGAAACCCGCGACTCAGCCGAGGTGCTCAACTTGTCGAACAGGAAGATGCCACGACCTTGCGACCTCATCTTCAGGGCCACGGTTTAGGGTTTAGGGGTTTAGGGTTTATGGGTTTAGGGTTTACGGTTAGTGTTTAGGGTTTATAGAGCTTAGGGGTTTAGGGTTTAGGGGTTTCGCAGGGCTTAGTGGCGTGCTTTGGGGCTCAAGGCTCGAGCTCTACACCCTTAACCCAGCGGTTTTGAGTTTGGGACTTTGGGGAGACGGGAACTCTTAAACCCTAAACCCTCCAATTCCAGACCCAGCAAACCCCTGAGTTTTCTTAGCTTAATCTTCGGCCTTGTGCAGCCATCCAGCTCTTCCATGTAGGGCTTTCGGTGCTGACACATCGACTACAAAGGTCGGGCGTGCGGGTTCGTACATTGAAGCAGAATGGTAAAGGGCTTTAGCAATCATGGTGTAGGCCTGATGTGCTTCTCAGGCAACAGGCGAAAGATCCGGATTTCCCCATGTTGAAGATGCATTTATCATCCAGCCAGTTTTCAGGGTGATTACGAATCACCCTACAAACTTGATCAGCTTGCATGCAACCCCAAACCTCACGGGATGATCAGGGCACCGGGCTGTCTCTCTCCCTGGGAATCTTAGCAACCCTGCAAGGCACTCATGCCTTCAGGGTTTAGGGTTTAGGGAACTCAAGAAAACAATCACTCAACCCTTGCCGTGTTCTCAAACCCTCCAAGAGCGTTTCCAACAACACCCTACGGACCCGGACTTGCCCACAGGCTTCATGATCCAGATGGCGCCATTGGGTTGCTGCTTCTTGAACCTCATCGCAATGATTTGGGGCTTTCTTAAGAAACAAGACCTTTGATTTCCGGGTCGTCATAGTAAGGATCCTACTTTGCTGTAGGTGATAAATCCCGTCTTCTCTTAAATTCACATTCGAGGTTTTATAGGATCATGCAAGGGGTTCCGATAAGGGTTGTGTGCCTGAGAGATTCCATGCCAATTTTATCAGGGTTGTGTGTTTCGGTTTTAGGGTTTGGAATGGAAGGTTGCAGAATTTCGGGTTTTGGTCTTAAGCTTTTTTGGGGTTCAGGGTCTAAGGCTTTGCGATAAGGGGTGTAGTTAGCAAGAGTCGGAGTAACCCTAAGGCCCCAAGTTGTTCGTTGACAGGCCTTCTCCAGGCCTAAAGCCTACACGCCTGACACCTCTTAACACCGTCTGTTTCGGGGCTTCTTTCGCTTGGTCGTCCAGTCACCCCCCCTCGCCCGTTTCGCCGCTAGCTGCACGCTTCCTTTCGTGCACGCCGTTGCCACAGCAAGGAACCAATGCCATGAACATTGTCACGCATGGGGAGGGGCATGTCGCCTCTCATTCATTGGCCTTTGCCTTGCAAATCTTCAAGCGACCTCAGCTTCAAGTGAAGGCACGAGGTCGTAAGGTGCTGAGCAGCTAGACAAAAAAGTCCTAACCTTCCGACAGAGCCTTTTGGGGCAGCTCTTATGTGGGTGGCTGTCAATAGTATGGTCCCTTTTTGGCATCCTTAATATAATACGGCACCTAAGATTTAGGGTACCCAAAAAGGGACCCTAATTTTGACAACCACCCATGTAGCTACGACGAGCTTGCTGTCGCGAGGAACCTGCCTACAACTCAGGAGTCCCGATGTTTATCCATGGAGAAGCTGGAAGACCATGGGGGGAGCTCTGTAACGGCTTCCTTCGGGTTTTATTGGGTTTTATTGTAACTAATCAGGATTGTATAAGGTTTTAGAGAAGGATGATGGGCTTTTGGACTTTGAGGCGCAGCTGGAGAAATAGACTCCAAGCAAAATATTTCCCTCAGACCTCATACTGTGGATCAATGTGGAACAAAATCTCTTAAGAAGGGTTGCAGCAGGGATGACCTTAATCAGGTCCTTCAACGGGGTGTTTACATGTGTTTACGAATCGGGTGATTTTAAGAGTATCAACCCAGCTCCATAAAACCACTAAGCTCGTATAGAACCATCAACACACCGCACAGAACTCTTATGTGAAAAGAACAGACACTGCACAGGCCCTTATCAAGCCCATCGAAACCCTATGAAACAATTATCTGGAAGTCTCGCCGCACTGCAGTCTCAGGGCAGGACTCTTCGACGAAGATGGAATACCTTGTTTGGGGTTTAGGGTTTAGGGTTTTAGGCTTTGGTTTGAAGGCCTTTTCGAGTCTGCGCGAAGCATCTTCAACCTTGCTTAGGGCTACGGGTGCATAGGGTTTAGGCCCTTGTGTTTAAAGGGCTCCTTTACGGGTTAAAGCATGGTAGCTGCTACAGCGGTCTTGCTGCTTGGGGTTCGAGGGCGTCAGGGTTCGGAGTCTAGACCCCTGCACTCCAAACCCTTCAGGTTTGGGATTTTTGGACTTATTTCCGGCTTAGGGTTTCATTGGTTAGGGTCTCAGACACCCTGGTAAACGAAGGTAACCCACCCTAAACCCTAAACCCTATATATATATATATACATATATATATATATATAACATAAAACCCGGTCCTAACCCCTACATGAAACCCGGTCCTAACCCCTAGAACCCTAAAACCTAAAGCTTAAGCAGACCCTACACTTCAACTTAATCCCTAGACCTTATCGCTAAATTAACGCCTGTAACACGTAGACTAAACCCGAAACCGGATTCATGGGCCATGAACCAATCTACAAGCCTTGCTGCTAGGTGCCTTTCCCTTCCCGGGTCGAAGCACCCTCAAGCCCAACAAACCCCACCCCTGAATCGAAGTAGAACTCCATAATAGCCTTATAAAAACTGATACAATATAAAACCTAGCCTAAACCCCATAAAGGCCCAAGGTACTCTTGCGGGAGCACGAAGGTCGTCGGCGAACAAGCCGCAAAGGCCTGGGCCTGGCTCAAAGATTTCCTCGTTTGGTTTAGTGTTGGGGTTTACAGTTTTTTTCTCGATCCCTAGGGCTCCACTTATATGCTACATGCACTGTTTTACAAGACCTTTTTGGGTTTTGTACGATTCTAAGCGGCCTCATAAGGGTTTTACAGGGTCTACGCGCGATCTGTACGGTTTTATCGGTACATATCAAGCTGCATGGGGTTCTCACGGTTTTACTTGGGAGTTTATGGTTGTGAGGGTGGTAGGTTTTTGGATTACCGCTGGTAGATTTGGTCCTGCCCGCGTGTGTAACTGGGAATGCAGCTTGCCTAAAGCGCGTGATCACCGATAACTTGGAACGGAATCCCCAACCCGAAACCCGAAGGCTTCAGAGTAGCACCTACAACCCAGACCCCCGGGAGGATCCAAAAGCAGATACCCTATTTTGGGGCCCTAGCTACCAAAGGGTACTTTATAGGAACCCTAAACCCTAAACCCTAAATCCTAAACCCTAAACCCCAAAACCATAAACCCTAAACCCTAAACCCCCTTAGGGGATCGACATTTTGGATCCTCCCGGGGGTCTGGGAAGCCCTGAGCTAAAGTCCTGCATGCGAGATGCTCTGGAAACCCCAGGATCCCCCAAAACCGCGAACCCTAAAACCACAACCTTAAACCCGGTTTAGGGTTTAGGGTTTAGGGTTTTGTTTTAAATGAAATGACCTTTCTCCGCAGCTCTTAAGAGGCAGACCTGTCGCTGCGGAGAAAGGGTTTAGGGCTTACTGACCGGATTAAGGCCAAATAGTGCTGGGATTCCCTATACATTACTCTGAAGGATTGAGGCTATGGGGTTTCCAACTTTTCGGCTTTTACTGTAATATCCTATAGGAGCCCTATACAGGCCTGGAAAGCCCTTAACTCCAAGCCGAAACGCCCTGTATATATAGCCTGTCACGGGAGAACTAACGCTGTAAGATCCCACTAACATGCTTTAAAACTCCTATGAAACCCGTCGACCTGATATTATATGACTGGTCTATCAAAACCTTCGACGTCAAGCCCTACAGGTCCCTTGCAAAACCTGGAAGCTCGATACGAACCATTGTATTATGGAATCCCATGCAACCATAATGACATAACCCGGCACGACTCCTGTAAATTCTTTGTAAACCTGAACCCCTAGACCCTCAACCCCTGAGCCCTAAACCCAAAACCCCAACCCCCTGAATCCCAAACCCTAAACCCCAAACCCTAAACCCTATCTTGCTAGCATCCCCCAGGCCTCCTCGAGCGAGCCCTCCTCGAGAAGAATGCCGAAGATGCCACAAGGTTTAGGGTTCCTTTAAAGGTTACTGTAAGGATTCCTTTAAGGGATCTATAGGGGGTTTGGGATTCAGGTTTAGGCTTAGGTGCCAGGGTTAGGGCTTTTAGGCTTTACGGTTACTTTGGGTTTTTAAGGTTTGGGGTCTCAGGCTTTAGGGTTACTTTGTTTTGTAGAGTTTGCGGCTTTAGGCTTCAGGGTTACTTTAAGTTTTAGAGTTTCGGGCTTTAGGCTTTGGGGTTACTCTAGGTTTTAGAGTTTAGGGCTTTGGGTTTTCAGGTGTAGGCTGGTTAATAGAAGGGCTTAGTGCTGCAGGGATCACTGTCTAAGGTTTATGTATATAAGGGCTCTGAAAATACAGTCACATACTGGTCAGTCGAGGGTGTGCACTTCGAACGGATGTAGAAGTGCAGCTGGAAACTGAAGGATTGTAATATAGCGCCTTAATAATTGGAATAGAGTTTGGGGGTATATTATACTATGTTTATAATAAAGAACCCCCCACCATAGTATCGGTGATTATTGAGGCCCCTATATTAGGTCGTAAGTCTCGCGGGCCTCAAAGATCCAAGTCTTCCAGCAAAATGGTGAATCGTACCATCATACACAGCTTGTCTATCACGGCACGGTTTAGGGTTTAGGGTTTGTGGTTTAGGGTTTAGGATTGCTCCAAGTCCAGTTTGGGTTCTTGCACATGATTTTAGCTGGAGAGCTTTTCTGCCCAGGCAATTCCGATGCAGATTACCTAGAGTCTCCATTGTAGTTCCTTTTTTTGGTTTAACCAGTTTTATATGTAGGATCCCATAAGGTAGCCCCCAAAAAGGAACTACAATGGAGACTATAGCTAGGTAAGCCCGAAACCCAAGGGATGCTGCACCAGAACTCTGTAAACCCTACAGCCCCCACTGTGCCGGCTCTAAGCCCAGAGCCCTTCAGACTAAACCGGCCCTAAACCCCAAACCCTATAGAGCCTACGCCTAGGCCATGTACCTTAATTAGATCCGTCCTTGAGAGCCTGTCGTTGGGCCCGCCGGATGTTTTTCACCAGCAGGTCCTTCCTGGCGCGCATGCGCAAGCCAAGTGGAAGATGACGGCACTTAATGCTTTATGGGAGTTTCCAAAAATGGGGGTACCTTATTTTGGGGTCCTTATAATAGAGAGTGCCACGGAATACGGGTCCGTGTTTTTCGATAGGAATTGCATGTTTTCTCACGATTTTCTCGCAATTATGTACTATGTTACTATAGAGCATCACCATCAAAAATAACATCTGACTGCCCGACTTGTGAAGATGCTGAGGTCGTGACCTGAAGCAGGATTCGTCTCATAGCAGACCGCATAC
>BGNK01000687.1:1082-176804 GCA_003297005.1 Symbiodinium sp. clade A Y106
GGCTGGGCTCTCCTCACGCACGTTTTAGGGAAACTTCGAAACGAATGAAAATGCAATACGAAGCGAAACTCACACAATTTCTATTTATCCTGCTCTTGAGGGTTTAGGGTTTAGGGTTTTAGGGTTTAGGGGGGGCTCTAGGCAGCAACAGGAAGGCAATGCCTCTTTTTTCAGATGGAACTGTGGCTCTTTCATGTGGCACTGTGTTTTGCACCCTCCCACCTCAAACATTTTCCGGCACGTCGTGAATAGTGCGATCCGCGTTTATTACTGCGCTCCCACGTCCCCCGAAAGTAGTACATAACATAAGTACTGCAGTAGCACTACAATAGTACCGTATAAGTTTGACAATGAACAGAAAAATGCAACCAACAAATGCCGATACACACCCCCGCAATCAAATCCTGACCAAGGCCAACAAAAAGCGCATTCTACACATTGACTTACACAGCGCCATATTACTTCCTGTAGTGTTCAGTGTGGAATGTCTTGCTTGTCGACTGGTGCGGTTGCTTCAAGTCGGCAGCTGATCCTTCCAGAGAAGTAGGAATACAATTCTCACGCTTGAACTGGGCTGTTCCTAAACGAGCTTCGAGATAATGTTCTTCATATTCAAGGTTCAAAAGTTTATTTAGGAGTATACTACTTTAACAGATCACAGGGCTCAGAATCACTTGTAGTCAGATCTGCATGGGTTTTGGGGATGCGCTGTCTCACCGGCATAGCTTGACTCATCCGACACAGAACAGACACCATATCCCTTAACATCCCTATAGAACTAGACTGTCTATGCCAAAATATCGCACAATGTTGGTATTGAAAATCCAGACAACCCCACACCTACTCAGCTCGCTGGAGCCAAGACACATTGAGAAGCCGCTGGTCACCGACATCCTGTGCATTCTCGCGTGGCTGAGGTTAGGATTTAGAACAGTTGGTGACTAGTAGGGTTTCGAGAGTAGAATGCAGGGTTGAGGGTGCAGGGTTTGGCGATTAGCGACCCTGAGGACTTGTTTACCCCTACTTTAAGGTTGCTGCTCAGGGCTTGAAACGGTTTGAGTTTGTTTTGCAGTGTCTGTATTACCTTTATATTTATAGTGTCTAATGATATACAGGAACGGAAGAGGAATCCATTTATGCGACCTAAGCCCGTAATGTTGGGTGCGCCACCCAGTGAGTAAAAAAGCCTGTATTGCGATGGATCAAATGAAGCTTCGGACCGTGCTGGTGATCATGATGATGATGGTGATGATGATGATGATGGTTCCAAGCTGACTCAGGCAGCTGCGCGTTCGGCAAGGTGTCCGACATGCTCTGAGTAGCCTGGCTCCCGGGTTCACTCTTTGAAGCTTCTGGTCTCGCGGCGCACCACAGTCCTGAGACAATGTGAGGCCTTCCAGACATCAAAGGAACCGCCTTGCACACGACTTCACCACACAACACAAGCTGAAGAACATGGCACTGCACAGCTCAGCAGACCTGAAGCCATTGAGGCCGCTTCAAAAATCTTGGGCCAAGTGGATATTGCATTCAGAAGTTTGTAAAAGTGGTGCTACCTAGAAGTCCACACGAGGGACGAAGAAAGTCTCGGCCTAGCGCCTACCCATAGGCCCCAAAGTAGTTCCTTTTTGGGATTACCTTATAGAATTTTATATATGAACCCCAAAAAGGAACTACTTTGGGGCCTAGCGCCTGAACCAGAAAGATGAAATCTATCCAAGTCTTCCATGTGCGTCTTACTAGGCTTTGAAGTAACCAGGGAGAAAAAAGTATAAACTTTTATTTCATACATGGTTCCTTTAAGAAAAAAGTATTAAAGTATGGTACTCCAAAGCCCAGTTTAGGAATACTTCCTCCAGGGGTTTGGGGGTTTAGGAGTGTTCCTCTTCAGGGTAGTATAGGGTTCTATCATAGACCTGGGGATCCAAAAAACCTACTGTTTTAGGGGTTAGACCCTCTGATTAAGGGGTCATAACCTACTATTCTGTAGGGTTTGGGGATACAGGGAGTTCCCTTTAAGGGCTCCTGGTTTAGGAATAATTGGGCCCACGATTGGAGGGCCTTGGGTTTAGGGGTCTAGGGTACATACCCTAAGGGTCCATGTACCCAAATAGTATATACATTGGCCTTAAAGTAGTCCCCACATGGGGCTTCCGAAAATTAGGGGTACTATATTTTGGGGGTCCTTATATAAGGATCCTACTATTTAAGGTATTATATTATTAGGGTCCCCTATTTGCGGAAACTCCCGCATCCTTCAAGTAACGAAAAACATCGTCTAGCTATGTTGCTTGAACCTTTGCTGTTGTTGCTTGCTAAAGCCCCGTAAACTCTAAACCCCTACATCCTAAACCCCCTAAACCCTAAACCGTATAAACCCCCTAAACTCTAAACCCCTACATCCTAAACCTAAACCCTATAAACCCCCTAAGCTCTAAACCCCTACATCCTAAACCTAAACCCTAAAAGCCCCCGAAACTCTAAACCCCTACATCCTAAACCTAAACCCTAAAAGCCCCCTACACTGTAAACCCCTACATCCTAAACCCTAAGCCTTAAACATGAAAGCCTCAGACCCTTCGGTTTTAGGAGTTTTGGGTTTCGGAGCTTCGGGTCTAGGGTGTAGGGTTTAGGGTTTAGGGGTTTAGGGGTTTATGGTGTAGGGTTTAGGGTGTCGGGTTTATGGTTTTGGGGTTTAGGTTGTAGGGTTTAGGTTGTTAGAGTTTAGGGATTAGGGAGAATTCGGAAGCCAGCGCTTCCGATTTAGGGTATTGGTAAATATTCGACCCCGGTAGCAAATGTGTTGATGTGCTCGCTTCCGTACCAACGACACCACACTCTTGCGAAAGTTTAAGCTCCGAAGCATATATCCTGTTGGCTATTCCTAAGGGTCCATATACCCAAATAGTATATACTTTGGCCTTAAAGTAGTCCCTTTTTTAGGTACTTGGGGCCACAGCATATACTATTTGGGCACATGGACCCTTAGGGTAAGCCTCCTAACCCAACCCTAAACCCTAAAACCCTAAAACCCTAAACCCCAAAACCCTAAACCCAAAAAAAAGCAAAACCAAAAAAACTAAAACCCTAAAACCCTAAACCCCAAAACCCTAAACCCCAAAACAACCTGAAACCCTAAAACCCCTAAAACCCTAAAGCCCCTAAACCCTGGCCCAACTCCCAAGGTCCACATCGAGGTCTCCATCAAGGCCAAACATCCGCTGGAAGCGCCGGTACCTCGGGTTTAGAGTTTAGGGTTTAGGGTCTCGCAGCAGGGATGCACAAAGAAAAGTTTCGGAGCTTCTCTGTAGGGATTGGGGTTTAGGGGTTTAGGGGGTGTAGGGGGTGTAGGGGGTTTCGGGTTTATGGCCTAGGTTTCCCCTATAGCTCTTCAGGCAGGCCGGTACCTGAGTTTCGGGGTTTAGGGTACGGTTTTAGGGTTTAGGGTTCGCAAAGGGATGCACAAAGAACTAGGTAAGTTTCGGAGTTGCATCGAGGAGCAGGGAGGCGAGCGCATAGACCGTCCGGGGTTCTCCTAACCGCCAGTCGCCCTTGCCTTGGCCCGGCTTCAAATGTCGACCCATCTTGGCGCACCATTGTGCAACCGTAAGGTCAGCCCCGGCGGGTCTGTCGGTGAGGTCGCGAACTCAGCAAACCTCATCAACTGCTCAGCAGTGAGACCACAGGTCTCGCTTGAATGGCGGTTCGGTCTGAGACCGGTGTCCCCTTCTTGAGCCGTAGCCAAGCGGGTTTAGGGTGTTTAGGGGGTTTAGGGGGTTCAGGGTTTATGGGCTAGGTTTCCCCTAAGGCTCTTCAGGCAGGAGTTATGATTAGGGGGACCCTTGGGGATATAGACCCTCTCAGTGAAGTCCCTTCTAAGAGAGCCCGAAGTAGGGTTAAGAAGGGTCACCTTTAAGGGTCTCCCTAATGCTACCTGGCAAAGGGATGCAGAAACAAAAGTTTTAGGGTTTTAGGGTTCAGGGTTTTGGGGTTTAGGGTCGCATGCGCAGGATTTGGGGTTTAGGGCTTTAGGATTTTTTTTTGCTATTTGGGTACGTGGACCCATAGCGATCTGGACTCACCACATTTGGCTTGCGTCAGTGGTACATGGGAGTCTCAAGTGCTGGTAGGAATCGGTTGTGCTAATGCTACTGATCCTAGAGGGTCCATATACACTACTATTATGGAATTAGCCCCTAAAAGACCATCCCCATTATGGTTTTGGGGACTTAATTCCATAATTGCAGTGTATTTGGACCCTCTGGGGGTTGCTAGCCTCGGACCGCAAATGCCAACATGCTACAGGCGCATGTACCTGCAGTCGTACCTTGGTCTTATCACGCGTTCCCGTGTGTACGTTTACATGTAAAGTACTAGACCCTGAACCAGGCCCTTAGCCTAAGACATGCCTAAGACTCTCTCCCAAAAGCATAACACATAAACCCCGCATTTTCAACCCAATTTCCCAAATCCCCCAAACCCTTGTTCCTACCGCCTAGATGAACGTAATCCCTCATGATTTTGAACCCTTTCAAGCCCTGCGAAACCCTATCAAGCTCTATCATAAAAGTTTAAGGAGGATCCCTGCAACAGGCTGTAGGCCCCCCCTATAAAACTCACTTTACCAGTACACCACCCCAAAGCTCTAAACCTCGGTATTGCCCATGTGGTAACCCTGCCGCGACCCTAAACAGAAGAACTAAAGCATAAAACCCCTACACCGGATTAACACCTAAACCCATACACCCGGAATCCTTCAAGGGAACCCTTCTAGATCCCTTAAAGGGAACCCTTATAGATCCCTTAAAGGGAACCCTTCAGATGCCTTAAAGGGAACCCTTATAGATCCCTTAAAGGGAACCCTTATAGATCCTTTAAAGGGAACCCGCAGGCCCTGAGTAGGGCTCCCCGGCTCAATCGTGTCCGAGTCGGATCCAGGCGCATTCCACAAGATCCGCTCGGGGAGCCGGAGGTGACTGCCTTTGAACGCTTTCCTTAAGGGTTCCTTTAGGGTTTAGGGTTTAGGGGTTTAGGGCTTAGGGTTTAGGGTTTTAGGTTTTTAGGGTACTTACCTTTGGGTAGTAGGGAATGGAGGAATGGGGTACAATTACAACTACTATTACTACCATTCTTCCATTCCCTACGAACCAAAGGTAGGCTTAAGGGTTCCTTTAAGGTCTAGGGTTTTAAGAGGTTTTGTGACTGCCTTTGGAAGGTTTGGTAGGGTTGTCTTTGGGTTTACAGCACTGATTTTTTCCGGCTTTAGCCTTAGAGGGCAAGGTCCGCAAAAAGTGTGGTACACAGTGTCTGCACTTTGATTTGGAGTTCTTACGTTATGGGTGAGGCGTGAGCGGCAGTTCCGCATGCCGGGACGCAGCTACTGCAGTGTGCGGTACAGGTTTTGGGCTCATGTCCCACTATTTACATGACCACGATCGCGTCCCGTCCGCCGGGGAGGCAGGATTCACTATAAATTGACAATGCATTGGCCTCATTCTGACCTCGACATGTCTCAATCTCCAAACTACACCGGGGGAAGCATTGTCGTCACTTAAGGCTTAGGGGTTGAGTACCATGGCCGCAAAACGGTTAGCCTTCTCAATTCCGGTAGAAAGGTTACCGAATCAGCCACTAAGGTCATGTCTCTGAAACCCGCCAATACATGGGGGGAAGGCCTTTGGCTGGTGCTCCGGAACCCCGACAATACTATAGAGGCCTTAATAATTAGGATAGGGTTTGGGGGTATATTATACTATAACTGAACCCCCAAAATAGTATAGGCAATTATTGAGGCCCCTATACTACTTGGAGGGAGGCATCGTGGGCACACCTCTGAATCTCGCCAATACGTGGATGGAAGCATTTTGGTCCTGGTCCTGAAGCCCGGCAGTACATTGCGGGAAGCATGTTGTTTCCTGGTGGTCGTCCAGGTGGTCATGGTCGTCTTAGTCGTTGTCGTCGTGGTCGGCATGGTCGTCGTGATCATGGTCGTCGTGCTGCTCTAGTATTGATTGGGGTTCTACACGACTATACTAGCATTTACGATTTAATGGCTGGTAAACACAGCTGGGCAAGCTGGACAAGGTTCATAGCTACTGTGTGCGACTTGGAGCTGGAAGTAAGTGCTTGTGATTTCAAGATTTCATGACACGGACTCCGGCGTGGCAAGTCACTTACGCCATGAAATGACTCTGCCAAGTGGTCATCATGACTCTGGTCCCGATGTCGTCCGTCACCCCATCGATTACTGCCCGTAGACGATACTAGGCCTCAGGCCGCCTTGATTGTTGCGTTTTGCCTGCCACGAAATGACCCAACCCCCAAACCGGTTTGAGTTCTTCGCAAAGTTTGCATGATGCAAAATGACAAAACTGGCAAAACACAGCACGGCAAGCAGCAAGCACCTTGCGAAGAGTGAGAAGACAGCCCGGAGCGGGGCTAAACAAACCCTAATAGTATATACTTTGACCCCAAACAACCTATATAGGGGCTACTTTAAGGCCAAAGCAGATACTGTTTGGGCACATGGACCCTTTAATGCAGGGAAACGTGCCAGACCCTCCCCGGAACCCTAAACCCCTGTCCAGCTCTGAACCTGACACAACAAACGGACATGATGTGACACCCTGAAAGTAAGCTTTAAACCTTTAAACCACAAAACATGATTTTATCATGTGGGCCAGAGAACATGGAATACGTCTCTGGGGTCTGCAATAGTATACTTAGATAAGATGGGGAATAGAAGCGATACTGTCACTACCTCTAACTTTTCTTCCGACCCTTTCATGAACTTCTCGAAATCATACACCGTGCTACGCTGAAACCTGAAGCCACATGGGCTCGAAACCCTGCATAGAGTTCTACCTCTTGCTATGAACTCTGATACAACTTTAAGGTTAGTTTCAAGGTAGGGTTTTAGGGTCTAGGAGTTTAGGCCCTGAACCCTAAACCCTAAACCCTAAACTCTGAACCCTAAACCTAAGTCTAGGATTCGGAAAGCGCCTGAGGGAAAACCAGCCATCTGCGACTGGCTGAGGTACACGGCGTCCTGGCGGCTCTCTCCATAGCCCTAAGACCTCAACGAGGTTCCCATGTAGGGTTTAGGGTTAAGGGTTTACGGTTTAGGGTTTAGAGTTTAGGGAGGAATACATAGACACCTTAAGCCCTAACCGTAGTGGAGTAAAAGAAAATATGAACATAGAGACTCTTAGTGGAAGGTGTGCGATTAGGGGTTTCGGGTCTGGGACTTAGGGCTTGTCAGCGCCGGCATGGCCCCGGATATCGCGACTGTATGTGTAGAGCGTGCTTACGTCTGACGCTTTATACCTCGCTGATGAGTGGTCTGGGTTCGAAGCTTTGGGCATTGGACAACGGCGAGGGTGTCAAGGGCTTAGGAGGGCGGGTCTGCGCTGCACGTGTCCAGGCGAACTCTGCGTAGCATGCAAAGCCCACAACAAATTCCTGAGGCACTTTCGCCAGCCATGGTCCCAAACATGCAAGAAAGCTAAGCCGCAACCCCAGACGCTAGAACTCCCCTTCAGTCTGTGGCGCGCTCCTAGATGTTACCCAGAACTCTCGACCTCAATCCCAAAGCTGAAAAGCCTCAAGATCTCAAACCGAAAGGACATGAACCAGAAACATTGTAATCATCATCTTCTTCATCATGAACATGCTCTATGGTAGTTAGTAGTAGCTACAAGTAGCTGGTAGCAGTAGTAGGACGACCACAGGTAGTAAGACTGCATGACTATAACAACCTTAGAACCATAAACACAAATAACATTGCTACTAATCCTTAGGTTTTGTAATTTGAAAAAAAAACACAGTTCCTAAGAAACATAAAGATGAAGCTCGGCTGTTCTTGCCTTGCCCAGGATGGCGACCTTCACGAAGCCCTGGGATGCGACTCCCAGCAATACTTGGAGGGTCGGGGGACTTAGTAAATAGGTAATATAGTAGCGCTATAAGTACCCTAAAAGGGACCCTAATCGGGGTTATGGTACACATAACTCTATAAAATAACTACTTAATAAGTCCCCCGACCCTCCTTTTGGCTTTAGGGTTAGGCGTCCAAGGCTGAGCAGTAGGGTTTAGGGTTTAGGGGTACGCTAAACCCTAAACCCTCAACCGTGGCTTCTGCTGGTAGCTGGCTCTGTTGCTTTGGCTCTGTTGTGCTGCAACTCCTATCTTTGTGCCGTGAGTAGCACGGCTTGGTGGGGCTTGGTGTCCTAAACCAGACCTTCCAACATCCTTTAATTAAGGAATATGCCCTAGGTCATATCAGGGATTCTACTGCAGTTTAAGGTATGTTCCTTAACTACCCTAAACCCTAAGGGATTTTAGAAGGTCTGGGTTGACTGACGGCCCGCCCCCGTGGCCTCCCCCAGATCAGGTACCCAGACCGGACCTTGCAATATACAATATAGTATTCCTTCGGGTTCCCTAGTTATAACTATACTAATAATATTCCATAATATACCCCCAAAACCTATTCCAATCCCAGACCCTCCGCAATCCCTCAATTGAATCATAAATCCCGACTAGACACAACTACCCTCGATATCCCTCTATCATAACAGCCAAACATCCACCCATGAGCAACGTGAGATCGGCATCCCCTACACTCTAAACCGCTCAACCCCAAATGCAACTGGGAACCAAGGGCAACAGCAGGCTGTCGATGGCCATAGACGTACGTCGGCTCGTCTCGATGACGATGCAGCGGATGTCCCAAGCCTCCCGGTCAAGCTTTAAGCCGAGCCTACCTGGGGATCCAAAAACCTACGGTTTCAAGGGTTCGACCTCTAATTAAGGGGTCATGACCTACTATTTTGTAGGGTTTGGGGTCACAGGTAGGCCCTAACAACGGGGCCTGGATAATTTGAATAGGGTTTTGGGGCCCACTATACTATGATTAGAATAAGGAACCCCCAAAACAAAACCCTATTCTAATTATTAAGGCCCCTGAATTAGGCTGAAAGTGTCTGACTCACGGTTTAGGATCTAGGCTTGCGCAGTCCGAACCCCTGAAAATCCTCGAACATCTCGAACCCTAAACCCTAAACCCTAAGCCCTAACAAAGTGGATTCAGTACCTGGCCTTTTTCAGGACATATATAAAGAATTCATAATAAGGAACCCAAAAAATGCAGGTTCTTTGGGGTCCAGGTAACCCTCAAACCATGAGTCCTAACTCCTTATACAAGAAGTTTACAACCCTCAGGGCTTGCAAACTCCTCACTAACACCCTAACACCCTCGAGGCCAAGGACCCTAAAGCAAACCTTCCAAATCATTAAACCTTCGAGGAAACGTTGAAAAGGAACCCTAAACACATAAATCCCCAAACCCTAAACCTCTGAACCCTAAAGCCCTAAACCCTACACTTCCTTTTAAGCAGCCCGTACAAGAAGCCCTTCACACCCAAAGGCTCCAGGTACCTTTATAGTAGATACTTAAGCCTTAAAGAGGTCCCGCTACTTTCAGGGTTCCTTTAAGGGTTCTATAGGGTTTAGGGTTTAGGGGTCCATGGTACCCGAATAGTAGACACTTAAGCCTTCCAGAGATCCCCATTTTGGTAATAAGGCCTGAGTATATACTATAATATGGGTACCACGGAGCCTTATACCCTAAACCCTATAGAACCAATTAAGGAACCCCCTTAAGGAACCCATTAAAGGTATGATGGAGCCTTAGGGAAAAGTACCCCAGCCTCAAAGGGGAAGTCTTTGAAGATCTCGAGCTCTGCACCCTCTGCGTCCACAGAGAGAAGGTCGATCCTCCATTCGTGTTTGTTGTCTAGGCTTTAGGATTTAAGGTTTAGGGTTCAGGGTTTTGTCCAGATTCGCGTTTAGGTTTTAGGGATTTAAGGATTTAGGGTTCAGTTTACGGTTTAGGGTTTAGTCGGGCTTAGTTCAAGGTTTTTAGGGTTTAGCAGCCTTACTAGGGGCATTCGCGTTTAGGGTTGTCTAGGCTTCAGGATTTAAGGTTTAGGGTGCAGGGTTTAGTCCGACGGTTTAGGGTTTGGGGTTTAGTCCAGAGCTTGGAGGTTTGCAGTCCAATTTAGCAATATGAGGGCCTTAGAAGTAATTTTCCTTTTAAGGTAAGGGTTCTATTAAGTGTTCCTTACGTGTTACTATGATGGGTGTCGGATTTTTGATATAGGTTTCTTTTTCAGTGATCATTACAAGTTCTCAGGGTTTTGAGAGTCAGTTAAACTTCGAGTTTTGTGATTAAGACCACGCCGGCACAAACGTGTCTCGAGAACCTTAGAATACATTTTGGGAGCATCTCATGCTAGACTTAGATGTACCCCTTGAAACAATAAGCTTTCGGATCCACCGGCAGGGACTAAAAGAGAGACTTTAAGGGAACCGAACGCCTCGATGTTAAAACCCGGAAAACTCTACAACCCCCTCGTTCAGGAATCAGGGTTTTGGGCTTAAGGTTAGAAGGTTTACCAGGACCCCCCTAAGTACCCCTTATAAAGGGCTCTAATATTTCTCATTAAGAGGTAATTAGGGACTACTTTAAAGGGTAGTTGGGGGGTCTAGGTAGGAGTGAGGGTCTTGAGTCTAGGGTTTAAGGGGGCCCGCTGGAACTTTACGTTGGATGCCCCTCATCAACCCCTCAGTAGTACTGGTAATCGTAGTAGTATTAGTAGCAGTTGTAGTAGTAGATGTCGGAATCTTTCACTCGCAACAAGTTCGGGGGATTGCAATAGTCAGACTTGAAGCATCTATCAGCTGATCTCGAACCGCACTGCTGTCACCACCATAGCGGGCGTCACCCCAGGTGACGACCGATCCATCGCCAAGAATGGCGGCAAAAGCATAGCCGCATGCTTGGACATGCTGCACATTCCTCAGCTGATCCTGCACGGCACTACTTTCCCCGCCAAAGTAAGAATGACCCCAAGTCAGGACAAAGCCGTCGCCAAGAATGGCAGCAAAAGCGCCATCAGTGGCTTGGATCTGCTGCACATTCTTCAGCTGATATTGCACAACACTGCTGTCGCCACCATGCTCAGCATCACCCCAGGTCACGACGGATCCGTCAGCAGCAAAAGTAGTGTCAGTGGCTTGGATTTGCTGCACGGTCTTCAGCCGGTCCTGTACAGCGCTGCTGTCGCCACCCTTGCCAGCATCAACCCAGGTCACGACGGATCCGCCGCCAAGAATAGCAGCGAAAGCACCGCCCATAGCAGCTTGGACCTGCTGCACATTGTTCAGCTGTTCTCTCACAGTGCTACTGTCACCACCAGCAATATCCAAACCCCAAGTTGCGACTGTTCCATCGCGACAGAGCGCAGCAAAAGCACTGCAACAGGCCTGAATTTCATGCACACACTTGAGCTGATCGCGTACAACACTACTGTCACCCCCATGTTCAGCAGCCCCCCAGGTGACGACCGATCCATCACCCAGAATCGCAGCAAAAGCGCCGTAAGTGGCTTGGATTTGCTGCACATGGTCCAGGCGATCCTGCACAGCACCACCGTCACCACCGCAGCGAGCATCACCCCAGGTCACGACCGATCCGTCGCCAAGGATTGCAGCAAAAGCACGGTGAGTTGCTTGGATCTGCTGCACATTCATTAGTTGAGCCTGCACAGCACTACTGTCTGAACCAGACTCAGCATCACCCCAGGTGACAACCGATCCATCACCGAGGATGGCAGCGAAGGCTCCGTCCCCAGTACTTTGGATTTGCTGCACATGTCTCAGCTGATCCCGCACGGCAGAACTGTCACCACCAAAGTCTTTAAAAGCAGAACCGCCCCAGGTAACGACGGATCCATCGCTCCGAATGGCAGCAAAAGCTCGGTCGTTGGCTTGGATCTGCTGCACATTCTTCAGCTGACCTTGCACAGCGTTTTTGTCACAGCCATAGCGTACGAAACCTCAGGACACGACAGATCCGTCTCCAAGAATGGCAGCAAAAGCCCAGCGCGTGAATTGTGCTTGAACTTGGTTTAGGTGCAGGCCCAGTATGTGACCAGTCTGAACATTGGTATGCTTTATTTGCAAACCTTCATCTAGATAATGTCCAGATGAGTCCAGCAGCCGCCCCCTTCCGACTCCAAGTGAACTCTGTGCGCGAAGTCTCAGTGTTTTCACGTCTTCTTCCCATCGTGCTTGCACAGTGGCTGTCTTGCCACTGAGCAATCCAACTTCCACAGTAATCGACATGTCGCATGCCGGAAACAAACCCGGTGAGAGTTATGTTACGCTCAGTTTCTTGTCGACGTGTAGCTCTCGAGTATTCAGCGAACATGTGCGAGAGTAGATCAAGTCTGCCGAGTTCAGCCGCAATCAATACCGAAGACAGGGAGAAGCCCTACACCCTGTATACTTGTAAACCAAGCCCTCAACTACACAATACTCCGATTCTGCAGAGAAAGAGACTGCTAGTGCTGCCACTACTAATACGACGACGATGAATAATGCTAAAACGACGACGCTACTACTACTACCACTACTACTACTACTACCACCACTACTACTACTACTACCACTACTACTACTACTACTACTACTACTACTACTACTATTACTACTACTACTACTACTACTACCACTACTACTACTACTACTACTACTACTACTACTACTACTACTACTACTACCACTACCACTACCACTACCACTACCACTACCACTGCTACTACTACTACTACTACCACTACCACTGCCACTGCCACTACCACTACCACTACCACTACCACTACCACCACCCCCACTTCCACGTGTACGGATTGCACACACACACACACATGATTTGAACTTTTTAACGCGCTTTGGCTTGTTTCTCTCTCTCTCTCTACATATGTACATTATATATATATGTAAATACATAGATGTATTTGCACATACACATATGTGCTTGAATGGCCACCTCATTTGGAACTAAAACCCTTGCCATCCAAAAAACCTCACACTAAACCCAAAAAGACATGATGCAACTCCCTAAAACCTTGACGAGCCTCTTCCCCAAACCTTTTCTTCACGAAACCTTTCTGTGATAACTGCGTGGGGTGTAGAAAAGACCCTAGAAGCCACCATACAAAAACAATAACCATTCTCACAAGGAGCGGTACGTCACGCACCATCACTAGAAAGCAAAACATCAGTCTTAGTTCAAACCAGCATCCCCAAGCCGTCAAACTTGAAACCTTCAAACAAGCTTTGTGCAGCACCCAACTATGATACATCTTGTGATTACCTGTGACCCCAAACCTTACAGAATAGTAGAACCCTAGATCCTAAACCCCTAAACCTCTAAACCTCTAACCCCTAAACCCTAAAAGCCTAAAGCCTAAACCCTTAATTAGAGGGTCGAACCCTTAAAAACGGTAAAGGAACCCTAAGTAGATCCCTTCAAAGGAACCCTAGATAGATCCCTTTAAAGGAACCGAAGGTGGAGCAACCCGTAGGCCCTGGAAAGCCAGAAAACCACACCCCAAACCCACAAGCCCCAAAACCCTGAATTTCAGGGTTTAGGGTTTAGAGGTTTAGGGGTTTAGGGTTTAGGGTTTAGGGCTTAGAGGTTTAGGGTTTAGGGTTTAGGGGTTTAGGGTTTAGGGTTTAGGGGTTTAGGGTATAGGGTTTCGTATTTTCAGAAAATACGAACACCAAAACCCCCGGAGTAGAAAACTTACAGAAACCCTAAACCCTTCAAGAGCCCTTACCTGAAGGACCAAATGACCCTTAAAAGTAGGGGCCCTATACCCATATACTATGAATCCCTATATGGTATATGAACCTTAAACCCTTTTAGGGTTCATTTCGTCCTTAAGGTAGGGAATCGACCTTGGCATCCACTCGCCAGAAGCCGCCGCATGGACTTCCTCCAGGGGTTTGGGGGTTTAGGAGTGTTCCTCTTCAGGGTAGTATAGGGTTCTATCATAGACCTGGGGATCCAAAAAACCTACTGTTTTAGGGGTTAGACCCTCTAATGAAGGGGTCATATTCTACTATTCTGTAGGGTTTGGGGATACAGGGAGTTCCCTTTAAGGGCTCCTGGTTTAGGAATAATTGGGCCCATGATTGGAGGGCCTTGGGTTTAGGGGTCTAGGGTACATACCCTAAGGGTCCATGTACCCAAATAGTATATACATTGGCCTTAAAGTAGTCCCCATATGGGAGTTTCCGAAAATTAGGGGTACCGTATTTGGGGTCCTTATAATAATTTAGGGTACTATATTAGGGTCCCCTATTTTCGGAAACTCCCATATAGGTACTTTGGGGCCAATGTATATACTATTTGGGTACATGAACCCTTATACCCTAAACCCTTATATAATCCTTATAGATCCCTTCAAGGAACCCTAGTGGTACCCTTAAAGGACCCCTATTTGGGTACATGGACCCTTAGGGATAGTTGATCGGGGTGGAGGAATGTTTAGGATCTGGGGTTTGAGGTTCGGGGTTTGGGTTCTACTGCTTTATAGGAAATCCCAGAAAGTTGGAACATGGGTTTAGGAGGATTGGTGCTGGATTTCCCCTCTCTTTTGTACAAGGGACTTAGGATACTGATGTTCCAACTTTCTGGAGTTTACTGTCGGTGTTCAGGGTTCAGGATCTGGGGTTCGGTGGTTTAGGGCTTAGGGTTTGGGGTGTAGGATTTATAGGTGTGTTTCTGATTTGCGGTCCACGGTTTAGGGTTAATCTGGAGTGCAGGGTTGAGGGTTCAGGGGTGTAGGACGCGGGCATGGAACTTAGTATGTTGTTTAGCACCCTACGTGCGAAGTCCCATGGAAAAGCCAGCGACCCAAGGCCAAACATTCCCGCCCAAACTAGATGCCAGTAGTTGGAAAATGACTATCCTCATACCTGCGAAGTAGAGAGAATCCCTTTCTCCACTTCTGGAGTTTAATTACAGTGACCTAAACCCTATAGAAACCGACTAGAACCTAGGATCATAAGAAACCTGGCTTTCCAAAACACATTAACCATTAAACCTTGCAGCCCTACGGCCTTAAACAACCCTTCAACCCTGTATAATCCTTAACAACCCTCAACCCTAAACCCTTAACCCCAAACCCGAAACCTTAAACCCTAAACCCCAAATCCTAAACCTTAGACTCAGACCCTAAACCCCTAAAGCCTAAACCCCAAACCCAAAACCATAAGCCGGGCCGTAAACTGAACACTGCCACTAGGGGTCCTCCGGCTTCAAGACGTATACCAAACCTGCTCGCTTTGGGGATTTGCTTGGGTTTTGGGTTTAGGGTTAATATGGGAACCTGATTAAGAAACCTTGGGCCTTTATTAGGGTGCCTTATATGAATCCTACTACATTGGGGGTTATAGGGCCAGGGTTTCTTAATCAGGTTTCTACATTATAAGGGTTGGGTTTTAGGGTGCAGGGCTTAGGGTCTAGGATTTAGGGCCTAAGGGTTTAGTTTAGTAGGGTTTAGGGCTTCAGACTTTCACAATGTTGCTTCATAGCTTACGCGTGCGAGGGGTTTGGAGTAGAATGCAAATCCTACTATGTGGGTAGTTGTCAAAATTATGGTCCGTTTTGGGGTACCCTAAATACTAGGTGCCGTACTATATTAGGGACCCAAAAAGGCATCATAATTTTGACAACCACCCATGTAAGCAACTAGGGAACACAGTTTATAAATTACATCGGGGCTGCTCACTTTGTTCTATATGGGAGTTTCCGAAAATTAGGGGTACCTTATTTGGGGGTCCTTGTAATAAGAATCCTACTATCTAGGGCGCTATATTGGGATCCCCTATTTTCGGAAACTCCCATATAGCTTTCCTGTTGCTATAGCCCCCCCCCCCCAGGGTAACGACAAATCCGTCACCGAGAACGGCAACAAAAGCAAAGTGAGTGGCTTGGATCTGCTACCTACTATATACCCTATATAGACTCTTCCGGGTCCTTAGAAATCTCTCAAAAAGGCCTAAGGGTCCATATTCGGGGCCCATACTTGTAACCTTAGATTTATGGTTCAGGTTTCGGTTTGGTTTAAGGTATTTGGCGTTAGGGTTTAGGGTTTAGGGTTTTTGGGTTTAGGGCTGTGTGGCTAATACCTGATGTATTGCTTGGCTGACTTCTGAACCCCTCCTAGAAGTTAAACTTTTGGTCTCCGTATTAAAGTTCATATATAAACCCCAAAAGTTAAAGTCCTAAGAGAAGAACGCCAAGATTAAAACACAGTGACTTAAACAAGGTCTAAAGACCAAACCTTTAAGTTAAAACCGACCGTCTAGGTAAGGGCAGGGGTTTGGACATCTGGCCTCTACACTAAACAGTAATTGCCGAGTTCTAAGTCAGGGCTTTAGCGGAAAACGTTTCCGGTTAAGAGTGTAGCTTTAAGAAGTTAGGGTTTAGGATGTACCTAGAGTAGCCACCGTATCTTAAAACTGAAATGAAATTCAAAAAAGAGCACCTAACCCTAAACCCTAAACTCGAGGGTGTAGTGACTGCACAGCAGTCAAGTCAAAGCCCGGAACTGACAAGGGTTTTACGGGCTTTCTCAACGCTTGCTAAAGGGGGCATTAACCTAACTTTAATATTATAACCAAAACGGCATTTCAAGCGGTTGTGTACAGCTTCTTTAGGTACAGCTTCTTTAGGTTTCTAAAGGGTTTCATCGGGGCCTTGATAATTAGAACAACGTTTCGGGGTTACATCGGGGACTTGATCACTAGATCAAGGTTTGGGGGGGATTTTCTAATCATGGTTTGGGAGGACCTGAACCCATTGTCGTAGTATACAGCTCTGAGGGACTGACTACTAGCTTTCTCCTAAGCTCACTCAACGCCGAAGTAGCCAGCTATCAGAACTAGCACGGACTAGGGCCTGGGCTTCAAGTTTAGGGTTTTGGCAAGACAACCAGTATCCGAAACCCAGGTGCTCAAGAAACTTGGGTACTGTGGAAACCTTAAACCCAAAACCCAAAACCTGAACCGCTAAACCTTAAACCCCTGAGCAATTATGAACCCTAAAACCCTAAACCCCTACACCCTATTAAACCCCTATTACTATAGATCCGTTACTGGAACCCTTAAAGGAACCCTTATTAAACCCATAAATTACCGAAGACTCGCCTTCCTGCAGCAAGTCGTGCAACGGCGCACACCGTGCCTGACAGCTTCGCAAGAACCCAGATCTTCTAAAATTCCTGATTTCCTTTGAGGTTTAAGGTTTAGGGTGTAGGGCTTAGGGCTTTAAGGGTTAAGGGTTTAGGGCTTTGAGGGTTTAGGGTTTAGTCACTCATTGCGGGGTATTGGGGTTTGGGTGGTTTAGGTGTTTAGGGGTTAGGGAGGAATATACAAGGCTACTCTTAGGTAAGGGCTTCTGACTGACGCCTCCCAGGATCCTTTAAGGGATCCTTTACGGATCATTTGAGGGCTCCTTTAAGAATCCTTTAAGGGCTCCTTTGAGGATTCCTTTCAGGGGTTCCTTTAGAGGTTTCAATAGGGTGTTAAGAAAAGGGCTGGCTGCGCGTATGAATCACGGTCTGGGGCCTGAACCATCAGCCGAAGGCGGTGCAGGCGTTAAGGCTTGAGGGCTTTTGGTTAATGGGGTGGAATTGAGTGGGTGCTACTATGAGCTCCTTACAATTAAAAGTACAACATAGGCGGCCTGGGTTTGCCATTTAAACTAAAACCGAACTTGAATAGGATTCTCTCAGGCCCAAAGAGTCACAACTGCAAATGTCACCAAGGACTTTAGAATCGGAAATACTGAACCCTAAACCCAAACCCGCAATCCTGCACCCCAAAACCCGAACCTAATGCCTCAACCATACATGTAAACCCTGAACCCCAAACTCCTAAATCCTAAAACCCAAATACCCCAAAAATCAAAACAATAAGACGCTCAGTGCTCTGAGCACCGGAGACACCGGCCACCCACACGGCAAAAACCCATGGATGCTGCATAAAGTCCAACAGAACTCCCGCGAAGCCATGAACATTGGTTTAGGGTTTAGGGGTTTCGGGTTTCGGGTTTAGGGTTTAGGGGTTTCGGGTTTAGGGTTTAGGGGTTTAGGGGTTTAGGGTTTTTCTGACTATCTGACGAAATGTCTATCTATCTGTCGGTCGATCTCTCGATCTAGATCTATGAGCCCGCCGATGTACGACCTACCTGTCTAAGCTGTCTATGTATCTGTCTATCTACACATACACACACATACGTATACATATATACCTACATACCTACCTACATACATACCTACGCAGACAGAGACAGACAGACAGACAGAAAGACAACCAGGCAGGCAGGCAGACAGACAGACAGACAGACCGACGGAGGGATGGATGGACGGATGGGTAGGTAGATAGGCAGTTGTACATATACGCATATATATATATATACATACACATACGTATATGTGTGTATGGTGTTGACAGAAATGCTTGCATGTATACATGTATGTATGTATGTATGTATGTACATCTGCACGTACGTGTGTATGCATGCATGTTTGTACGTATGTGTGTATATATATATGTATATAGCTCAAACAAGCACACACACACACACGGAGACACACTCTTCTCTTTCCAACCCCGAAACCCTAAACCCTAAACCCAAACCCCTAAGCTTCTCTTTCCAACCTCAAAGAAGGTCTCCGAAGGATGAAGGTCCGCCGGTATCTCGCCGGGCCTCGCTCCCGGTTCTGTGGGGCAGGGCTGTTGAGGGGTCTACTTGGAGGCCCTTTTGACTTAGTAAGTAGGGTTAGCAAGGTGGGTTATGGGGGATTATAATAGGGTTTCTAAGGGATACTAAGTAGACTTACTAAGTCAAAAGGGCCTCCAAGAAGGGTTTAGGGTTTAGGGGGTGTTACAGGGTTTTCAAAAGTTTCTACCTTATTTACAGGGGTTTTCAAAAGTTGCTACCTTATTTATAGGGTTTATAGGGTTTTACTCTGGAGCAGAGCCAGCTTTATTGGGCTTGTTTTATCGGGTTTTAGGGTTCCTGTAGAGGGGCTTGATGAGTTTTGGTGGTGTTTTAGGGTTCGCACACGATTTTAGAAGGGCCCTTGTTAGGAACTGCAGGGCCCAAGTATATGTACGAGTTGGGCAAATGTCCTCTTAAACGGGTTTAAGCTTACGAAGTTTACGATACCTCGAACAACCCAAAGCTTCCAAAATCCGTAGATTGAGGAATATACCTTAACTCATATTCCGGGTCCTACTATAACTTTTTGGTACATTCCTTAATTGGGTACGGGAGATTGGAGTTGGAAGATTCGGGATTTGGAGTTTGTACTTTCTGTCCTACCCAGACCGCCGGAAGGATCCAAATAGTACATCCCTTGAATGGGGGTTCCTATATAGTACGCTTTAGTTGTGTAGGGTCCCAAATTGGGGGATCTTGTTTTTGGATCCTTCTGGCGGTCTGGGTAAGGGCTTTAAGCTATACGGTGGGTACTGCCCCCATACAGTAACAGTCTATAATAGGGCTACTATTACGGTCCCAAAATATCTAGATCATGAATATTATTCAGCTGTTACTGAGTGGGGGCAGTACCCAAGCTATACCTGTGACCCCAAACCCTGCAAAATAGCAGGTTGTGACCCCTTAATTAGAGGGTCGAACCCTTAAAACGGTAGGGTTTTGCATCCACAGGTACACAATCGGGTTTTATCGAGTCCCCATCCCTCCGCAACTGGAATCCGGCAGAGCCGAACGACTCTCAATTCAAGACCACGGCAGCCCTACCGTTGATGATATAAATCCTGCGGTACCTTAAGGCCCCTACCTTGGGATCCAAACCCTACCGTTTTAAGGGTTCGACCCTCTAATTAAGGGGTCATAACCTGCTATTTTGTAGGGTTTGGAGTCACAGGTAAACTATGGGAAATATATTATATTCCTTTTTTATGGGTAATGCAGGATATATATCAAGAACCGTACTAAGGGTACCTTGCAGGGTTTGGGGTAGGTTGTAGGATTCGTGACCCCTGGTACTGCAAAGCCAAACTTGTTGACCCGAGTTATCAGTTTCTCGGCTTCGGGTTTGGGGTTTAGGATTGGAGTCTTAGAGAACCTAAAGCATCAACTAAACAAAGAGATGACCCCCAAAGAGCGAGGGAAGAGGTTTTCACAGGTGGAGCCGCCTAACAGGACTTTTGCAGGGGCTGCAAGACGTGGGGTGTACTTACCGGCTGTAGTTTATTCATATTCAATCAAGAATACACAACCCTAAACCCTAAACCCTAGCAGCGGTGGACCTTATCTGAGAAGAGTAAACCTCATCTCCGGTTGATTGATGGGACTAAGAATAATGACAACATTCTATTACCCTAGGGATCTAAGGACTCATATATTATGGCTTTTGGGATCTAAGGACTCATATATTATGGCTTTTGGGATCTAAGGACTCATATATTATGGCTTTTGGGATCTAAGGACTCATATGTTATGGCTTTTGCGATCTGAAGACTCATATATTATGGCTTTTGGGCCGAAAGACCATCCTATATGAGGCTTTTGGGCTATTTTGATCTCTATAACGATGAACAAAAACCTTGAACCCTAAACCCTTGACTCCCTAGACCCTAACCTTATCATAAGCCCTAATAGACCCTAATATAGGGGCCTTAATCAGAAAAGGGTTTCGGGGTATATTATACCAAACGATTAAGGAACCCCCAAAACAGTATATAGGCAATTATTTCGGCCCCTTTATTAATGAGAATCGACATGTTTTATCGCCTGCTCGGCTTCAGGTCTTCGATGCTTGTCCTCGCCGCGAGCTCCATGTCGTTAGAGAACCTGCTTTTTTTGGGGGGGGTTCCCCCAAGCCCTAAACCCTAAACCCAGGGTTTTGGGTGGTCTGGGTTTAGGGGCTTGGGATTGCAGGGGTTTAGGGTTTAGCGGGTTTAGGGGCTGGGTGCTCAGGGCTTTCGGAGTTTAGGGGCTTTCGGCTTTGGTGTTATGAGGTTCCTTTTAAGGGATCTGCAAGATTTCCATAAGATTTAGAGCCTAAGCGTTTGTGGTTTTGCGTTGTTTTTGGCGACTTGGGTGTACGTAATGGCTTTGGGTTTTGGGATTCGATCTGTGGGGCTTTTGGGACACAACCTGGGTTTCGGCCGGTGCGGCATTGTATGGTACAAGGGGCTGGGTTTAGGGTTTAGGGCCTTTTAGGCTTTAGGACTTATAGGGGCTAAAACGTTCGTGTGCATACGTATATATATATATATATATATTTATTTATGTTTTTATTTATTTGTGTATTTATTTATTATATATACTACAATATATATATACATATATATATATATATTATATTATATGATATTATATTATGTTGTATATATATATATATATTATATGTGGATATACGATGGTTATGCATAAGGGATTCAGAGTTCCGGGCCTAGACCTTCTGGGGCTTGTAGCTTACCTGTATGGCTTCGGGTTCACGGTTTAGGGTCTAAGAGCCCTGGGGCTCGAAGTATGCAAAGTGTACATACATTGGGGTCTAGAGTCCCTACACACCTACCTAGAGTCTCCATTGCAGTTCCTTTTTTTGGTTAATTAGGATCCTATAATAGAGATTTTGGTTAACCAAAAAAGGGAACTACAATGGAGACTATAGGTACTTCGGGTTATTTGGATGGCCGGCGGAAATTAGGCTTCGGGCAGAATTCTTGACAGTGGCCCCTGCGGGTTCCTAAACCCTTACAGAACCCTTGTAGTGGTATACAGCCCTGTTCAAACGCTGATGACACCTTACAGCACCCATGTAAAACCTAAGAAAGCCAGTATAAAACCCTGAAGCCCTAGAGGTGCATGTGGGTAGTTCTCTCAATTAGGGTCCCCGTCAGGGTCCTCTTTCTAAGGGTGCCGTACTATTTTGGGGGGACCGGCAAAAAGGGACCCTAATCTAAACAAACACCCATTTGCATGCTCTTTAATGAGGAGATTTCTCGAGCCGCCGTGGTCTTAGGGTTTGGGGCTTTGGCCAGCACTGAGGCACCCTGCAACTGCCCTCTATCACAACCTAAAAAATCAACCAGTGGGGACCATAACCTATCCCAGAGGGTCCATATACACTACTATTATGGAATTAAGTCCCCAAAACCATACTGGGGATGGTCTTTTAGGGGCTAATTCCATAATAGTAGTGTATATGGACCCTCTGGTATTCTAGGGTACTTGCAGGGTGGCGCTGGAGCTTTTGTGTTTAGGGTTTGGGCGTTGGGGATCCAGGGTGGTGGTGCAGCTCCAGGTTTGCGGTTTAGGGTCTAACTTAACCCTGAAGAACCTAATTTTTAGGGTTCCTTATTATGATTTCCTTATATAAGTCCTTAAAAAGGTAGGTTCTTCAGGGTTAAGGTAGGGGTTTAGGGGGTTTGGGGGCAGCGGCAAGAGGAATAGTGAGTTGAGCTCACATCTGCTTGACAAGGCAGCAGCAACCCTAAACCCTAAACCCTAAACCCCATAAACCCCTAAACCCCCGAAACCCCATAGACCCCCTAAACCCTAAACCCCTTTGAGGAGTGTCGTAGCAGAGACCAAGAAAGCATTCCCTAAGGGTCCAAGTACCTAATAATCATATACTCTCCTAAATATTGAGCTACACAATTACTATCCTAAACCTAAGTACCTAACTACTGGGTCCTCTGGACCCTTAGGGATTCATAAAGCCGAAACCCCCAAGGCCCAGACCACAACGCGATGGAACCTAAACCCTAAACCCAGAGACCCTACATGGAGGGGCAGGGGACTTAGTAAGGGCTCTTAAAGGGCTCCTTAAGGGGATCTTTAGGCTTCCTCAAAGGGATCTATGGGGTTTAGGGTTTAGGGTCTACTTGGAGGGGCAGGGGACTTAGTAAGTCGCTTATAAGTAGGGTTAATTATTGGGGGGTAACTCCGTTTAGGGTACTTATATCTCTACTTATAACCTACTTACTAAGTCCCCTGCCCCTCCAAGTCAGCCTAAACCCCATAGGTCCCTTTGAGGAAGCCTACAGATCCCTTTAAGGAGCCCTTTACAAACCCTTACTAAGTCCCCTGCCCCTCCAAGTAAACCCTAAACTTAAGCTCGACCCAAGACCAGAACACCCAGTCGCCATTTGACTTGTCCAGTTGGATTTCAATTTTGAGGGCAGAGGTATGAGGGATTTCGGGCTACTTGGGGTTTAGGTTTTGATTTTTTTGGGGCTTGAGGATTTAAGAATCACGTCGTGGTGTCCGTTTTAGTCGTAGTTCCCATAGCAGGAACAGGGGCACGCGGAACAGCGGCTGCCGCAAAGGTGATGGTCGTGGCGTTGGCTTTCAGAATACTCAAGACCAAGATTAAGACGACTGGACTACTGTTTCCACTGCGATCCCAAGCTCCATATATAGCAACGGGATGCCTGAACCCCACTAAACCCTAAACCCCCCTAAACCCTAAACCCTAAACCCCTAAACCCTAAACCCCAAAACCCGAAGCCCTAAACCCTAAACCCCTAAACCCCAAACCCGGAAAGCCCTAAACCCTGTGAAACCGGTCTGAAGTTGTCCGGGTTGCTGCTGTTGCGAGTCGTAATCATATTGATAGTTGTCTAAACTTAGGGTCCCTTTTATGGTCCTTTATATAAGGCTGCCGTACTATAAAATAGAGAACTAATCATATGAAATCTGTCGCAGTCCTCAGAATGCATGCTCCCTATCGAGGGAGCACACCAAACATTATTTGACAATAGAGGTTTCTACCTCGGCAAGCGCAGACTTGCAGCCTCAATCAACTCAGATGAAAAAAGTTTTGGACTCCCTAGCTGCACTCGACAACCACAACCCTAAACCCAGGCGAGAGGCTTGAAAGAGGTCTCGTTGGCCCAGGCGCAGGCGTTCACCACCGAACAGGTCCTGTGAGAGCTGCTTGAATGGTCATGAAGACATGTACAGCTCTACTGGTACCCCTTAAAGTCCCTACCGTACAAGAATTACCCTACCTCGTTTGAACTTTCGGCCAAGTCAAAGCGGAAAGCACGAAAGAAAAAGCAGACCCTCGGCCTTACATCAACTTTAGAAACAGAAGCCTCAAAACTTGATGAACCCCTACTTAAAGGGTTCATGCGACCTAGCAACTATAACCCCAGCTAAGGTACTTATAACTGTATTAACTTAACTAAGTCCCATGTACCTCCAAGTAGGCCAACGACATATAAACCTCTATGTTACAAAGCCCAACACCTTGAGGGTTTAAGCTTCAGCCGAAACGCCGGAGACCGCGCAGGACCTGGAGAAGCATAGCACAGCTTTACAGGGTTTAGGGGTTTAAGGTTTGGGGGTTTGGGGTTTCGGGTTCAGTGCTGAGCGTTGAAGATGGATTCAGGTGGCCCATTGAGTTCATAGGCATTTCACCGCGAGCTTTACCTGCTCGATGGTGGGGATAGTATTACAAATCTAATTGCTTGTTCCTTCTTGGGTACACGCAAGTACCCATAAACCTGTAAAGTGCTACCCAACTATGACAAAGTCACAGGGGTATCAAGGCTTTAGAACCTCAGGATTACTGCCTCAGTCGCGCGGTGCAGGCTTTTAGCGCAGCAATGAAGTTGCCTATAAGCCCTGAAACCCAAAAAAGCACACTTATTGATCCGTTTAAAGGTAGTATACGATGTTACGCTAGGGATCAAAATAGCCCAAAAGCCTCATATAGTATGGTCTTTCGGCCCAAAAGCCCTAATATATATGAGTCCTTAGATCCCTAGGGTTAAGGCAAGCATCGTGGTGTAGCCGTGGGTTTGGCTCAAGGCAGACACCTCGCCAACCGAGGCAGCTGTCGAGGAACCTGGGGCTTCCTACCCTAACCCTTCGGCGCTTTGGGTTCCTTTAACCCTTAGGCTGTTTAGGGTTTAGGGGTTTAGGGGTTTAGGGTTTAGGGGTTTAGGGGTTTAGGGGTTTAGGGTTTAGGGTTTAGGGTTTAGGGGATAGGGTTTAGGGTCTAAGGACTCATACTTCAAGGCTTGTGGGCCCAAAGACCATACTATATAAGGTTTTTGGGCTATTTTGAACCTCAATATTCACCACTAGTTCACTCAGCTTAGGGTTTAGGGTTTTAGGGTTTAGGGTTTCGGGTTTAGTGTTTAGGGTCTTATACAACCCTGAGGGTTCATGTACCCACATAGGGTTCCTTTAAGGCTTCCTTTGAATTTACAGGTGTCTAGAAGGGCTTTATAAGGGTTTAGTAAGGGTCCATGTACCCAAATAGCCTGTACTTTGGCACCAAAACTTTAAGGCCAAATTATCATATACTATCTGGGCACATGGACCCTTAGGGCTACTGCTTTTAGTCCTTCTACAGGCGTTTCGAGTGTAGGGGCTTTAAGGGGTTTAGTTAGGGGTTGAGTTTAGTAGAGCTTTGAAAACGAAGGTCTTCAAACCCTTGGGCTCCAAGTATGAAAATGCTACCTACTTTGGGATCTAAAGTCTATAAATACTGCCGGACCCTTTCCCCCAAATACTTGCATGGATCACATGAAATCGATGCGACTAAGGACGCTGACTGTACTTTGGATTGTTTGGAGCCCCGAGGAAACCCTAAACCCCATATCCAATTTCAGCTGCGACACGCAGTGTTGGAGAGATGGAAAGGGTGCGAGGTTCCCACCTCACAAGTCGGGCTTTTAGGGCTCAGGGCATTTGGGAGTTTCCGAAAATAGGGGACCCTAATATAGTACCCTAAATAGTTGGATCCTTATTCTTAGGACCCTAAAGTAAGGAACCCCTGATTTACGGCAGCCGTATTATGGTATTTAGGTGCTAAGGCAGTAGTATTTAGGGTTTGGGGTTGAGGGTATTTAGGTGCGTGGGGCAGTAGCATTTAGGGTTTAGGGTTCAGGGTATTTAGGTGTTTAGGGCACTCGTTCGTGGGAGGCACTATACCCTAAGGGTGCATGTAACCATACAGCAAATGTATACACCAAACCCCAAACCTATAGTTTCGGGCTTGGGGTTTGGGTTTAGGCTTTGGGGTTTTGGGTTTAAGGTTCAGGGTTCCAGGCGAGTTATCCACTTTGCCAGGGCACTGAAGACTAAAGTTTTAACATTCTGGGAGTATACATTGTTTTAAATGTATACCCCCAAGATGGCTACAGGCTACTTACTGGAATATTGTTAATGTAGGGGCCTTAATATTGACGGTGGTGACCGTTTGGTTTGCTATTCAGAATACGAAGTTGAATTAACTAGACCAGGGTTCCGAGGTCTAAGGAGAGTATAATACTTTAGATTAGTGATCATTCAAGGAAAGTTTCTTGAAGAAAGGATGTTGGAAGGTCTGGGTAGCAACCATTCAGGCTTTTTACGGCACTACAGAACCCCAAACCCCGAACCCTGGGCCCCTGAAACCGAAACCCCTAAACCCTAAACCCTGACAGCGCCAGGCCACGTCGACGTAGAGCCCGGGACCCTTCAAGTTCCCAAAAACATTCTCCACCAGGAACCTGTCCTGTCCGCTGGTTTAAGTTTAGGGCTTACCTGTATCCCCAAACCATACAAATAGTAGGCTACCTTAGAATTAGAGGGTGTAACCCCCTAGACTTTGTTGCTGAGCTCAGAAGCCCCAAAAAGTTTGCACTTTCAGTTCTACAGTGGGTACTATTATCCCCAAAACGTGTAAAGTGTATCCACTCAGCTACTAAGTAGAACAATAGGTTTTTGGATCCCCAGGGTAGGGTTGAGGGTCTCGAACCTCGGTTCTAAAAACATCCAAAGTAAGTAGTATTTATAGAGTTTAGACTTAGATCCCAAAGTAGGTAGCATTTTCATACTTGGAGCCCTACCAGTAGGGGAAGAGTTTTAAGAGTTTAGGGTTTAGGATCTTCANCAAAGTAAGTAGTATTTATAGAGTTTAGACTTAGATCCCAAAGTAGGTAGCATTTTCATACTTGGAGCCCTACCAGTAGGGGAAGAGTTTTAAGAGTTTAGGGTTTAGGATCTTCAGGGCACTTAAGGGTGAGGGGTTGATGGTCAAGGATCTTAATTTGCGGGTCTTAAGGGTTTAGGATTCAGGCTAAGGGTCTTAATCAAAGATAAAGGGTCTTAGGGTTGGGGTCAAGGGACGATGTACCCATCTTGTAGATGATCGACCCCAAAGCACCCATATACGACCTTTACAATCTAGGTATGAAGGATAGATATATGCGAGCAAAAGAACATTTAAGGTGGTTTTCTAGTGTTAAGGCTTTGTGTTTTGGAGTCTGGTGTTTGGGCCAACAATTTAGGTGAGGTTTCTTGATGTGGTTTTCAAGACCATACGTCGAGGCCGCAATGGACCCAAATTCCTAGCACTAAAGCTCTTGTCTGTGATTGAAAGCATTGCTGGAACAGGTCTCTTCTTTTGAGGTGGGGGGGGGGGATTTGACTCCAAATATTCAGAGTAAGCCTTACGTGAAGATTGATCTAACAAAATACCTAAATTGTCAGCACTCAACCATCAAAGTGACTTTGATCTTATATAACTATGGATCTACTTAACAATAGATCAATGAAAATTGAAGTCCCATGGAGTGCCGTGCACTGAGCCCCATTTGACAGTGAATAGGGGAGGCAAACTACCCACAACTGAATACCTAGAGGCTCATACCCTACCCCTTTTTCAGGATACCTAGATTTTATGGTTAGGATCTGGTGTATAGAAAAGTAGGTACCCTAAAAAAGGGGTAGGGTACGAGCCTGCAAACCCTAAACCCTAAACCCTAAAGACCCCTCGTCAAACTTCAGGGTTTACAAGGAACGCCATGGCTGCAATACGGCGCTGACGACGCATTATCAGGGCAGCGTCTACTCGTCTTTCCCAGACCTTCCAAAATCCCCTAATTAAGAAATATACCTTACATCATAGTAGGGATCCTATTACGAATTTAAGGTACATTCCTTAATTAGGGAATTGTGGAAGGTCTGGGTTGTAAGGTGTAGAGAGGGCTAAGGTGTCTGGGGGAAGCGGCGGTTAGTAGGTTAGGATGCCAGGTTGAAGGTTCAGGGACGTAGCTCAATATCTAGAAGAGTATATGATTATTAGGTACTTGGACCCTTAGGGTTATATATGGGTGCATTCCACTTCTGAGATCTGGATATTCTGATTCCCAAAATAAGCCCCGCTGACTGCCCACAGAATGACATGCTGAAGCCATGATTTATCACAACTCAAGAACCCGAGAACACGAAAGCCACAAAACCTATAAACCGAAACCTTCCAAGCCAACGTTCATGAAAATGAGCCCTCAATCTGCCCCCCAAAGAAAACTTGACCCATGGCACCCTCAACCCCAAAATGCAAACACCTCAATCCCGACCCTTGCCACCCTGCCACCGTAAAACCCTAAACCCCTAACAAACCCTAAACCCCTAAACCCTAAAGCCCTGAACCCTGAAGCCCTAAACCCCAAAACCCTAAAGATCCCTTATAGGAACCCTTATAAATCCCTTTAAAATAACCCTAAACCCCTTGTAAAGCCCGATGCTTTTAGCCGCTCCTGGCCCCATTGGCCCATGAAGTGGGGCTCCTCCCCCTTCCTTGAGGGTTTAGGCTTCTTGGATCTAGAGTTCTGGGGTTAGGGCAACCCTAAACCCTAAACCCTAAATTGGGGTTTAGGGCTTAGGGTTAGTTTAAAGGTTTATGGACTTGAACTATAGGTTCCCCAGAACCACGATTAGAATGGCCTGTTGCAATCTAACTCCATAGTATGGTTGGAGCCCCTGGGGTATGGTTTAGGGTTTAGGGTTTAGGGATGTTGGGAGATCTTTTTTGGAGATCTGTCTCTTAGATGCAAAAAAATGTCTGCCGCGGATGGTATGGACGGCTGCAATCCGAAAGACCAAAGGGCTGCAACGCCGCAGCTTAAAGGGCGAAGTTAGGATGCAGGATTTGCCGACATATGGGATGCAGCATGAAATCCAAGTTTCAACCTGAGAGGGGTTGATGTATCCAGGCACGCCGACGGAGTGAAACGAGAACCGGAAACAAGAAAGACTTCATGTGGAGCCCTGGTTAAGGGACCCGCATCCCTTCACAAAGACTTCTGCGAGGGTTGAAGTCCAATACACCAAAACATTGCAACCGGACGAGCTTGGTTCCAACCCTCCTGCAGGTGATAAGGCTCCTAGTGCATTTTACTTCCGTCTAGTAAAAGGACGTAAATTAGGGTTCATCATGTCATTCCATATCACCTCCTTCAGGCAATGCGCTGTCGTATCCAGGTCGTCGGGCTTGGAAGCTCAAATACGTCAAACTCCGCAAGCCAGGTTTTAGGCAAGGAGCAACCCAAATCCGAGCAACAACAATCAAACGATCCATGATTCTATGTGTGTGGTTCGCAAAACACGAACCTTGAAAACAACAAACGCCCAGGCAGGACGCTTTAATTTTGTCGTGATTAGGTCGGCACCAGCAGCGCATCCCCAAAAACACATCCGGCAGCACAATTGATCAACGAAGACCCTCCAAAAACAACAGCTTTGTTAGTATTGAATCGGGCCGTCATATACCTGGAGCCTGGGGCCTTCCTGTGTTCTTGCACAAACCTCAAATAGTTCTCCGTGTACCTCCGCACTCGGTTTTGCTGTTAGAGAACCGACGTCAGACAAAGCAAGTATTCCGGGTTTGGTGTCCGTTGAATCGTTATATCCTTTAAGGGCTTAGAGTTTTGAGGATAACCCGAAGCCTTCAACCGTTTGGTTGTATCACCCTAAGGCTCAAAATAGCCTCAAGGGGCCCAAAAGCCTTATACAGTATGGTCTTTGGGCCCAAAAGCCTAAAAAATGGGTCCTTAGAGCCTAAGGGTCAAGCTGGTTGTGATATAGGGCCTTAATAATTAGAACAGGGTTTTGGGGCCCATTGTACTATCATAATAATAAGGAACCCCTTATTGGTGCTGGTAATTTCTTAGGCCCCTATATTATCAAGCTTGCTGGTCATAGACAGCGTCTTCGCCGAGCATCCGGCAAAGGTGCTCGAGATTGGAGTCTATGAACCTTGGATATTTAAATTTAGCGTTTAGGGTTTAGGGCAGGTCACCTGCATTTGTAAAAAAACACTTATATTCAGTCAGCATACTTGAAGCTGATAAGGACGCATACTGTTTTTTTCAGGAACGTGTCTCTATATAGTTATCCCTAAGGGTCCATGTACCCAAATAGTATATACATTGTCCTTAAAGTAGTCCTTATTTAGTTACTTTGGGGCCAATGTATATGCTATTTGGTTACCTGGACCCTTAGGGTATTGAACTTAGGTTACGTTTCTTACCAACGACCCACGTAGAGTTGGAGATTAGGCTTCAAGCAACCCCTGGCACTCCAAATCGCCCAAAGTAGTACCTATTTACAGACTGAAAGTAGAGGGTTTAGGGTTTAGGGTTTAGGGTACTATTCGCACACTTGGAGCCCTGAGGAACATCTCGGGTTATCGCAGGGTCTATGCAGCCTTACAGCTCTCTCTTTGCCAAGCTGCCTGCAAACCCTTAACCCCAAACCCGAAACCCTAACCCAAAGCCTTGTATGGTATGGTCTTTGGGCCCAAACGCGGTCCTTGGGCCCAAACGCCTGAAAATTTGGGTCCTTAGAGCCTAAGGGTAAGCCCTAAACCCTAAACCCTAGGCCCTAAATCCTGAAACCTGAAAACCGATTCCGAACGAAGACCTAACTTCAACGATCTTCCCTCGTCCCCTGCGTGAGCCGTTGGCTCCTTTAGCGGCTTTTTCTGATGTCTTCACGGACCCTACCCTAAACCCTTAAACCCTAAGCGGCTTTTTCTGATTTCTTCACTGACCCTGCCCTAAACCCGGTAAACCCTAAGCGGCTTTTTCTGATTTCTTCACTGACCCTACCCTAAACCCGTAAACCCTAAGCGGCTTTTTCTGATTTCTTCACTGACCCTACCCTAACCCCGTAAACCCTAAACCCCTAAACCCTTCTTCTCTGAACTTCGCACCTCGGGGGCTTTCTTCTTGAAGGATTCTCCGAGTGTCCACGGCTAATGGAGTCTGGGTTTTCGGTTTACCTGCAGGCTCATACGGTTGATGGTCAAACACCTGCATTACCTTAAGGACCCTAAACTATGGGAATTACGGTATATTCCTTATCATGGGTAATGCAGGATTTTGACCATCAACAGTACCATAGCCCTTTTTTAGGAGATCTACTTTTCTATACAACAGATCCTAACCATAAAACTAGCTATCGGTATGAGCCTCTAGGTAGAGCCAGGTGCCTAGGCTTTAAGGGCCACCTATAGGTGTGGCTCCTTCTCAATGATGTGCCAGTTTTACATTGCAGGATCCTAACAGTAAATACTAGTCAAGCAAAAAGAAACCACGATGGAGACTGTATATATAGCAGGGCCCTCTAGTGGTTTACAAGCAGCGTGCGAGAGGATGTGGCACTTGGGGCCACGGGGGGTAAGGGCTGACAGCAGCCAAGCAGTAGTCTGGAGGACACCTACTATAGGAGACTTACTCATTAGAAAAGCGTTCCTGTTCAGGTTTCCTTTAAAAAGGTTCTCTAAGGGGTAATGTACGGGTTGCAACATAGTAATTAGAGTAGGATTTTGGGGAATATTCCAGTATCATTGTAACGGCGAGCCTTAGGGAACAGTTCTACCATTTTGTTCAGGCTTCTACATATATTCTCTGCTCATGGGAAGTCCAATGAAAGTCTACTTCCATAGCAAAATCAGCTGAAACCGTCAGGTTTTCCAAACCCGATGCGCACCTTTTCACACGGTTAGCCTGCAACCCTCCATAACCGCGCTTGTGGCAGGTTGTCGGCTTAAACCAGCCGGAACCAGCTGCTTCGAGGAAACACCCGGCCTGGTGGCAGCACGAATGAAAGCACGTGGCAGCGGAAAGCAACATTTGGCCAGGCAAAGGCACAACCTTGTCGCATGTGCGACACCTGGGAAAGTGCTTGGTGCATACGGAATGCTTCACGATTCCTTGGCTGAATTCTGAACCCCTCCTAAAAATTAAACTTTTAGTCTCCGTAGTATAGTTCATATGGAAACCCAAAAAGTTAAAGTCCTAAGAGCCAACCAGAAGAACGCCAAGATTCCTTTCCAAGAATGCATGTATCGGCCCTCCTAGCGGGAGTTCGTCCTCTTCGAAGCCGATGCCATGAACCACCGAAAATCGTTGAAGACTGAGGTTCCTGAGTAGCCTAATAAGGGTATCCTTTTCCGACTTAAGGGGACCCTAAAATAACCAGGGCAAAAGGGTACTACTCAGGAACCCTTATAGTACCCGTATTATAGTATCCCTATAGTATCCTTATAGCATCCTTGTAGAACCCCTAAAAAAAGAAACATTATTATAGTATCCTTATAGTATCCCTATAGTATCCTTGTAGGACCCCTTAAAGAAAGGAACCTAGTTGGGTGGTTGTCAAAATTATGGTCCCTTTTTGGCTCCCTATTATAATACGGCACCTATTATGTAGGGTACCCAAGAAGGGACCATAATTTTGACAACCACCCACATGAATCCTACTATTTGGGGGTTATAGGCCCAGGGTTTCTTAATCAGGTTCCTACATTATGTTAAACCCTAGACTTGACTACTCTCAAGGAGAAAAAAGGAACCAGTTGAAGGCTGAGGTTCAACTTGCAGGCTTCCACGAATGCATCCGCCTCCTCCGAGCTGAGACTCACCTTACTGGTCCGATTTCCTCGGGGACAGTTCAGGGCCTGTAGGGTTTAGGGTTGAGGGTTCAGGGTTGAGGGTTTAGGGTTTTGGGTTTAGGGTTTGGGGTTCAGGGTTTAGGATTTAGTAAGGCGGGTTTAAGGTTTAACCTTGAGGATTCCATATAATTATGGAGTATACGTGATAATGATCTAGTTATGGTGTGGTTAAAGGAGGGAAAAACCCCTGGGCATCGAAACAGCCCAAAAGCCTTATATAGTATGGTCTTTGGGCCCAAATTAAAGCCTTAATATATGAGCCCTTAGATTCCTAGGGAAAGGAAAAAGTTGCCACTCTTTTGGCAAATCGCAGAATCCACAACCTCAAGTTCCAAGGCCCTCAAAGTTGAGTTCTCGCGTAGCAGGTCCACCAGTGACTGAAGATGCTGTGGACCCGCCCAGGGGATGCAAAGATGCAGCGACGAAGCCGTGGAATTCCTCTTGCTAATGTAGGAACCTGATTAAGAAATCTTGGGCCTTTATTAGGGTTCATTATATGAATCCTACTACTTTGGGGTTATAGGCCCAGGGTTTCTTAATCAGGTTCCTACATTAGTCAAGTTTCCTAGAGAACTCAAGGTAAACCTTCGGGGTTATCCAGGGGTTATACTCAAACAGTTGAAGGCTATCTGCTCTGCTAGGTTGCATTGCTGAATTCATAAGCCTTGCACAGTGTAACCTTCGGTTCTACAGGGGAAAATATGATCCCCAATAGTACCCAGAGGGTCCATATACACTACTATTGTGGAACTAGGTCCCCAAAACCATAATGGGGATGGTCTTCTAGGGCCTAATTCCATAATAGTAGTATATATGGACCCTCTGGGAAAGTATACCCAGTTCAACTACTTCGTACGTCCTCGTCAGAGCCCTGAGCCCCTAAACCCCCCAAAACCCCAAAAATCAGTTCAGCTGTTTGAAAGCGTCCTCTTGAGAGCCCTTATAAACCCTAAACCGAGTTCCGCTACTTAGCACGTCACCCTAAACCCCACGTCCCTAAACCCAAAACTCCCTAAACTACGTCCTCTTCAGAGCTTCGACCAAGGCGATAATGGTGGAGTCACAGCGAGGCCTCCGTGGCTGAAGGCGTTCCAAGCGGATTCCAAGTCCCTCAGGGCTCCTTTTATGGGCGCTTTTACAGGGCTCGGGGTTTTATGGGCTTGGGGTTTTAAGGTTTTAGAGTTTTAGGTTTTTTTTGGTTTTAGGGGCTTGGAGTTTAGGGTTAAGGATTTAGGAGTCGTTTGGGGCTTTAGCGATTTGGGGTGTAGGCTTTATGGTGTCCAGTTTGGGGGTGGGGTTTTGGTATACGTGGAGTTCAAAAGCAGCAACCTTTACATACTTTGTTGTGTTATTTCGATCAAAGGCTGGCATAATAATTAAACCAGACAGTCTGCACAAACTCGACTACTCCGGAAAGTTGCTGTCAGCAATGCAGTGGAGCGATCATCGTCGGGAAGTCGCTGACCACCCTCTCTGCAGCTAAGCTCCGCCGTACAATTCTTCCAGCTGTCCGGGGTTGCTTTCTCTTCCTCTAGGAGCTGTGGCTCCAAGAGCTCGTCATTCTCTGTCTCTGGCTCTACATGAAGAGGGTTACTTCTCGAGCCTGAAGAACCTTCCGAAACTTGTATCTCGATGGCTTGTTGCAAACCACCAGCTTCGGGAGAACTTGCCTGGACAAGGATTTTCAGTTCCGCGCAGCTTCGGACACCAAGCACTGCATTCAAGGTGCTCTCGCGAAGCCCAGTAATCAAATCCTGCAGCCGCACATGGACACTCGTCTGCTGCCCCATGGCAACACGAGACTTGGAAGGAGTTCCTGAGCCTAAGGGTTTAGGGTTTAGGGAGGCTGTCTATGTAGTAGTTGTTTTGGCCTTGAGCCGGTTCCTATCCGATATATCGGTACTTTAAGGCGTAAGTATATACTATATAGGTACATTGGGCCTTCGGGTAAGTGCCCCTTGCGTCCATAGAGTAAATGCATTGGCCCTAAAGTCACTCTGGAGGTTCCGACATAGCACTGCAGTCGTCTAGCTTTACGGTTTAGGGCGGATCCTGCTACCTATACGATCAGAGACCGGGTTGAAACCATGGTGTGCCTGCTGAGTGTATGTTGGCTTCGCTGTTTGGTGGCTTCCGCTCCGTTTCATGCGAGCTCCACTGGGAGCCATAAGCGGACGCATATGTATAGAATCCCACGTCCTTCCTGAACCCTAAACCCCGAACTAATCCTTAAAATAAGCGCTAAACTACCCTGAACCCCAACCCTGATAGGCCCCTTATAGAATCCCGTAATAATTTAAAGGGACCCTTGCTCTCTTCTTCAACAACCGGGCCCCAAAAAGTTCAAACTTTCTAAGATGGAGCTAACATGTAAGGCCAAAAAGTTTAAAGTTCCCCCGTTCACTGTCTAAGCTTGAATGAACCCTAAATGCACGCAGCTCACAGGAAAGCAGCGACGTGTGTGGAGAGGCGTCTTGTCCTACCCTGGGCGGTTAAGGGTTTAGCCTAGCGTTTAGGCTGTTGGGGTTTAGGGCTCAGTTCTCTTAACCATAACAGACACACCCTAAAACCATGATTTCTGAAACTTCAAGATCTGAAGGGTCATGTACCTAGATTCCTGAAAAAACGAATTAAGGCCAACATAGTATGCGTGCAGTGACCCTTAGGTAACCATGATGTCAGAGCCTTGAATCATTGAAACTACTTGAAACTCTACGGTTGCTACAACTACTATAAGGTTACTACAAGCTTACTATATGGTTATTGTATATGGTTACAAAAAGGATACTACAAGACCCGAAAAAACCCTTAACCCTAAATCCGTATGGTAACCTTATAGGGTTACTATATATGAGTCATTAAAAGGATACGGTTCCGAAAACCCTACACCGGCGACAATGCCTGCGAGGGGCGTGTCGGAGTGCCCGTGGCACATGCAGATGTGTTCTCCACAGCCAGCTTCGATCTCGCTTGCGGCGCAGGTTCAGGTTTTTTTCTGGGTGAGGGTTTAGGGTTCAGGGTTTAGGGGCTTAGCGTTTAGGGTTTAGCGTTCAGGCTTTAGGGTTCAGGGGTTATGGTGTCGTTCCCCAAGGGGGTTTAGGGTTCAGGGTTTAGGCATCTAGGGGTCTGGGGGTTTAGGGTTTACCAGCAAAGCCCAACCACCCTCTATATATTATACCCTAAATACTCACCATCAAGTACAGTATGGGCTCTATTAAAGGGTACTTGGGGGGTGCTGGTAGGGTTTCGGGTGGAGGGTCTAGGTTTAGGGTCTAGGGGCGGGTAGAGACGTGTAATGTGTGAAGCAAATGAAGCACTCTAGACTCAGATGCAAGTCAGGGGCACCGACGACGCTCAGATGCACGAATATACGAGACGGCGTTCAGAATCCAAGGTTCGCTGGAAAGGTAAACTGTTAAACTAGATTTCCTATCTTGCAGTAATTAATTGGACTTGCCAAACCCTAAACACCCTAAAGTTTCGAGGTTCGAGATTCCTAAACTAATTGCGACATCCTGACGTCGGTTAGGGTGTAGGTTTAATTAGTTTCATGAGGGTTTTGGGGTACATTCACAGTGCACTTAGGGTTTAGATTTAGGCTGTTGGCCAAATAAAACAACTCTAACTCAAAATCAAGACGGAGGCACTGTCGGAAAATACAAATCCTGGCCGTTGACTCGCCAGAAGTTGTTCTCGTCCACTTTCCCACAAAGAGTTGCCTGGCGAAAAGAATCGCTGGCTTGTACAGCTCAACGCAGCATCTTAAAGCCTCCAATATGATAGTTTAGAAATTAGGTGGTCTGTGCGTAAAACCCAAACCCTGAACCCCTAAAGCCACCCAAAAATTCTCTGAAGACTGACCCTTGTCCATCGTTTGCTTTCACCGTAAGTGACCTAACTTGGAGGTTCGTGGGACTTAGTGAGTATAGTTATAAGTTATAAGTGCTTTAACCGGGGTTGCAAGCGATTGTCAGTACGGCTACATTATTTATATCCCTAGTTACGAAGTCACATGATCCTTGAAAGTAAACCTCACACCAGTACCTTGTTCTCGGGTTGCCTGGCTTTATGTATGGTGTGCGTGGTTCGTTGTAACCCAGACCTTCCAAAGTCCTTTTAGTCGAAGAATGAACTCATATAAGGGATCAAGGTATGCTCCTTGATTAAGGGATGCCATAATGGTAGTATATATGGACCCCCTTAATTAGAGAGAATCCTGAAAGACATCCTAAAATCAGGAGAAAACTGGAGTGAAACGCGATGATGATATTAACAGTAAGCCGCACATGTAACTCTCCCATGGTCATGAACTTGAGAAAGCAGCCTGAAAGATTGGAAACGGAACATGATGCAGAGATTTGAAGATTTAGTAATATTCCTTTATCGTCACTAGACAGCTATACGACGATGTACACCGGAAACAATTTAACTCGCTAAAGCCTCTATGTTGCAACCACACAGCAGGGAGCAGCAAGAGCAACCATGTGTAAACCCAAGCAACTCCCAAAGGGCCCATAAACGGGGTTCGTAAAGGCACGCTTAGAGGAGCCTCTTATAGATCCCTGTAACGGGAGAGACTACTGGTCTTTATCTCTCGGCCCGAAGCCCTACGCTAGAGTCGCCAACGTGCCATTTTAAAAGGGTTTGACCATTCGAAAGACTACATCTCTCCCGTGGTTAAGGTACCTGGGTTACTCTAGGCGAACCTACACCCTGTCTCCGATATGCATGCTCCAAGTTCCCCGCTAGTTCCCGCAGCATCCTTTTTGCCCAATATGCCATGGGTTTATAAAGCACTCATTTTTAAGACGGGACCCCAATATGATAAGGGGCAGAAGGGTATTCGGGAGGGGGATGCTGCCACAAACCCTAACAGTCCCGCTACCCATTTTGCACAAACTTCGGCACTACAGCTCCCCTGTTCCTCTACAGGCAGCCCTTTCAGGACAAAGTGAAGACTATGTAGGTACATGGACCCTTACCCCAACTATGCGCTCAACGATGTTCCCATGCAGCCCTATGTGCACCCAGCACAGCCCTTTAAATGAACCCTACCCTACACCATGACCATAAACCCAAAATCCTAAACCCTGAACCCTCAAACACCCTGAACCCTCAACTCTCAACCCTAAGCCCCGAATCCTGAACCCTCAACCCTACACCCTGAAACCCTAAACGCTTAGGACCCGTAGGGAGTAGCCTTGAAGTTCCCGTAGAGGTACTCGCAATAGTATCCTGATGAAGCGCTGGAAGGGGGGAAGGGGTTCGGAGTTTCCCAAAGACTCCAATATCCCTCAAGTCAATTAACGAATATTCCTTAAATCATATTCGGGATCCTACTATAATTGATAAGGTATATTCCTTAATTAGGGGATATTGGAGTCTCTGGGTTTATGGTTCGGCTTAGGGTTCAGGTTCGGGGTTGAAATTTAGGGTTGATTCAGGGTTTAAGTGGGGTTTGGGGTTTAGGGTTGCCTCGGGTTTTGTTGTTAGAAGGCTTCATGGGCTTGTATAATGGCTTTACTAGATTTTAGGGTCTGTGATTTTGGCAGTGTTGGGGTTGTGCGCTTCGGGTGTGTTGCTTTACTGTGTTAAAGCCCCTAACCGCCCTAAAGCCCCCTTAAACCCTAAACCCTCAAGTGCCCTTAACCCTTACCCGCCCTAAACGAAACCCCCTTAACAAACGCTAAACTCCTCTATGCCCAACTAAACCCTAAGACCCTCAAGCCCTAAAGCCCTAAACCCTTAAACCCTAAACCCTAAAACCGTCAAACCCTAAAACCCTACATCCTAAAACCCTCAAACCCAAAACCCTAAAACCGTTAAACCCTAAAACCCTAAACCCTAAAACCCTAAACCCTAAAACCCTCAAACCCTAAACCCTAAAACCGTTAAACCCTAAAACACTAAGACCCTAAACCCTAAACCCTGAAACCCTCAAACCCTAAACCCTAAAACCCTAAAACCCTCAAACCCTAAAACCCTAAAACCCTAAAACCCTAAAACCCTAAAACCCTAAAACCCTAAAACCCTAAACCCTAAAACCCTAAAACCCTAAAACCCTCAACCCTAAAACCCTAAAACCCTAAAACCCTCAAACCCTAAAACCCTAAAACCCTCAAACCCTAAAACCCTCAAACCCTAAAACCCTAAACCCTAAAACCCTAAAACCCTAAAACCCTCAACCCTAAAACCCTAAAACCCTAAAACACTAAGACCCTAAACCCTAAAACCCTCAAACCCTCAAACCCTAAAACCCTCAAACCCTAAAACCCTCAAACCCTAAAACCCTAAAACCCTCAAACCCTCAAACCCTAAACCCTAAAGACCCCTTATAGGAGCCCTTAAAGGAACCCTTATAGATCCCTCTTAAAGGAGCCCCTAAGCCCCCTTTAAAGGAAGCCCCGAACCGCCAAGTCTCTGTCTGTCGGCTTCCCCGTCAGCTCCCAGGGGGCGTAGCAGCCCTGCATGTTGAGCATCCTTGGCTTCATGGAGGGCCTTAATAATTAGAATAAGGTTTCTTTGAGGGGTCTTTTAAAGATTTTAAAGGGGTCTATAGGGGATCTATAGTAGGGTTCTATGATATAGGAGCCTTAATAATAACTTAGTTGCTGAGTTCATAAGCCCCAAAAAGCTTACACTTTCAGTTTTATAGCGGGTACTATTATCCCCAAAAGTGTAAAGTGTATCCACTCAGCTACGAAGCTTTAGGGGTTTAGGGTTTAAGGTTTAGGGTTTAGGGTTTAAAGTTTCGGGTTTAGGGTCTAAACCCTAAACCCTAAACCGTAAGGTTTAGGGTTTAGGGGGTCTTGGGGTCTTGGGCTTGAAGGTACCCTTAAAACTTTCAGGGCTCCTACGGTTTAGGGTTTAGGGTTTAGGGCTTAGGGTTTAGGGTTTAGGGTTTAGGGAGTTTAGGGTTTAGGGTTTAGGGAGTTTAGGGTTTAGGGTTTAGGGTTTCAGGTTTAACTAGGGTCCCCTTAGGCGCTGCTGTTAGAGTCCTATACTTGAAGGTTCATGGGAGTTAGTAAGTACAGTTATAAGTACCTTAACGGGGGTTATAACCAATTATAAGTATAGTTGCCTTATTTATAGCCATAGGTACTATAGATACTAAGTTTCATGAACCTCTAAGTAATTCAGGTTGAGGGACCTTTAGGGTTTAAGGATTTTAAGGCTCAGAGTTTAAGCCTCAGGTTTATGGGTAATCGGGCTCCTCTGAGGGCTCAAAAGGGTTCTACAACAGGGTTCCCTCTAAAGCTTTGCTGTCATGATTCTAGCCTGTGGCCCCCAACCCTACAAAATCGCAGGTTATGACCCCGTAATTAGAGGGTAGAGCCCTGAAAACGGTAGGGTTTCGGATCCCAAGGAAGGTCCCTGTGTTCCCTTTCAGGGGTTACCGCCCTTCTGTTTCGGAAGGATCTCTTACGAGCCTGTAGGCCAGCGGCCTGCTTCAGAGGCTAGACCTAAGAGTAACCTAGGAATAAAAAGGGTGCCCTTCTTGGTTTAAAGGGGGTTATAAGGGAACCTAAACCCGAAAAAAGGGAATAAGGGCCTACTCTGGGTCCTAGTAATGTCGTAGTAATCTACCTGTTTGAAAAAGCCCCTGAACCCTAAACCCCGAAAACCCTGCTAGGTGGAGCAGGAGTAGAAAAAACAAAAAAATGCAGGCTACCTGATATTGGTGCCGTAACGGTTTGTATATATAGCGACATATAGGGACTATAACGGCATACTGTTGCTACATATTCGGGTGCAGGAGCTTAGTGTTATCGACTTCAGGTCAGGAGCAAGTTGAATTTGTTCCCTGAAGCCGTTGCCCGAAGATGAAGCACAGATGCGAAAGGACGAAGGGCGTGGAGTAGAACAGTTCTCTATACCTGGTGTGAGACTTCAGGGAGTCAACGGTGCAGACTGCCAGATCATCACGCTCTCTGCAACTTGTGCTTTGCTTTTCGTTGAGTGGTCATGTGTCATTTTGGAGTAGGTGTCGGGCTTGGGGTCATCTATAGACCCCTCTCTCTCTCTCTGTATGTATCTATATATATACTATCTGTATACACACACAATTGAATATATATATATATATATTTATGATCGATAGATAGATAGATAAAGAGATAGACAAATAGATGGATAGATAGACAGCTAAGTTGTGTGTGGTGGTAGGGGGCGGCTTACTTGGAGGATCATGGGACTTAGTAAGTACATTTGTAAGTACCCTAAATGGAGGTATAAATACTGAAACTTATGGCTACCTTATGTATAACCCTAGTTCCTAAGTCCCATGAACCTCAAAGTAGACCCAAACCCTAAACCACCATAGATCCCTTATAGAAGCTCTTAAGGAACCCTTTAAGTTGCTAAGTCCCAGGCGCCTTTAAGTAGGCTTTGGGCACCACCGGCTTAAAGGCAGATTCAAGTCGGAGCCCTGAACCCTGAACCTAGCGTTTAGCCCCCCTAAACCCTAAACCCTAAACCTTCTAGGGATGCCTCCAAAAAACAAAGTGTAGATGGGAGTTTCCGAAAGTTAGGGGTATCCTCCCATTGAGGGTACTACATTAGGGTCCCCTATTTTCGGAAACCCCAAGATGGGTACACTGACTTGGCGACCGAAGCTAAGCTGCAACTCGGTTTTGGGGCTTAGGTATTTTGGGTTGTTGGGTTGTTGGGTTTGAGGTTTAGGGTTTGGGGGGTTACGGTTTCGGGGTTCAAGACGGCGCGCTTTAGGGCTTTATGAGATTGTCCGCCAACCCCCAGAACCATCCAACACCGAGCAACAAGGCAGCCATAAAACAAACACATGGGTGGTTGTCAAAATTATGGTCCCTTTCTGGGCCCCTAATATAGTACGGAACCTAATATCTAGGGTACCCAAAAAGGGACCATAATTTTGACAACCACCCACATGCACAACAGCCAGTTTTGGGTTCAGGGCAGTGAACACTCAAGTGTCCTGGCCTGTAGAAGGAAAACGCCGGCGTGTCCAGAGACCATTGCACCGCATCACATCCTTATCTGAGGGCTCACGTGTATGTACCTTGAACTACCAAAAAGCATGGCTTCCATTCTCCAAAGCCTTGACGGCATACAGTACCTCCGTAAACCAACCCTCTTTTGGCCAACCAAAGTCCTTCACTTGAGGGATCCGAAAGTGGCCTTGGTCACCAGCGTGGCTATCATGGATCTTGTACATTCTAAACAAGAAAGTTTAAGACCCAAGACCTGGATGCTTGAAAAAAAAGTTTCAAGGTTGAGGGTTTCGAAAACTGAACCTCTCAAGATCGCACAGACTGGCCGCCCTGCAATCCTAAGACCAGACTCCCAAACCCAATCCTACAGTCCAAACAAACCTTTAACACAAAAACCACAGAAGACTATCAATCCTGTTTCAGCTTAACACATGCATACATGCATGTGTGCATTCATGCATATATGTTGAATGAACGAATAAACAAATAACCAACTACTTATCTAGTTCATGTTGGGATAGGAAGAAAATGTACATGTTTATTCCTTTTTGTTTTTAAGTACCCATAAAAATGTAAAACGTTACCGAACTGTGACAAAGTTATGTATATGTATTTATGTATATGCATATATATATACACATACGTATATATGTAAAAGACGTAAGTCCAGATGAGGATATTATAGACATAGACGATTTCACTGGAGGACCCTATAGATCCCTTGTAGATCCCTTAAAGGAACCCTTATAGATCCCGTTAAAGGAACCCTAGGAACGCTAGGAATTCCTTGAAGCCTTCGACGCCGAGGTTCGTCGGCGCACCGGGCCGCTCTCCTCCGCGAAGTCGCGGATCGAAGCGTGCGCGAGGCGGTGCTCCTGGGGGAAAAACGGTTTAGGGTTTAGGGTTAAACCCTAAACCCTAAGCCCCTAAACCCTAAACCCCTAAGCCTATACCTTAATTAAGGAATACCTAGGGTTCCTTTAAGGGATCTGAGGGATCTATAGGGTTTAGGGTTTGGGGGACTCCGACTCCAACTTCCCTGGTGCTCCTTGAAGGAATTCCTAGGGTCCCTATTAAAGGGATCCATAAGGGTTCCTTTAAGGGATCCATCAAGGCTCCTTTAAACGGATCTACAAGGGTTCCTTTAAGGGTTCCTTTAAGGGATCCATCAAGGTTCCTTTAAAGGGACCTATAGGGGATCTATAGGGTATAGGGTCCCAGAAACTCCAACATCCCTTGACTAAGGAACATTCCTTGAATCATATTAGGGAGCTATAGTTGAAGGGATATTCCCTAATAATTAAAGGATATTGGAGTCTTCCGGTTTAGGGCTCCTTTTGGAGATCCATTAAGGGGTCTATACAAGGGATCTATCAGGTTCAGGGTTTAGGGCTTTAGGTTTAGGGTTTCGGGTTTGGGGTCTACGGCTTGCGGTTTAGAGTTTGGGGTCAAGGGTTTGGGGTTCACGGTTTAGGGCTTGCCAGCCCCCCCAAGTACCCTTTAAAGGAGGCCTCATGTGGGCTCTAACAAGGGGTAGTGGGGGTGCTGATGGGGTTTGGGGTTTACGGTTACGGTTAGCGTTTGGGATTAGGAAGGTGAGGGCGTAGCTCCTGCAAGGATTCATTTAAGGCTTCTCCTAAGGCTCTAAAGGGCTTCTACAAGGATTTTGAAGATCTTAGGTTCTCAAGTCTTGAAGGCTTCAGGTTTTGGGGGTTTCTCTCCATATTCCATAACCCTTAGGCCGCATTTTCAGGCTTTTGGGCCCAAAGACCATACTAAACCCTAAACCCTAAGGCTTTTGGGCTATTTTGAGCCTTAGGGTAAGTGTTCCTTGAAAGGCTCCACAAGGGTTCCTTGAAGGCTCAAGGGTTCCCGAAAAAAACCTAGAGGGTTGGAGTCCCCTAAACCCTAAACCCTATAGATCCCTTAGATCCCTTAAAGGAACCCTAGGTATTCCTTAATTAAGGTATAGGCTGAGGAAATGGGTTTTAGGGGTTTAGGGTTTTAGGGTTTAGGGTTTCAGGGGTTCAAGTTTCGGGTCTGGGGCTTCAGGCCTTTTGGTCTTGGGCAAGGGTTCTATCAGGGTTCCTCTTAAGGGCTGCATGGCTTTGTAGAGGTTGTTGTGTCGGCAGTTTCGATTTTAGGAGGTACAAAACTTGATTGGGTCCAGGGACTAGACCTAAGAGTAACCTAGGAATAAAAAGGGTGCCCTTTTTGGCTTAAAGGGGGTTATAAGGGAGCCTCTACTCAACCCCAAAAAAGGGAATAAGGGCCTACTCTGGGTCCTAGGAAACTTGGGTTCAGGGAGTTCGGGCTGTGGCTTCAGGAAACAGGAGATACTGCGCTTTAGGGGTTTTGGGTTTAGGGTTTAAGGTGTAGCCTAAACCCTAAATCCTAAACCCTAAACCCTAAATCCTAAACCCTAAACCCTAAATCCTAAAGGGTTTAGGACTGGTCCAGGGCCGCTTCGGGCTTAGGATTGTCAGAGCTTCGAACTTCGAGCTTAAGGGGCGCTTACTTGGAGGCCCTTTTGACTTAGTAAGTAGGGTTTAGGGTTTAGGGCTTAGTAAGTAGGGTTAGTAAGGTGGGTTATGGGGGATTATAATAGGGTTTCTAAGGGATACTAAGTAGACTTACTAAGTCAAAAGGGCCTCCAGGTAGGGCTCCGGAGGAGGCCGATAGACCACCAAACCAGGAAAATGGGGTTGAAGTCTGGGGTTTAGGGTTTTCTTGCATGAATGGCTCTATAGAGCTGGGCTGCTAGACTATCTTAGTTGCTGAGTTCATAAGCCCCAAAAAGTGTACACTTTCAGTTTTATAGTGGGTAGTATTACCCCGTGTAAAGTGTATCCACTCAGATACTAAGTAGAGCTGGGCTGCTAGATTGCTAGACTACGGAAAACATCTCGAATTGTGCAGGGATCGTCAATAACACCATAAAGCCCTACACCGTGATTTCAGGCATTTAAGGCTCACGCCCCAGAGAACGACCAACTGTCGAATCAACCACTGAAAACAGTGGTTTGCAAAAACGCAGGCCCCACAGCCTCCTCTTCTGTAGTAATAAGAATAAAAAATAATAGTAACAATAATAGCAATAAGCAATAGGACACAGTAATATGTGTGTGTGCATATCTGTATGTGTGTATATCTATCCCCAACCCCAAGCCCCTGAATCCCTAAACTCCTGAAGCACCGCCGAACACTAATACCACTAGTTGTTCTGAAACGCTCCAATGAATCCCGAAACCACATATCATTTTCTTACCATTCTTATCATGACTACCAGTATATTTATTAGGTGTACGAACTACTGATATTGGTATATTGGCAATACTTCGTAATATTATTGATATTTGATATTATTCTTGTTATTGTTCATCTACCCTAATGCTCCTGGACCCTCGTAGTGAGATCCCAAACCCTAGTCCCCAAAGCCGAAACCCTCCCCCAGAGATCCCATGACCCTCTTAGGAGCCTTATGGTAGAGCCTCTAAAAGGAGCCCTGAAAAAAACCCAGTGAACCTCGACCCCGAGCTGCTCGGCGACGGCGGCTGTGTGCTCGCCCTATCGTCAAGCAAAATAGAGCGTTTAGGGTTTAGGGTTTAGGGGTTTAGGGGTTTAGGGTTTAGCCTAAGCATCCGTGTACTCATGCAGTATATATTTAGCATAGGGCCAAGGTAAATACTTTAAGACTCTACGGTTACATGGACTTTAAGGCTAATAATTAGACTGCGGCTCCTGTAAGGGCTCTTTGCAGGGATCCCACAAGAGTTGCACTAGGGGTATTCTGGTGGTGTAACGATGAAAAGGGCCTTAACAATTTGGGTTCCTGTCAAGGGTCCCAACGAAGAGCTCTAATTCCTAAGGGGGCATGACAAGCGATTTGGGCTATGCTTTGCGTATCAAATCGAAGGGCCTTCAAGTAGTCCCTATTTTGGGTACTTTGGGGCCAAGGTATATACTATTTGGGTGCATGGACCCTTAGGGACAAGTAGCCCTGGACAGTTCAACTTGCTGACCAAGCTCAACAGCTGGTAGGTCAGATTCCCCAGTCATCCCGCAACGCAGGGTGCCCGTTGTCCCTAATTTTTCCCAGGCTCAGTCCGGCTTCGGGTGCCGTGTTCGTCTAATGGAGGTTCAATATACCCCAAAGCCCTGAAACCCTAAACCCAAACCCACAACCCTATTCCAATCTACTGGGGGAACGAATGTCGGAGAACAAAGCCTGGACTAGACCTTAGACAGCCCCACAGTCGAAGAGTCGGCTTTAACTCTAGCTCTTAAGTTCTAAGGTTCCGGATTTAATCCTAAACCCAGTGAAGCCTGCCCCTAAAGATGCGGGCCTGCTCCACATCGATCAGGACCACCTGGTTCCGGTTTGCACCGCAAAGCTTCAACCCCAAAGCCCTAAACCCTAAATCCTAAACCCTAAGTCCTAAACCCAAAGTCCTAAACCCTAAGTCCGAAATTCGCTGAAAAACCCGTAGCCCCTGAAGCCCCAAACCGACCGAGCATAAACCGTGAAGCCGAAAGCAGGAAGCCTGCATCCCTGACACTAAAACAATACAGGGTTTAGGGTTTAGGGGTTTAGGGTTTAGGGTTTTAGGGTTTTAGGGTTTAGGTTTAGGGGTTTAGGGTTTAGGGGTTTAGGGTTTAGGGTACAGGGACCTAGAATAGTTAGAGTAGGGATTGAAATCTAAAACCATATAAAAGAAAAGGTTAAGGACTATAAGGGGACGCTCTTCTTATTTATTCCACCCCTGCATGACAACTCTCAGTCTCTTAGGCTAGGATCCCCAGTAACCTAGGAATAAAAGGGCTCCCTGCTTGGTATTGGGTAAAGAACCTCAAGACCGCAAAAAGCAAAAAGTGCTCACTGGGAATCCCCTGGACATATTGCTCGGCTCAACCTTCGCAGTGCAGCAGGGAACTTGGCAGGAGCCAAGGCTTTGGTGAAAATGCCCGCCCTTCGCTGATCTGTGTTGGTACAACAAACAGCCTGACGAATGGATCGTCAAACACCTCGTAGAGCGAAGACACATTGATGCGGTTGTGTTAGACACATGGCGCAACTTCGGTGAATAACCTGCGTTGACGATTTGGATGACTGCGCTGTTGTCTTGAACTGAAAGCACTGCAGAGTCATGTCCTGCCCGAACACTTCCTCTGCAAGCTCTTGCGCAGAGCCTCTGTGAACGCACCGGTGCTTGGGGAAATGATCTCGGCTTCGGTTGTAGAGTGCGACGTTGCAGTTTGTTTTCGACTGCCCCAGCTCAGCAGCCAGAACGTGCGATCGCCTTCCAAACACAACAACCCTAAACCTTGAACCCTAAAACATGCCTGACGTGCTCTGTGCATGTTCCACATCGGATGAGTGGTCGAAACCTGGTTCAGGCTTCTATACTCAAACCGAAGCCCGATAAACGCTTATCGAACCCTTCTTCATCCACTAGGAACTTCATACTACCGTCCTGGCTTTACAATAGCAACCCAGCTCGTCTAAGGTACCAAAAACAGACATTGTACTTGGATACGATGACCAGGATGTTTCTTTGAGGTGATGTTCGGGGATGCAGAACTAGATACGTTTATTCAACCAAGTTACAGTCAACTTGGTTAGGCGATTATTTGTTTGCTTGTTTCCTTATACGTGTGTCACTCAGGTATGTAGCTATCTGATTGTCTATCTATCTGAGCTTTTCGTAGTTTAATTAAACGAACATATTGTATCATGCTGTATGATATGATATGAGAAGGGCTGGATATGTGTGTATGTATATACATACATACATACATGTATATGTATATGTATATATATACATACATGTATATTATATATATACATGTATATACATGTATGTATACATATGCCCAGCATTCAAGGTATATTGGAGGGTTTCTTGAAGGGGTCTTTTCAAGGCTTATTTAGGGGTTCCTCTAATAAAGGCTCCTTAAGCTACAGTAGATGGACCCTTAAGGGAAACCCCTCCGCTCCTGCAGCTCGGGCAGAATGCGCGTCAGCGCCATGAACCTGGCCAAGCGAGAGGCTGGGGTTCATTCTGAGGGTCCCTTCAAGATTCCCTGTAAGGTTTAAGGTTTAGGGTTCAAGGGTCGCTTCGATGGCCTATAACGGTTTATGTGGAGGGTTTTGGGTGTAGGCTCTAAAGCCATCTATAGCGCTAGAGATTGGAGTCAGCCATGAGTGTCCTTCACTTCAAGCCTATAAGGCCCCGACACCCACATCCTGCAGCCTGACTTGGAGAGAGGCCTTGGAAAAGATCCCATTAAAACCCTAAACCGTGGAAGCCTGAAGCCATGACCCTGCACAAGAAGTCGGCTTAGGGTTAAGAATTTAGAGCCTGTTATCATGGAAGCTGTGACGCTCAAGAATATCCTGCTGCCTTCATTTCGAAGAACAGGTGTGAGCTAGTAGCCTGTGGTGAACTACAGTGAACCCCAGAAACTTGGAACATAGATTTAGGGTGAATCATGCTGGGATTCCCTATACTTTACTGTTACTTCAAGCTACCCTAAACCCTAAACCCTAAACCGAAGGGCATGAGGCTAATGATGCTCCAACTTTCTGGCTTCTACTGTAGGGCTTCAGAGACCCCTGGGGTTTGAGGCCTACACTTGCGAGGTCTGAACTCTACCTAGACCCACCTGTGGTTAGTAGGGACTGGAAGAATGGTAGTAATAGTAGTTATAATTGTACCCCATTCCTCCATTCCCGCCATTCCCTACTAACCAAAGGTAGGTAGAGGCTCATACCCTAGTTTTCGATGTAACAGATCCTTACCATAAAACTATTTATCCTAAGGGTATGAACCTCTAGGTATGAAAGGCCCGACCCTGACGCAACACCGAGCCCTGAGAATTCAAGCCACTGTTAAACCCTAATCTCTAATACCAGAAAGGTCGTGGACAAAAACACGCACAACCACTAAAAACCATTTTATATGAAAACATCTTCAAACTTTAAACACTTATTTATCAGTATAGAGCCCTTGGAGGAAATGTCTTAGAACCCCGGAACGAACCCCCAAAACCACCCTACTCTGAACTGCCACAACCTACTTTGTTTGTAGGTTCTTACTATTATAAACCGTGATATAAAATCTACAGAAACCCTACCAACAAAGTGGGTCTTGGTGGTTCAAAGCAGAAACCGTAACACCAACAGCTCCAAGGCTCAAATCTGAGGACGCAGGGCCCAGGCCCAGGAAGCAAAGCGTGGGCCAATCCTTGACTACAGGATGTTTATCAGGATTGAACACATGGTTTCTTAGTTGCTGAGTGCATAAGCCCCAAAAAATTTACACTTTCAGTCATAGTGGGTACTATTATCCCAAAAAGTGTACTCTGTATCCACTCAGCTACTAAGGTTTTGGTTTAGGGTTTACAGTAGAAGCCCAAAAAATTAAAAACTCCATAGCCTCAATGTTTAAAAGTAATGTATGGGGAATCCCGGCACTATTTGGCCTTCATCCGGTTTCCAACTTTATGGAGTTTACTGTAGGGGACCAGGTTCAGGGTTTAGGGTTTCGAAGTCAGGGTTTATCAGGGTTTCACCCTGGCTCTAGAAGGGCCTAGGGTTTCGGGTTTAGGGCTTAGGGTTTCGGGTTTAGGGCTTAGGGTTTAGGGCTTAGGGTTTCGGGGTTAGGGCTTCCGGCCATTTTTTTCAGATTTTGACGGCTATTTTTGTTACGGACTCATGTTTCAGGGTCCTTCAAGGCTTCCATAAGGGTCCTGATTTGGGATTTCCGGGTTCAGGATCTCCACTTAGTTGCTGAGTTCATAAGCCCCCAAAAGCTTACACTTTCAGTTTTATAGTGGGTACTATTATCCCAAACAGTTTACACTTTCAGTTTTATAGTGGTACTATTATCCCAAAAAATGTAAAGGGTATCCACTCAGCTACTAACTAAGCCCATGTCTGAGGTTCCGGCCCTGTCGGCTTGGGAAGGCTTTGTCTTTAAGTTGCTTACTCCATGTTTCCAAGCCCCAGAAAAAGGACCAGGGTTTAGGGTTCAGGGTTGAGGTTTACTCCATGTTTTCAGGCCCCCGAAAAAAGATTCAGACACTGAGCCCTGTAACCACTAAGCCCTAGACCCTAAGCCCCTAAACCCTAAACCCCTAAAACCCCTAAACCCTAAACCCCGAAGCCCGAAACCCTAAACCCCTAAACCCCTAAACACTGAACCCTTTCAAAGGTGGAGGGCTCAGGGCGCTTGGATTGTACTTGCAGGTCGTTGGGCTTCAGGTATTGGGCCGTGGGGCTAAAGGCTTAGGGTTTACCTGGGGATCCAAAATCCTACCGGTTTAGGGGTTAGACCCTCTAATTAAGGGGTCATAACCTACTATTTTGTAGGGTTTGGGGATACAGGTAGGGGCCAACACAATCAAGGGACAGTCGGATTAGGAAGGTTGGTCGTTTTACTCAGTAGTCATCTTAAGATGACTATTCGGCATCGGAGGAGGAGGAACATCCCTCACGACATCCTTTTGCCAACCCGTACAAACAGCCGTTTGAACCTCGCGTTAGGCCTTAATACTCTTCCGACTCACGAATCGACGGTGGCGGGTTAGACTAGATAGCGTCATGGTGGTTCATCGCATGTGATGCAGACTGTCAAAACGTCCGGCTGAGTAATTGCTGACCAGGTGCTCGAACATCCAAACTTGGATTTCGTAATGGTTGCTTTCAGGAACAGGTCCAAACATGATATACTCGAGTATGGTACTCCAGAACCCACAATGGGTTTGGCCAAGCATCTACAGGCCACGGGAGGCCCTGCGCCCTTGCTTTTGACTCCTCGTCGTGGAGGGCGCAGAAAGAGACGTTCATGACGTTTCAAGCTCACCCTTGCCATTACTGTAGTTATCTTTGCAGTTATAACTTCATACTATTGGGGTTGCTATTACTATTGCCATTATAGTTGTGAGCTGAGATTATTCTTATTCCTAAGTTTCTTGTTGTGACTGTTATTGCTATTGCAGTTCTTATTCTTCTTTCTATTCGTATCCTTATTCTAATGGCCGTTGTAATGACCATCACTATTTGTTGTTACTGTCAGTCAGTACTGACAGCTTCCAAGAACGAGGATGCACTTTGTCCTATAATTACTGAACTTGGGACCCTAGCAAAGTTTATGTTTATGATTTTAGCTGTTTCTTAGATTCTTAAACCCTAAACCCTTTTAGCTGTTTCTTGGGAGTTAAAGGAACCCAAAGTTCGACACTTCTAAGTAGCCCTAAGTGTCAGCTTTTGAACGAAGGGTCTGAGGCTTGATCCGGGGGACTTGAAGGGATATAGACCCCTCTCAACCCAGACCCCCGGGAGGATCCAAAAAGTAGATCCCTTAATGGGGGTTCCTATACAGTACCCTTAGTACTATAGGGCCCCCAAATTAGGGGATCTACTTTCTAGATCCTTCCGGGGGTCTGGGAAGAGAGCCAGAAGTAGGGTTTAGGGTTTAGAAGGGTCGCAAGGGGTTTAGGGTCCAGCATGTGCAGGATGAGTGATGAAGCCGTAGCTAATGAGAATCTTGAGAATGTCAGCGGCAGTCTCGCATCGAGCTGTTACCCTAAACCCTAAGACCCTAAATACTAACCCCCTAAGCCCGGAACCAAACCCGTGTTAAGCAGTCTGAATCATCAATAAGCGAAACCAGAACCCAAACCTCAAGCAAAAATGCTCTGTCAATATAGGGACCTAAGAAGTAGAGCAGGGTCTGGGATACATGAAATCACAGGTCGATGCGCATGAGAAGTGGCCATTGTTACCAACCACTTCGATCGGAGTAGAACAGAAGGACGCTGAACTTCAGCCGTGGCTACTGGGAAACTTCTGCCACCAAGGTTGGCATCTATCCCTTATTGCGCGGGTCCATGTACCCTTTACCCATATCGTATATACATTGGTCCTAAAGTAAGTGTATAAGAACCCCTGTAAGGTCGAACTATATCCTGTATAGTCACACGGACCCGATGCAACCCTGTTGTAAGCCCTATACAGCCCTAAACCCTAAACCCATTACAACCCTACTGAACCCATCGATGGAACCCGTTGCAGGAACCCTTTCACGTGTACCCCGTAAGCCCTAAACCCTGAACCCCCTAAACCCCCTAAACCCTAGACCCTTACCCAAAGGGTCCAAAGGTACTATACCATTCTGGAATAGGCTCGAGAAGACCAGTATAATCATGTCCCAGGTAAACCCGGATCCTGCATGACGAATCGCTGAAAGCCGAGGGCAGAAGACTCTGCAGCCAGAGTGTTGTTGAAGACGTGCTTGTCCAGCCATACCTTTCAAGGGAACCCTAAAGCCCGAAACCCTACAACCAGAATATCTAAAACATCCCGAAACCCTAAACTCCTTTCAGGGACGCTACTTCACATCTGAACTCCCCCTTGCACCCAAACCCTAGACCTAAGAGTAACCTAGGAATAAAAAGGGGTGCCCTTTTTGGTTTAAAGGGGGTTATAAGGGAACCTACACCCTAAAAAAGGGAATAAGGGCCTGCTCTGGGTCCTAGAACCGTCGAACCCTGCCTCCAACCCCCCCTCCCCCCAAAATAACCCAGAGACTCCAATATCCCTTAATTAAGGAATATACCTTGAATTATTAGGATCCCTAATATGATTTACGAAATATCCCTTAATTAAGGGATATTGGAGTCTCTGGGAAGTATTGCAACCCGCCTGCGCGCTGATCAGGTCCAAAGCGCTGAACTGGTTTCCCGCAGACACGCTCCTGGGGCGATCAGCGTTCAGGGTTTTGGACCTGAGACTCCACTAACCGGTTTAGGGTTTAGGGTTTCAGGGTCTACGTACCTAATAATCATAGACTCTCCCAAATAGTAACCTACATAACTACTATCCTAAAACGGGGTACCAAATTATTGGGTCCTTTGGACCCCTAGGTAACCTGCCAGAGTAGGAAATGTAGCTCTAAAATGGGGCCCCATGGGTCTTTTCGAAGCTGAAGCCTGATATAGGGGCCTTAATAGTTAGAATAGGGTTCCTTTAAGGGTTCCTTTTAAAGGGGTCTATGAGGATTACTATAAGGGAGTATAACGGTGGCTTGATATAGGGGCCTTAATAATTAGAATAGGGTTTCGGGGCCCATTATACTATAATTTGAATAAGGAGCCCCCAAAATAGTATATGCAATCATTTAGGCCCCTATATTAGCCTACCATGGTTCAAAGTTTCGGGTTTCTCAGACTCTAGGATTTATGATCACTTAGTTGCTGAGTTCATAAGCCCCCTCAAGATTCCCACTTTTAGTTTTCTAGTGGGTAGTATTATCCCAAAAAGTGTAAAACCCTAAACCCTAAACCCTCAGTGTATCCACTCAGTTTAGGGTTTAGGGTTTAGGGATTATGATTCAGGACTTTCGGATCTCGGGGTTTCGGGTTTGGGGATTAGGCTTCAGGGGTTCAGAAGTTTAGGAGTTTAGGGCTTGGGGTTTGGGGTTTAGGGTTTAGACTTCAAGGGTTTAGGAGTTTTTTCGGTTTTCGGGTTTGGGGTGTAGGGTTTAGATTTCATGGGTTTGGGGTTTGGTTTTCTTCAGGATTGACAAAATCTGTGCAGATTGTCAGAACCCCCAGCCCTGAACCTCTTTACAACGGCTTCATTCAGCGAGGCTGGGCCATTTGGCAGGACTTGCAGTTAAGGCTTCGAGAGTCCCCTTCACAGTTCGGGTTTAAGGTTGTGTAAGGGTTTCTTAAAGGATTCTGCGAGAGTTACTAGAGTGGGTATTATTCGGGTTTAGCAAAGGGACTACAATTAATGAGATCAATCTTTAAGCTGCTCTCTCTATCTCACAAGAACCCCGAGTACCTGAACCCTAAACCCGAACAGGAATAGTTTCTTAGTGCGTGATACAGGGCTCGGAATAGTCAGAAATATTGACCCCGTTTCAGGCCCTTCTCTGACTAGACTTGAATATCCCGCCCTGTGAGGAACCTGGACAACGCCCTAACCAAAAAGGCTGAAAAGAGATGCTCGGGTCATGAAGGAAAGCCCGGAATCTCCACAACCCCTTGCTTCAGGAATACTGCTACGTTTAGGGTTTAGGGAACACGGCATACCTTTGCAATATACCCTTGAACAAAGTCACTGAGGGTTTGGTCGGGCTAGATTGCAAGGCTTGGGGTTTCACCAGCAACAAAGCTAGCTTAAGTCTTGCAACAAGATGACTGCAACCTACTTCCCACACACCTTGAATCTTAAATCTTGCCACCCCTTCCTGCGAGGTTAGGTTCGCGGGCTCACGCGCTGCAACCGAGGCTGCAAAGAGTTTGCAAAATCAGGTTTAGAGACTGCGTCTATGGTACAGGGATTTGGGGCTTCGGTTCTACATAGAGACTCAGGGTGGTGCGGCACTGGTTCTGCTTGTGTTTATCATTGTCAGGGCTTGGGTTCCCAGATCTTCAACATCCCGCAATTAAGGAATACCGCCAGATTACTCTATGAACCCTGAAATACTACGAGGTATATTAATTACTTGATTGGCGGATTTTGGTAGATCTGGGTTACTAGTGTTCTTCCATCGTCTCCTCCGATAAAGCGTTTAGCTACGCTTCCGCCTAAAAGTCCACCTGTGACCCCAAACCCTACAAAATAGTAGGTTATGACCCCTTAATTAGAGGGTCTAACCCCTAAAACAGTAGGTTTTGGGATCCCCAGGCAAACTCTGCAGAGTTGGACCAGGCATCAACAAAGCGGCGAGCAGCAAAGGTGTACCCGCGCATGCGAGGGCCATGGGCCATCACCGGCTATTGAGGGCTTACCCTAAGGGTCCAAAGGACCAATAACTTGGACCCTTAGGGTTAACAAGTTTTAGGGCTAAGAGTGTCAGTCAAGACCTGCTGCAGGGTTTTTGCAGGGTTTCAAAAGGCTTCAAAGCGCGTTCTATAGTGTGTTGTAAGCGGGCTTTTGCAGGTTTCGTGGGGTTCTTCACTGGGCTCTGAGTTCTGTAGGGTTAACAAAAAGCCTGAGAAGGGTTGTTGGGGTCTATAAGGCTTTAAAAACCCTAAACCCGAAAGAGCAGGACTCAGCACTCGAACGACTTTTGCTATAGACTTTAGAGATTTTTGAAGGCTTTTTATTAATAATCAGACTAGGGTTGTTGGGGCTTATTATACTGTTTAGGGTTTAGGGTTTAGGGTTATCTATAAGTAGGAACCACAAAATAGTATTGGTAGTTACCTATGCCCTAAACCGTAAAGCTCTAGTTATGATACTATATGTTATATACATAAAAATATACATATATATATATACACATGATTGAACCGTGTAGGTGGAAGCATCATATTTGGCCTCTACGCTTTGCAACATCTTGGATTTTGGATTATGATTATAGGCATTAGGCTTTCGTAGCTTAATTAGGGCTTCAGGATGCTACGGTTTAGGGTCTTGGCAACATCTCGGGCCAATAATGGTACGAACAACTCTCTGCCAAAGGATGCTGGCGGCGTAACCGTGACTATTTTGTACTTTACGCGTCACATCAACATTTGCTCCGAAATGCATGTTTATGCATCTACGCATTGCTCTTGAATGTTTTCGCTTGTTCGAAAGTATGCTGAGCAAACGATGCACAACCAAGCAATGCGTCAAATTCGCGACCACAAGTTGCAGTCAGTTGAAACATGAACAATCTTTCTTTGGCGACAGCCTCACCCGTGGTACGACAGTAGTGAGTCTGATCTGCTCTTGATGTGTGATGTTCGCGAGGTATGGCCGGACAGCTGTTTTGGGGGCTATGTCGCCTGAGGATTGCATGGACTCCCCGGCCCATGACGCGGACCTCTGTCTTCTAACATTGCCGTTTGCCGGCTGATGGCGAAGTGGACCGACGACGACAACGACCAGCACGACGACGAAAACGATGACGTCGACGACGACGCCGAAGGAGACCACGACTGGACCACCAGCACCTCTATCTATCACAAGTTATAGTACTGCAGCATATTGCTGCCGCTGCTGCTGCTGCAGCACCAGTAGATAACCTTCATCCGGAACAAGTTGCTACTGACTAGCGGGGATCATAAGAAGTCATTGCTCAAATCTGTATGTTCGCAATCGCACTGCTCCCACCCTGCAGTGCCTCATCTTCGCATGCATCCGCAGTCGAGGCAGTCGACTAACCTCCTCCTGCGGACAATTTGTGTGGCCAAAACTTAGACTTGTGCTAAGGTTTTCATTATGCCTGTGGACAAATGCTGTCAGAACCCCATACAAACAGTTTGAAAACTGGACAAGAATTAATTAGTGCTGCTGTTCATCCCTAAACCCCAAAATCCTGAGCCCCGAACGCGAAACTTTAAACCCCTTGCTTTACGATGTGAGGACCAAAAGTTACTAAAACTTCTAAAATCCGAAACCCTAAACATCTAAACTCTCCAACTCTGAAGACCTCGCACACTGTGCAGAAAACCTAGATTTTCGATTTTGAATGGGTTGAGGGTTTAGGAATTAGGGCTTTCTCGGGATTTAGATAAGGTGCTATAAGGTTGTCTTTGGGGTTTCGCAGGGATTGAGGGTTTGGGATTCACTTTGGTGTTCGGTGGGGCGAGGGTATATGCTAGCTGCTAGCTTCAAAGTTTTATCACTCTTAAGCATTCCGTGGGTTTAGGGTTTAGAGGAAGAAGATTGCGGGTGATTGCATGCCTTTGGCACTACAGAGAGTAGGAAAGGGTGCTGTGACTGTTAATTGGGCTTGATCTGCAAAGTCACCACAATCTATAAAACCTCAGGCAATTCATGCGCTCGATTCGTGCGGCAAGTTGATAAAAGTCCCAAGAGGTAGCCGACAAGAAGCACTTTGGGACCAAAGCTGCACTCGTAACGTCTGTTCTGGTCATCTGGACTCTCAAGATTGAGGAAGCCTGTAACCCTGCACGCCACCCGGAAGCAAAATAAGTGAGTGAGCTCTTTCGGAACTCTACACAACATGTACCGGTTACCAGACATCTGTGGGAATTGTACCACCAGACCGACGGACAGACCGACTGGCTGACTAACTAGCTACCTACCTACGCAACTAACCAACTACCTAAACTAACTAAACTAAGAAACGAACTGTCGGCTCAGCTGTGTAAAGATGAATTTTGACTCAAGTGCCACCGGAAGATTCTGACAACCTGTCATGGGTTTGGAGTCTGGAGGTTTGGTGTTACATGTTTAGGGTCTTGAACTCTGGCTTCTCGTGATTTGATAGCTCGGGTGATCCCTAACTAAGCCCTAAACACCAAGTGAACCCTGAACCTTACCTGGAGGCTCATGCCCTACCCCTTTCTTTAGGATACCTAGTTTTCTGGTGCTATCTTCTTGAAAAGTAGGTGCCCTAAAAAAGGGGTAGGGTATGAGCCTCTAGGAACCCCGCTATAGAACTCTATAGAACCCAATCAAGGCGCCCTAAACCGAAGCCTAAACCCTAAGCCCCAATCACCCAAAGAATTGATCTTATAGATCCCTTAAGGGAGCTACACCCTAAACAGCGCCTCCTCTCTCCCCCCGGCGGCGTCATAGCGTCGCTATGCATGCTGGAGACGCGGTTCTTGTTCCCTTTCCGGGATTGGTTCCTTAGAGTTCAGAACCGTGGAAGGGTTTGGTTACTTAGGTTCGATAGAATCACACAGAAGGAGTGTAGACATCAACAGGAAGGCAACATCCACAATATAGAACCGGGATGATTAGAATAGGGTTTGGGAATAGATGATACTAAAGCTGTATAGAGGACACCTATGGACTAGCAGTATTTGTCCTTCTTCAAGCTGCTATGCTACACAAAGGCAGGTCCTTAAACCCCGAAGCCCCGAGACTCACAAATTTTTTGTTAAGCTGCAAAATCCTAAATCCAGAAACCCCAACAACTCTAAACCCTAAACCGGTGGCGGGTTTTTTTTTGAAAGGTTTGGCCAAACCTTTTTTTTTGAAAGGTTTGGCCAAACCTTGTTTCGTACATTTCCTTAGGTTTTCCTAGGGAAAACCTTATTTTCCTTGCATATTGGACGGTCTTCGTGCCATTTTCCTTAGGTTTTCGTTAGGAAAACGTACATTTCGATGGGTTTTCCTCGGGAAAACCTTATTTTCCTTGCATATTGGACGGTTTTCGTGCCATTTTCTTTAGGTTTTCGTTAGGAAAACGCACGTTACCTTGGGTTGTCCTAGGGGAAAACCCAAGTTTTCTTGCATATTCGACGGTTTTCGTGCCGTCTCCCTGAGGTTTTCGTTAGGAAAACGCACGTTACCTTGGGTTTTGTTGAGAAAAAACTGCTTTCTTTACATTTTGGACGAACTTCGTGCTATTTCTGTACGTTTTCGTGAGGAAAACCTATGCTACCTTGGTTGTTGTTGCTGTTGTTGTTGCCGTTGGTGCTGTTGTTGTTATTCTTATTGTTCTTGTTAATGCTATTGTTCTTGTTAATATTATNTGCTGTTGTTGTTGCCGTTGGTGCTGTTGTTGTTATTCTTATTGTTCTTGTTAATGCTATTGTTCTTGTTAATATTATTGTTATTGCTGGTCTTGTTGTTGCTGTTGCTATGACCATTGCTATTATCAATATACTTATTCTTGTTGTTGCTGTTGTTGTGGTTGTTGTGGTCGTTGTGGTTGTTGTGGTTGTTCTTGTTGTTATTATCATTATTGTCGTTGTGGTTGTGATATTGTCCTGTTAATGTTCTTGTTACTGTTCTTGCTGTCTTATACTTTAATAGGATTGGTTATAGTTTAAAAAACAGAATACAACAGGATAAAACATACAAGAACATAATATAATATGAATCAATGACGCACCCCCCTTTTGCAAACAGAATGCCTTTATGATGAGTCTTGCAAAGCTCTAAAACAGTTTCGTGCTTGATGCAAGTCTTGATCATGGTGCGATGTTCTTGCAGGCATTATAAAATGCAATGGAATGTGAGATAAAAGAACATGATACAATACAATATATTGAAAGATATAACATTGTAAATGAAATACTTTAGATTATGCTAGAATATAATATAATATAGCTTTATATGATATAATGCAATATATTAGAATATCACAAAACATCTTCTCATATGACATAATATAATAGCATACCGTATCGAATAATGTCATATGTTAAAATGTAATATAGTATAATACAATAAGAAAATATACTGTAATATAATACGATACAATAAAGAATACATTATAATTGTGCATAATTTAACATAACATATAAAACATAGTATAAACNAATACGATACAATAAAGAATACATTATAATTGTGCATAATTTAACATAACATATAAAACATAGTATAAACAAGTATACTATTGAAAAAATAGAACAGAATGTGATACGATAAGAGAAAATATAATACAATATAAAATGAGCTAATATAAATTTAATATAATGTAATAGGACATAAAACTCAAGGCAAAACCATGACAGATTTTAACATATTTCAATACAACAAAGCATAACTTAATATACTGTGACACAATATAGCATAATATAATGCTGTATGATATAGCAGAATACAATATAAGAAAATAACAGGGTATAACCTAATATAACACTATAAAATGTAATGGAATGTGAGATAATACAACATGATACAGTACTGTATATTATAATACGGAACATTTTACATGAAATATATTATATTATGATATAATAAGACATAACTTTTAATGATGTAATACAATACAATACAATATGTTATAATATCATAAAATGTATTCTCAGACGACAGAATATAATGCAGTATACGAAAAGATAATACTTTGATATGATTCGATCAACTTAAAATAAGATGATATAACATAATATACTGTAACATAGTATAATGTGAAACAATGACGCACCCCCCTTCTGCAAACAGACTGCCGTTATGATGAGTGTTGAAAGGCTCTAAAACAGTTTCGTGTTTGATGCAAGAAAGCAAGCCTGCACGGCTTAAAAAGACAGCGGGGGGGTTGGGGGGGGGGCGCAGCTCCCCCCATTTGCAAACACAACGTCGTTATGACGGGTTCTGAGAGGGTTCATATGGGGAGTATACTGTAGCTTTTGAGCTTTCGGGTCTTCGGGATTTACGCCAGAAACAGTGAAGCCTTTATCCCCACAGCGTGACTGTCCAATATAGAGTACAAATACCCGGAATGTGGATTCCCTGAGTATGCTACGGCTCTGAGCCAGTATTGTTGCGCATCGGCTGCACGACTTTTACGCAGCAGTTCTTACTTACACCTGCACAATCTTAACTCCACAACTTTTCAACAGTCTTGACTTGGAAATGAACAACGATCCCGCGTAGACGTCCATCTGTGATCGGTCGGTGTCGCAGGGCGGACACTGTTGGCGAATCGCAATGGGCCATGTGGGCTTGTGNGTGATCGGTCGGTGTCGCAGGGCGGACACTGTTGGCGAATCGCAATGGGCCATGTGGGCTTGTGGCTTGAGGGTCGCGGTTCTTCAGGGCTACAGCTCAAGATATGTTTCTTTCGAAGTGGGCCGGGGCATTTGCAGCCGCCGAGGCTTTGGCTGTTGTCTGGTACCACAGATGCTTGTGTCTCAAGAGCAGTTGCGGGTTGCGGGGTTAGCGGCTGATGAGGCGCACAATGCGCCAAACTCCTACGTGTACTATTTTGTGCAAGCTTACAGTANTTGTCTGGTACCACAGATGCTTGTGTCTCAAGAGCAGTTGCGGGTTGCGGGGTTAGCGGCTGATGAGGCGCACAATGCGCCAAACTCCTACGTGTACTATTTTGTGCAAGCTTACAGTACGACTTCGGGTTTACCGCGAGGCACTTCCGAAGTGCTGTTGTCTTGGGCTCCACAGTAGGTCCATTGCTCGGTGACCGCCGGCGGGTGTTGCACCCGACCGGCAAGTCTGGAACGATGCATCGGCGGCGGCCGCCTGCACAGGAGTGCTGCTTTGGTTGCAACTGAGGTTTCGAGGAAGCTGTATGAAGCATGACAGCCATCTTTCANCCTGCACAGGAGTGCTGCTTTGGTTGCAACTGAGGTTTCGAGGAAGCTGTATGAAGCATGACAGCCATCTTTCATCATCAATACCGCCTTTGTGCTGGCGCCGTGCGTGTGACAAGTATAATCATCAGGAGCATCATCCAGTGCCACCGACTTCGTACTCCTAGCGCTAGCCGAGTCGCTACTTTAAATGTCACAACGGAAGGAACCAGTGTAGCATCTCGACAACACTAGCAGTAGCAGCGAGCATATATTGTCATCAGGAGCTACTTGGATTCCGATGAAGCACGCGCGATGTATGACCTTGCCAACCTAAACCTGTAACCCCCAAACCCGCGCCTTGGCTGCGCTTCCGGGTTTGGCTTTGAAGTTTCGGTGACCAGAGGACCGCGAGACCAGAGGACCAGGAGACCAAAGGACCGCGGGACCAGAGGACCAGAGACCACGGACCATGGGACCAAGGACCAGGAGACCACAGGGCCACGGGCTTGGCCAAACCTTCCAAAAACCCAACCTTGGCCAAACCTTTCAAAAAAAAACCCGGACCCCCCTAAACCCTTAACCCTAAACTCTACACCCGAAACCAGGCCCAGGCTACATCTCAGAACTTGACAATAAAAGAGACGGTGCAAGTCTCCCAAACTCGGGCTCCTCCTGTATACTTATACCCCCCAAAACCTATTCTAATTGATTAGAAATTAAGGCCTTTATAGTAACCGTCATAAAACAAACAAACTGAATCAAGCACACAGCGAAACTTGAATGGCGGCCTGAAGCCACATGAAACCCTCTTGTAACAACCAGCCACCCTAATTTAGGGTTCAGGGTATAGTTTTAGTACCTTAGCAAAACCGAGTATAGTTAGTATAGCTGTAGTAAATCCCTAAATGCCAAAACAGCCAGGTTTCTCAACGTAAAGGTCTGTCCAGTGCATCTCTTGTCTCCTTAGCTCACAGGCGCTGAAATCAAGCTCTTCACTGACGGTTTAGGGTTTAAGGTTACCCTAAAACCCCAAAACCTAAACCCTAAACCCCAAAACCCCTCTTCACCCCTTGATTTGGGGTTTGGGATTTAGGGCTCGGGGTGTGCGGATTTGAGGTGTCGGGTTCAGGTTTCGCACTGAGGGCCGCGGTTTATGCTTCCATGTCGTGAAAGTGCTACTGCTACATCACATCCACAGGTCTTTTTTGAACTCCTGTATAGGCTGCATGGGGATTCGATCGATGTCGAGAAATGTTTGGATGCTTTGAGTGGGGTTTAGGCAGATATTGTCTGGTGTACATAGCATTGTATGTAGTTCGCCGAAAGGGGAATTTCAGTGTGCTACAAGCGTGGTTACATTCCTACTGCTACAACCCTGCATGAATTTTCAAGGAGCCTAAACCATCAGCGACTTTGAGTAATTATGACATTTGAGGTTCAGCGTTCGAGGTGTAAAGGGTTTGAGATGTGAGGCTTGCCTTACTTGCCCAGCATCCTGGGCTAAAGCTAACCCTTTGGGCATATGTGAAGCATAGAGCAGCCCACAAAGGTTGCAGCCTACGTACTCTACTACTAAGTTACTCTGGGGTGTCCCACTTCGAGGATGGGCTTCCGAGACGGAATTCCGTGCCGTTGTATTGCCCTTTAGGGTGTAGGAGTTTAAGGTTTAGGGCTCAGTGTTTAGGGTTTAGGAGTTTATGGCTGAGGGCAACTATGTATAAGGCACATCTCAACCTTTTCCCAAACCCTACATGCTGAAACCAGATGCCCCGAAGCTCCACATTTTGCAAAAGCCCTACTGTAATAACCACTGTATATAAGGCACCAGTAAAGCCTGTTCAGCAAGCAGATGCAGGACTTCGTGGTTAGGTGCAACAACCGTAAGACAAAACTGGACAACCTTAGTGCTCTTTTCGGGACAACACGAAGCCCAAAGGCTCCATGTACCTTTATAGTAGATACTTAGGCCTTAAAGGGGTCCCTATATAGGTACCTCTAAGGCCTATACTATATACTATAAGGGCACATGGAGCCTTAGGGGAAGTACCCCAAGCAGTCGATAGGGTTGGCTTTCTTTCTTCCTTATGGGAACTTCACAATCCTCCGAGGATAACAGGGGGCTGGATTTGGCTTAGGGTTTAGGTTTCAGGGTTTAGGGGTTTAGGGTTTAGGGTATCGGGCTTGTAGTCCTGTTAATCTGGGGCCCTTATTAATAAATAGAATAGGCTTCCTTTAAGGGTTCCTGTGAAAGGGGTCTAAAAGGATTACTATCGGGGGTATAATGGGGGCTTGATATAGGGGCCATAATAATTAGAAAAGGGTTTTGGGGCCCATTCTACTATAATTATAATAAGGAACCCCAGAAATAGTGTAGGTAATGAATATTATTGAGGCCCGTGTAGTAGCACAATCTCCCTGCCCCAGTCCACCCTAAACCCTAAACTGCTCGTTAACAACTACAGTACTACAGAAGAGCTCACTCCCGAGGGTCCAACATGCTTGAATCGCCTATACACTAGATACCCAGCCCTGCTACAGCGCATGCAAAACATGAAACTAAACTAAGCCCTAAACATCCCTAAACCCTAAAACCATGAACCCTAAACCTCAGTAGAACAAAACTTAACAAACTTAACAAACGTTACAGAACCCATACTACGACAGCAAGAATACCCTGCCTAAAAAAAACCAGGGACTACAAAACCACGCAAATAAAGCAAGGTCTTGAAACATGCTCAGGATCCCTTTTTCACATGACCATTTCCCCAAACTCTACACCCTCAACCCGGAAACCCTAAACCCTCAGCCCCATTATTGTGCGAGAGGTTTGCGAACTTCGGAGGCCTAGTTCGATTCATATACGGGCCTTCATAGTTAGAATAGGGTTAAAGGGTATACTCTACTATAGCTATAATACGGAGCCCCAATCCCAAAAAAAATGGTATGTATCTGGGCCCCTATATTCGATTACTTACGGCTTTGGTGTAGAGCTTGGGGCCATCTTGCGAACAAGGTGCAAGGTGTCCAGGTACGCCTGCGCCGTCAAACCCTAAACCCCGAAGCTTGAATCCAAAACCCTCTGTTTCAAGCTTTGGGGTGTGGCGCACAACCCAAAACCCCAAACCGTCCCCTAAGGGTCCTAACACTTTGAGGAACCTCAGAATGTAGGATTTCTGAGACCCCAAAGAGACCCAAGGACTCTCCCTAGGACATTCCGGACCCTCCTAAGGAGACACCTGGACCCTTAGGGTAGTCAACAGCTCACACGTCTGGTGCTCACTGGACTCGGCAGCTTCCCAGAGGAGCCAATATCCCTTAATTAAGGAATATAGCCTAAATCATAATATGAAGCCCCTTATAATTTAAGGTATATCCCTTAATTAAGGAATATAGCTTAAATCATAATATGAAGCCCTTTATAATTTAAGGTATATTCCTTAATTAAGGGGTATTGGGCTCTCTGGGTTGCCCGGCGCACCACTCGTCCCACGCGTTGGTGCACCCCGCATTCTCTCGGACCATGTCCCAGCTAGCGCCTTGAGGTCGGAAAGCCGTCAAGTCAACGATAGGCCCTAAACCCTAAACCCTAAACCCTAAACCGTTGACGGACATCGGCGACAGGAAGACGGAAATCCCGCGAACTCCCAGAAAGGATTGGCTTGAACGGCGCCTGAGGAAGTCGTGAGGCTCCATAGATCTATCTAGGGTTCCCTTAAAGGATCTACCTAAGGCTCCTTTAAGGGATCCTTAAGGGGTCCTTTAAAGGTTCCCCTAAGGGATCTATAGGGTTTAGGCTTAGGGTTTAGGGTCTAGAGTTTCCGACAATAGGGGACCGTAATATAGTACCGCGAATATTAAGGACCCCCAAAATAAGGTACCCCTAATTTTCGGAAACTCCCATATACCACCATGAAGGAATTTGGCCCCAAGAGATCATTCTTATCATGGTTTCAGGGACCTGATTCCACAATGGTAGCATATGCGGAGCCTCTGGGAAGTAGTATCGGATCTTGGTGTAGACTAAACTTAGTATACTTATGGGTGGTTGTCAAAATTCTGGTCCCTTTTTGGGTCCCCAATATAGTACGGCACCTAATATTTAGGGTACGCAAAAAAGGGACCATAAGTTTGACAACCACCCCTATAAAAGGAACCCGAAGGACGAGACTTGCTGGTTATTCATGCCTCTATGTTCAGCCCTGAGCCCTGCAAATCCAACAAAACAAACCCCAAACCTCTAAACCCTGAGCCCCAAGACCGGAAACCCCCAGAATCTCAAGTAACCCTCCGCGTCTTAGTTGCTGAGTTCACAAGCCCCCAAAAAGTGTACACTTTCAGTTCTATAGTGGGTAATATTGCCCCAAAAAGTGTAAAGTGTATCCACTCAGCTACTAAGGCCTTAAACCCCCCCAAGCCCTCCCCCCAGGACCACATGACACCCAACATCAGGAGCCCTACAGTGCTTTACGGTTTAGGGCTTTAGGATTTAAGGCTTCAGGGTTTAGGGTTTAGAGGGCTAGGTTTTAGGGTTTGAGAGCTTTGGGCTTTAGGGTTTAGGGTATACCGTTATGCTATGAACCCCTATGTGGTACATGAAATGAACATGAAGCCCTTCTGGGGCACACTTCGTCTATCCCAGAGGGTCCATGTACCCAAATGGTATGTACTTTGGCCTCAAAGTAGTCCCTACTTGGAGGCCCTTTTGACTTAGTAAGTAGGGTTAGTAAGGTAGGTTATGGGGGATTATAATAGGGTTTCTAAGGAAGTAGACTTACTAAGTCAAAAGGGCCTCCAAGTATATAGGTACTTTGGGGTCAAAGTATATGCTATCTGGGTACATGGACCCTTAGCGTATGTTTCACTAAGACTCCCCAAGCTGGTTCAATTTTTGGGGGGCTCGGGTTTTGTGGATTAGGTAGTCTCGGGTTTTAGGTCTACGGACGAAACATTGAAAGTCAAATAAGGAACAGGACCAAAACAAAACGTGCAACCTATGTATGCAACTTCTTAAAATCTGGAAAATAAGCCTGCAGACATACGACTCTCACCAATAAACATCGTGCAGCATATTCATGAAACTCCATAACGCCTTGGACACCCCTAAAACACCCGCTGTAAACCGATCCAGACCAGCGTAAAACCTACTAAATCCAAAACCACGCAAAACCCTTATATCATAGACCCTACCTGTAGGCCCCTTCTTCAGTGTATCTACTTTTCTATTCTAACAGATCCGATCCTGGCCAGAAAACTAGGTATCCTAAAAGAAGGGGTAGGGTATAGGTAAACCCCCAAACCTTCGGAGATGAAAAAAAACTGCGTCCGCTTCCCTCCGTTGGCCTTTGCATAGGTCGAGGCTGCCGTGCGAGTTTCGGCAGAATCGCCCACGACCTGCAGAAAGTGTTAATATTATTACCAATATTATTCCTAGGGGTCCTGATTATAACTATACTATGATGTAATTGCCAATAGTATTCCTAGGGTTCCTTATTATAACTATACTATAATTGACCCCAGAACCCTATTACTAAGGCGCATTCAGTAGGGGCGCTTCAGACCTTCAAGGTTTGGTATTCTTAGGGGTTGAGCGGTTCAGGGTTTAGGGGGTTCAGGGGTTTAGGGTTTAGAGTTAGGGGGTTTAGGGTTTAGGGGGTTCAGGGTTTAGGGTTGAGGGGTTTAGGGTTTGTTTGGGGTTCAAGGTTTTAAGGCTTCCTAAACCCTACCTGTAGATCCAAAAACCTACCGTTTAGAGGGTTCTACCCTCTAATTCAGGGGTCATAACCTACTATTTTGTAGGGTTTGGGGGCACAGGTAAGCTCTAAGTCCTTTTATTTGAGGGCTCTTTTCCGACTGCACATAGGTTACTACGGCGTAACTACGGCTGTCCGAAGCGTCCCAGGGGAGCGGACATGTAAGGTTGGGATGCTTGAGGGTTTAGGGTTTTAGGGCCTACAGCTTTCCGGTTTTAGGCTTTAGCTTCGGGGCCTGCATTTGATAACCTAGGCTTCTGGAAATGTTGAAGAAGCACGGCTATTGCAAAAAAAACTGGCGAGAAGTGTCCACCATGCCCTCGACAATGTCGCACGAGGCCACTGCGGTTTGTGTATTTTTTAGAGCCTGTAAGCGGGTTCGCGTTAATGGCTTGGTCTTAGGGCGCTTGCGTGCGCCGTTTCTCTGAACTGGCTCGGGGTTACGCTGTCCGGCAAACTTGCGCCGTCCTCCAAGATGAGGACTCCACGACTTTCTGCAGGTTTGTGCCCCAATCGTATTGTCCGGATCAGTCTATCCTTCGGGCCCAGTTCCTGGAAGCCAAAGCCGCATTGTCACTGCAACCAACGATGGCGATGACGTGGGCGTCTTGGGATCGATTTCGGGCTTGGGGTTGAGGATGTATAACGTCGTGCGATGGCAGACCAGGTACAATGCCCGTGCAAGAAGGAATGCCACAGCTTCACCAGACCCTGTAAACCATTCTGCGTCCCGAAACCCTAAACCATGTTGACGAACCCTTAGTAGCTCTAGACACCGCTCGCTCCTTCTCTCTCTCTCTCTCTCTCTCGCTCTCTCTCTCTCTCTCTCTCTCTCTCTCTCCTCTCTCTGTCGTTCTCTTCATGAGGTTTAGAGCTTAATCTTGACGGATCCTACACCGCAGTACAGAACAACCCCACCCCGAGGTGCTCATGGCCAAGTACCAAGCCTGCGCAGCCAAAGTATTGAAATCCCTACTGTTATGGAATTAGGTCCCCAAAACCATAATGGGGATGGTCTTTTAGGGCCTAATTCCATAATAGTAGTGTATATGGACCCTCTGGGTTACCAACATAAGTTCGTAGACTGAACCCTAGACCTCAAATCCCTAAACCCCAAATCCCTAAAGCCCTAAACGCAAACCTTAAAAGCCTAACCATCAAGAGCAGCGGCCTTGCAGAAAGCCTCAACATTCAAAACCTTCGGAACTTCGCAGTTTAGGGTTTAGGGGTTTAGGGTTTAAGGGGTTGGTAGTTTATATAGGAGCCTGATTCAGAATCCCTGGGTCTGTAACAGGGCTCTTTCTATGCATCCTAATAAATTGGGGTTAATTGGGTTAATTATAGGGCCAAGGTTTCCTAATCAGGTTCCTACATCAGGGTGTTTGCTTGTGCTTTGCTTTTCTGATTGAGATTGAGATTGAGATTGAGATGGAGGGCTCGAGCTGGGGTTTAGGGTTTAAACTCAGACTTCGGGTTAAGGCTTTAGGGTTGTAGGGTCTCTACAGCTGAGGTGTTCATATGGGTAGATGCAGAATCGGGTTGTGTAGAGGTTCAGGCTTCCCCAAATACACTTCCCTTCTGGGGTCAGGGTATGGGGTTTAGGGTAGGGGGGGAAACGGCTGACAGTTACCACTGATCGAACCGTGTCGAACGTTGTACGAGCTCATGCTCGACAGTGTACGTTGTTGATTCATGTGAGGGTACTAGTTCATGTCGCCTCAGGATTGGCTTGGTGCAACTACATCACTCTGAATAGAACATAGGGACAACAACATGAGAGCGGCCAAGGACACTGGTTGCAGCAAGACACTGTGATGTGATGGAACTGGTGCATAGCGACTACAATTACGTTCGCAAAAGAAACCAAAAAAGAGCACCACCAGCAAGGACAACACATGAACACTTGAAACCTTGCACTACGCTAATGATGAGGTTGGCGCCAGCATTGCCACGGGCGTAGACTCCGGCAGGAAGACATGCACTAAGATGTATAGGTCTCACAAAAGACAACACCGACAAAACCTTTCAAGATATCCCGTAGCGTGAAAACAGCAACTTCAGCAGCACCATCGTGCCAACACAAGCTTCTAGGAGTTGACGCAGCGACAGCCCTACTCGACTTGTCCAGTATCCTGGGGAACTAGACGTTAACCTTTGCGTCTATCGGGATTGTCTAGGGACTATAGTGCCCCAGAATGGTCAAAGGTCACCTACTCTACTACCAAGAGCCCCTCGTAAACCCAAATAGAACCCATATAGTATGATGAACCCCCTAGAACCCTGAAAAAATCACCTAGTCTACTATTCGGCAACATGGACGTGGTCATGGCGCGGGCCAAGGCGACCGTAGCCATGCTGCAGCGGCAACGGCAAGGACAATGTTTAGTCGCTACGGTTTAGGGATGAGGGTTAAGGCTTATAATATATGGTTTTACCCTATACTGTACGAGATTATGCTATGATATGTGCTGTATATCTGCACTATACTCTGTTCTAGATGACATCATGGATGCAAGGCCCTGAAACCCTAAACCCTAAACCCCACCCCTACCCTGAACCTATACCGAACTTAGACCCCCAGCAACAGTTATATTTTTAGCTGTTTCTTCGGTGTTATAATAACACAAGATGATTAGAAACTGTTTTTAAGTTCCCCTAAGAAACCCTAAACCCTACCCTAAACCCTATACCTACTACCCTAAACCCTAAACCCTATACCTACTACCCTAAACCGAAAACCCTAAACCCTTAACCCTAAACCCGAAACCCTAATCCCCAAACCTTATACCTACTACCCTAAACCCTAAACCCTATACCTACTTTTCTAAACCCTAAACCCTTCATCCTAAACCCTAATCCCCTAACCCTAAACCCTATACTTACTACCCTAAACCCTAAACCGCCCCCGCTCCTTTGCAACCTGGGAGCGACGAGGCGTGAGACGTCCTCGGCAATGAGATCGCCCATGTGGATCCACGGTGTCCAGAGCGCCCTAAGATCCCGAGTTGGGGTTGGGGTTTAGGGTTTTAGGGTTTAGGGTTAGAAGTTAGGGCCTAAGATCGCGGTTTGGGGTTAGGGTTTAGGGTTTTTAGGGTTCAGGGTTTAGGGTTTAGGGTTTGGGGTTTTAGAGGGGTTTAGGGTTTGAGAGAGAGCCTCTTTCTCGCGGTTTAGGGTTCGAAGCTCAGTCTGGCAGCATGGCTCCGAGGGTTTCATGATGTTCACGCTAAAGCACAATGGGTTTTCCTGGTTCAGCTTTCCGTCGACTACTACAGCGCCAGCACTGAACAAGAAAACATTGAGTCAGAAACCCAGCCCCAGGATTTGAACGAACATGTGCTAGAATTTGCCACAACCAAGCAAAAAAAATAATAAGTTCCCCCGAAACCCAATTTCTTATCCAATTTCTTAAATGCTGCCCCAAGAAAAGAAGTGCAGGACCCTAAACACGTCACAGTGTTTTGAAATTTGGGCTTGAAGCTTCGGAATTTTAAGCTTCAGGTTAAGGGGACAGGAATGAGTACAGCACTTAGAGCCTTAAAACTTAGCGAAACCCAAATGGACGGGTTTAGGACTCCTGCAGCAAATCGGCGAGAGTTTCGGAGCACGCCCGAAAGCAAGCAACAAAGGTGAAGATTTTATATCAGGATTTCTGCAGCACATCGGCGAGAGTTTCGGAATTCGTCCGAAGGCAAGCAGCAAAAGCGAAGATTTGATATCCGGTCGCTTTGACGGGCTTAGGATTCCTGCAGCAGATCGGCGAGAGTTTCGGAATTCGCCCGAAGGCAATGGGTGGAGGGTTGAAGATTTGATATGGATTTCGACCAAGAACAAAAGAAATCACAACATTGGCCGAAAGGGGAGACGGAGGCGGTGGAGGATCAATGATCTCAACATCGCCATCCTCTAATAGGCGGTGTATTACTGCCCCGGGCTCTTCGTCCATGTTGAGCCCTGGACGGCGTCAGAGGCGAACGATACCTCTCAAATAAGAAATCCAGGGTACGCTGAACTTGGCGGGTATCACTGATGACTCTGAACAGAGCGCTATCTAGATAAAAAATCTAGGGTACCCTGCCTCGGATACAGGAGCTTCTTATCCAACGCCGTCACTGTACCTGGTGACGCAGTCTTTACCACTGGTATATTGTGTCAAGCGGAAGATTTGGGAGCCTTCTTGTTTTCAGCAGTTCGATCTTGCTCGAAGAATTCAATGGTTCAGCTCGCACCTCAACGCTTCTGCCGTTGCTGCGGATGGCGCGTGGGATGTACAGACTGTCAGGCCGGCTGCGGCCTTCCTTGCTAAGAAACTGCCGTCCCTCACAGTAATGATGACGCCGACCAGGTTGGACAGGGTTGAAGCCTTCTTGAGAGAGCACTCCGCGCCACGGTGCCGGGGTGGCTACACGAGCCGTTGGCGGGCCATTGTGCCGCCCAGATGAGGAAGTGCACAGGTTTTGGGGCTCTTCCGTTCTCACTGCGGAGTCACCAACACAGGAAACGGTGTGAAACGGGATTCAGGGTTCAGGGTTTAGGGTTATCGCGGTGCGGGGTTCGAAGTCAGGGTTTAGGGTTTACCTGGAATAACCAATGCACCTTCAAAAAAGGATATGGAGTTAGAAGTTAGGGTATAGGGTTTAACTAGAATCACCAATGTACCTTCAACTCCAAGAGGATATGACACGAAAAAGTGGCTACATGTCCCTTTTCAAGGTACATTGGTTACTCTAGGTAGGGCTGAGGGTTTACGGCCTTGGGTTTAAGGCGATCTGGATGTGTCAAGCAGCTGGCGTGCTTGCGCAGTGTGGCTAACGGCTCTGCTGGGAATTTCGCTTCGTCTGGAGGCCAACACAATCCTTTTAGGGATCCTTTACGGGATCTGTGGGTTCTATTAGGGCTACAATATTTGCGGAGCCTTGAATCCTGAACCCCGCAACCCAAAAACACCCTGTAAAGACCCTGCAAAGCATGGATAGTACATGATAGTAACCCAGAAAACATGATCACGAACCTACAAGACCCCAGATGACACCTTATACTAAAAAACAAACAAACAAACTCAGAACCTACACTGCCCCATGAAACCCGTAAAGACCCTATGACGGCCCTATGAAACCCTGCACCCAGACCGTCCAACATCTCATAACTAAGGGATAACTATACCTTGCCTGTAGGCTCATACCCTACCGCTTCTTAGGATATCTAGTTTTAACTTTATAACAGATCAAAACCATAAATCTAGGTATGCTAAAAAAACGGGTAGGGTATGAGCCTGTAGGTAAATTATAGTAGGATCCCTAAGGCATATTTCTTAATAAAGGGGTATTGGAAAGGCCTATGAAGCCCTGCAGACCCAAGTGGCATCTCTGACACCCACTGGTGCTCGGCAACCGGATGAGGCTCCTCCGCTTCACTAAGGCGCATCCACGTGTAAGGACATGAGTTTTGGGGTTCAGGGTTCAGGGATTGTTTGGATTGTAAAGTTTGGTCTGATGGACTTGCACTGGGGCGTGCTCAGGAGTAGTAATTTCATGCCAGACGCTTTTCACGCAACTATCAAAAACAACTCTGAAACTCTAAATCATTCAATCTGGCATATCGCATCTCCAAGCCTTAAGCCCCAACCGTCAACCCTTTGTTGAAAACCTGAACCCTAAGCCCTGAACCCCCTAAACCCAAAACCCTGAACCCCAAACCGCTAAACCCTAATCTCTCATGTTTTAAAAGTCCCTTGTAGAATCCTGATAGAACCCCTAAACCCTAAACAACCTCATCGGAAAACTGAAGCCGTGCATCCCTAAACCCTAAACCCCTTAGAAGTTACGCCCTGATTCAGAGGCACGGGCAGAACAGCTCAATCTGTACTATGTGTACATATGCACATGCACATGTACCTACCTATATACCGAGCACCTCCACCACACCTACATCTTTACAAGCAATTCTTAAAAGAAACTTAGCAAAGACTGGCTGGAAAAAAACATGGAATGAATTCTCCTGTGAAGAAAAGAAGCTAAACATGTTGAATGATATAAAAGATAAAATACAAGAAGTAGGTTGTATTTAATTGATATAGCATGAATCCATCATTTTTCTAACACTTTTGGAAAGCCTCAAACCGAAAGCTCGACTGATTTGAAGCTTTGCTTTTGAACCTTCCCTGAGCTTTAGACCCTGAACCCTGGACTCTGAACACCTATATGGGTAGTTGTCAAAAGAATGGTCCCTTTTTTTGGTCCTTATTAGGGTTTCTTTAAAGGTTCCCATAAGGGATCTATAGGGTTTAGGTTTAGGGTTTAGGGTCTAGAGTTTCCGAAAATAGGGGACCCTGATATAGTACCCTAAATAGTAGGATCCTTATTATAAGGACCCCAAGATAAGGTACCCCTTGTTTTCGGAAACCCCCATATATGCATTGTAGGACCTACACCATCCGTCGGGTTCAGGGCCTCGATTCTACGCGGAGCAAGGTTTACCCTAAACCCTTAACCCTGCCTGTAGCCCCAAGCCCCACAAAATGGTAGGTTCTGATGCCTTCATTAGAGTGTAGACCTCTTAAAACAAAAAACCTTAAACCAACCTCTCACACCCATTCTAAATCGAACAGGGTCCTCGTCGTCGTCATGATATTTCAGCGATCCGCTATGTGTGAAATAGGCTCCAGTGGCCCAGTCGCCCATGCCTGGTGGTTTAGGGTATACAGTGCTAATATTGGGGACTGAATATTCTGAATGAGCTTTTTGGGTGTTGAAAAAGAGCCATAGTAAGGAACCCTAAGGACGAGGTTTAGGGTTTAGGGACAAGGGGTTGGGGGTAAGTTGGGGTTGGGTAAGTTGGGGCTAAGGATTTAAGGCACAATTCTGCGAAACACGGAATTCCGTTTTCCGGGGTGCAGGCCCGAAAATACTGGAAATTCAACTTCCATTTCTCAGAAGACATGTTCTCAGAAACTTCGTCAAAGGCATGTCCTTGCCATGGGACGGCAATACACCTAAAACGACAAAAACCCTATGCAAACCCAAACGGGTACAGACGCGGAACTCTAAACCCTATAGATCCCTTATAGCACATTGTAAAAACCCTTTAAGAACAGCAATTATAACACTTATAAACCCTTTTTGGAACTTCGACCCTACAATTTTATACACCCGAAAGCCGCAGCCCTAAAACGTGAAATCCTAAATCCGAAACCCTTAAGACCTGTACAATGGCCCTGCAATTTAAACTCTGCCAGCCGCAGAGCCAAAGCGATGATAAGACCAAAGCTGCATGTCAAACTTACAAAACTTCATGTCAAACTTACCTGGGGATTCGAAAACCCTCCTGCTCTAGGGGTTTAGGTTTTCGGAGTTAGGGTTCGCAGTCTACAGGTTTTAGGGCATGGGGTTACAGGCATAGCCTAGCTCCTCAAGACGTGGTCTTCTGATGCAAAGGGACAGAACACCAGATCGTCGTGAGCGACGACGCTGTTTCCGACCGCATTCATTGCCAGCTTGTGCATCACCTGTATCGTCTGACCTGATGCATGGATGGAGTTAGCGGATAAAAGGGTTTAGAGATGGGAGCATTTATTGCTCCTACAGTTAACAGTCTGGATTTGCTCTCGTAGCTATATTTACCGTCGTCACCGTGGAAAGCATGGCAGGGGACATAAAGACAAGTCGGCATGTAGATGATGTAATTAACAGGTTGGACTGCGGACATCACTGTCACTCCACTCTTGCTTGAAGACGACCAGAAATCTGCGCAGTTGCTTGGAGACCTAAACCCTAAACCCTAAGCCCTTAACCCTAAACCGCCATAAACCCGGAACCCTAAACCCTAAACCAGGGGTCTTTTAAAGGGCCTATAGGGGATCTATAGTAGGGTTCTATGATATAGGGGCCTGAATATTTACTTATTACTTAGTTGCTGAGTTCATAAGCCCCCAAAAGTGTGCACCTTTATTTTTTTAGTGGGTAATATTATCCCAACAAGTGTAACGTGTATCCACTCAGCTACTAAGAAATAGGGCCTTAATAATTAGAATAAGGGTTCCTTTCAAGGGTTCCTGGAAAGGGGATGTAAACAAAACTAGAAGGGTTCTATGATATAGGGGCCTTCACAATGTAAACGGGGTGTTGGGGTATATTAAACCAGAACTATAGGAAGGAACACCCCAAAATAGCAATGGGAATTATTTAGGCTCCTACATTACAGTCTTGAGTTTTCGGACGTAGGGCAGAAGACGTGGTGACAGGCCCCCCTGGGAGAAACTCCGATCTCATAAGCATCGTGGGGCATCTGGCGCTGCAAGTTGGGATTGGTGCCCTGAGCCCTACGTGTGGATCTCTTAGAAAAGGGTTAGACTCCGTAGACCCTCTTTTGAAGGGGTCGTGACCTGCTGATTTGTAGGCTTTGGAGCTAGCAGGCAAACCGTAAACCCTGAAACCCAACTCCCAAGCCCAACCCTTAACCTCAAAGCCTAAATCGTAAAAGACCGAGCCCAGCTGCGGTTCTCACTGGTCAGCAGGGCTGAAGTGAAAGTAAGGTCCTGGAATGGAGAGTATAGGGTCCAAGATGGTGCTTAGAGTTTAGGATAATTATAAGTGGAACTTACATACCTTCTTTGGGGTTATAAGCAGGTAGAACTCAACATCTTGACTTTTTACTCAAAGCCGAAGCTGCTAAGTCCCATTACCCGCACATACGCCCTCTAAAAGCCTAGCCCGAAGGCCCACATCTCTAACTGAACAACTGTACACAGCTAACCCAGAACCCTGAAGCTCAAACCCTTAACCCGTAAATCCATGAACCCTAAACAAAGAACGGAAAGCCCTGAACCCATATATTGGAGTTTCCAAAAATAGGGGACCCTAATATAGTACTCTAAGTAGTAGGATCCTTATTGTAAGGACCCCCAAACAAGGTGCCCCTTATTTTCGGAAACTCTAAACCCTTATGTATAGCAGCCCCTTTTAAAGGAACCCGTTATAGTACCCTTATAGACACCCTTTAAAGGAGCCCTAGGGTACCCCTATATATGACCCCTCAACTGCCCTGAACCGGAGAACCGAAACCCATCTAAACCTCAAACGCCTAAACCCTACAATCCTTAACCCGTAGGCTCTAAGGACTCATAGTTCAAGGCTTTTGGGCCCAAAGACCATACTATATAAGGTTTTTGGGCTATTTTGAGCCTTAGGGTAAACCTTAAAAATCTAAATCCCCTGAAAAACCCTACACCCGAAGCGCTGAACCCTAAAACTCTGAAGCCTAAAAGCTTAGAGTCACGAAGGAACAAAAACTAAAAACCTGAAGACCCCCCCCCCAAAGCCTTTGGAAGCCGTGAACCCTACCTCGGCTCCTCTAAGGGGTTGCTTTGAAGGGTTACTTCGTACATAAGGCCTCAATACCTCCTACAGCCGAAACACCAATCCCCTAAACCCCACACCCGAAACACCAGAAAAGCTTTACGAAGAAATTCGTTACCAACTGTTGTCCCCAGACAGCCCCATACCCCTTATATAATTAAGGAATATACCTTAAATTGTAAGGGGCTTCATATTATGACTTAAGCTATATTCCTTAATGAAGGGATATTGGGTCTTCTGGGTCAAGCCCGAAGTCCACGCCCGGCACCCTATCAAGGCTTGCAAGGCCCTGCCCAGGGTTTAGGGTTTAGGGTTCTTCTCGCAGATCCTGGTAGAACCCTGCAAGATGCATCCAGTTAACAGGAGCCGAAACAACCAACTTAACATAAACCGGTCAAGGTGACATACCTGCAAGCGATTAGCATCAATAGTAGTGAAGCCTAAACTCCGACTCTAAACACACCAAACCCTAAGCTCCACATCGCACATGTCGATTTGGCATTCCTAGATCAAGCCAAGGCTCAGAAAAGCAGCCCCGGAACCTTTCGAATTGGAGCTCCCCTGTGCAGTTGATGGGTTTAGGTTTAGGGTTCGGGGTTCGGGGTTTAGGGTTGAAGGCCTGTGGATTTCGTTCTTATAGGGTGTTTAGGGCTTGGCAGAAAGGGAATCCGTCTAAATGGAACTTTCCGAATTCTGAAAAAATGCCTACTTAGGAATCTATAGTCTAGGAGTCATACCAAGCCTTGGCTCACTTCTGAGCCCCTCCTAAATGTTAAATTATGGTTCACATAGAAACCCCAAAAAATAAAGTCCTAAGCACCAACCAGAAGTACGCCAAAAAGTTTGGAAGCTTGGAGCGTCGGCATAAGTGTTGCAAGCGCTGTGGGCTGGCACAATCATATATAAAGGTGTTGTTTGCTCCGTTGCTGTCGGGAGCCCATGGCTTGAGAAAGGGGCCACTACTTGGAGGTTCATGGGACTTCGGACTTCGTAAGTAAGTAAGGCGGGAAGCAAGTAAGTATATACAAATGAAGTCACCTGGTTTATGACCGACCCTAGCTACTGAGTCCCCGAATCCTTCAGAATAGTAGGTTATGACCCCTTAATTAGAGGGTCTAACCCCAAAAACAATAGGTTTTTGGATCCCCAGGTAGCTATTGAGTCCCCGAATCCTTCAAGTACTTTTTCGATATCCCTTTGTTTGGATGTTTGGGACGTTCGGGCTACCGGCGCGGGGAGGAGGGGAGGCTTTAGTTTTGGTGTTGGGTTCAGGGTTTAGGGTTTAAAGGTTTAGGGTGTAGGGTTTAGGGTTCTAAACTTAGGCCCCATCCCTAAATGCTATATTGATTCGTCTGTTTGGTGCTCCGATCGTGCTGCTCCGTGTCCCGACATTAAGTTGGATTGCTCGATTGGCGTTTGTTCGAGGCTAGGTGCAAAACCGAAAAAATCGTCAATTGAAACTGAAGGTTCCCTGGTGAATCGGGTCATGTTAAGCATCTGGGAGCTGACGATTGATTTTGTCATCGGAGCACTTCCCGGTATTCTCTCCTCCTCTCCTAAGATTGCGACTTTGGATAGCTAGGCCGTAATTTAAGGCAAACCGACAACTGAGTCTCTTCAATCCCAAGGGGGAAACCCCAAAAGCCCCCCAAAAAACCTACCTTAACCTACCAAAACCTACTTTTTTGAGGGTTTGTATTACAAGCCCTGATACGGAATTTAGAGAACCCTACGAAAAAGTAGGTTCTTGTAGGTTAATGTAGACCCCTAAACAGCAAAAGATGAAGACCTAAATTCTGAAGATCAGCTGGACTCCCGGGGCAGTGCTCCGGCCACCCGCTTAACCTCTATGAAACTCTATACCGGGCCATATCAAACCGCAAAACAAAGTCGTATTCACCCTCTAGGGCTCGAGCCACTGAAGTATTTATATGTATATATATATACATGCGATTGTATGTGTGTGTATGTTTACATACAAATCGACATACATATATACATACATTGTAGAAGACCCTACAAAACTCTTGTACAGCCCCATCGAAAGCCTCAAGATGAATCCCACCCTACACCCTACACCCTAAAGCCTCAAAGCTCTAAGCCCTAAACCACAATCCGCTAAACCCTAAAGCCCCAAACCCTAAACCCTAAACCCCTAAACCCTAAACCCTAAAATCGTTCAAACCCTAAATCCCTAAACCCCAGACCTCTAAAACTTAAAATCCCTAAACCCCTAACTCCTACCTGGACCCCAAAGAACCTACCTGTTTAGGGTTCCTTATTATGAACTCTTTATATAAGTCCTTAAAAAGGTAGGTTATTTGGGGTTAAGGTAAGCCCTAAACCCTGAACCCTGACTAGAAGCCCCTTACAGGTGGGTAGTTCTTCTTCCATAGTACTCCCATAAGACCCCCTTTACCTTATAGGAGTGGTATGGGAGGCTTATGGGAAACTACCCACCTAATAACTACCCACNGGGTAGTTCTTCTTCCATAGTACTCCCATAAGACCCCCTTTACCTTATAGGAGTGGTATGGGAGGCTTATGGGAAACTACCCACCTAATAACTACCCACCTGTAAATGGCTTAGACTAACCCCTAAGCCCCAAACCCTAAGCCCTAAACCCTGAACCCCTAACCACTAAGCCCTACACCCACCAACCTGAACCCATCGCACCCGGCCTTGCAGACTTTGCGAAAGCAGGTCAAGGATGGGTAGGTGGGCTCCTCGTCTCAGGGTTAGGGTTTAGGTCAGTTTAGGGTTTAGGGTTTAGGTCAGTTTAGGGTTTAGGGTTTTTTAGGTCGGTTAAGGGTTTAGGAGCTTTGGGGCCTATAGGTTTTGGGGTTGTGGGCTCCTCGTCTCAAGGCTTTTTGGGTAGTTCTCTAAACTAGGGTCCCTTCTTAGGGCTCCTGAAAGGGATCTCTGAGGGTGTCTATAAGGGTACTGTAGGGGTATAGTTGTCCCTTTCTAGGCCCCCAAAAGAGTACCGCACCCCTGTAAAAAGGACCCCAAAAGGGACCGTACTTTAGAAACTACCCATTTAGCGTTAATGGCTGTGAGTTGGGAGTTTCGGGCTGACGGTGCGTTAAGCCCCACGTACCTATTCTAGTGTGTAGGTTGACCCTCAGGGCACTAAGTCACTAACTAGACCCAAGAGTAACCTAGGAATACAAAGGGTGCCCTTTTGGTTTAAAGGGGCTTGTAAGGGAACCTCAACCCAAAAACAAGGAAATAAGGACCTACGCTAGGTCCTGGCTAGAATATACCATGTAGGATACTTCGCCTTGTTTGAACAATCGCTAGATACCCACGACGAACGCTAATAACATAGGGCCTTCAAAGTCAAAGTAGGGTTTCAGGGCAATATTATAGTGTAAATACCTAGAGGCTCCAAAGTAGTTCCTTTTGGGGTTCATATTTAAGATCCTATAAGGTAATCCCGAAAAGGAACTACTATGGAGCCCATGGGTATGAGAAAGAGGGCATAGCATTACTAACCGTTCGAGCCCTGATTTACCCCGGCCCCCCCGCCCTTCCCACCTAAACTCTACACCCTAAACCCTAAACCCTAAACCCTAAAGCCCTGAACCCTAAACCCTATACCCTAAACCCTAAACCCTAAACCTAAACTCCTGAACCCAAACCCGACTGGTAAGCCAGATGCTCCTGCTGAGAGTGCCTCGTCTCTGAGGCGGTAGCCATGTTGGAGGAACCCTGAGCTGTGAGCTGAGTAGTTGGGTTTAAGGTTTAGGGTTAAGGAGATTAAGCTTTAAGGTTTTGTTTTTAGGGTTTAGGGTTAGGGAGTTTAAGGTTTAGGGTCTAAGGGTTGCAGGAGTTTACGGTTGAGGTTGGGTTTAGAATTCAAAGCTTACCCTAATGCTCCTGGACCCTCGTAGTGAGATCCCAAACCCTAGTCCCCAAAGCCGAAACCCTCCCCCAGAGATCCCATGACCCTCTTAGGAGCCTTATGGTAAGGGATTTTGGAGTCTCTGGACTTGGGGGTAAGGGGTCAGAACCTACTATTTGTAGGGTTTGGGGCCACAGGTAGGGCTTAGGGTGCAGGGTGCTCCGGGACTTCCAGGATATCTCTACTTGGAGGGTCTTTAGGGGACTTAGTAAGTAGGTAGTAAGTAGACTTATAAGTACCCTAAAAGGGACCCCTAATTGGGGTTATGGTACTTATAAGTCCCTAAAATAACCAGTTACTNAGGGGGGGGGGCCGCGGAGCGCGTGACCATTAATGGTTTCGATCGGGTCTAGGGCATATTACATCGCGACGACAAAACTCCCTACCTATTGGAGCTCTCTGGCCTGAAACGCTCTTGCGGAGTAGCGGAGGGCCCGAAGGAATTACATGGCCTGGCTAGGAGGGTATGTTCGACAGCGGTTTGAAGCTTTATGCCGTACTTACTGCTCCAGGCTCAACGGGGGAATGAGGGCCTTTGTTCCGCGGAACAACGAATACAGGTCACGCTCTCGTCCTACCGCAGCAGTATGTATGCCCGCTAAGAGGCTATACAGGGATACTATTAAAGAAATCTTCCGACCTCCATGTGTGTGTGGGGTGGCGGGGTGGCTTCAGGATCTGCTGGTAGAGGCTCGGGGATTGTGAGATGCAGAAGCTCCTTACGATTCAGCCCCATCCATAGAGTTCCTGGTCCTAAACCCTGACCCTAAACCCCTAAAAAATAGAACCTCCAATTCATGTTGATACCCTTTAATCAGATGGAGCCCAGCATCCTGAAGTTAAGGCCTATAGACAGAGAAGGCACTTGGGTTTATGAAAGCAGGGTTTAGGATTGTTGAGATGGGATGGACAATCAGTGATTGCGACGGTTTCAGGGTTCAGGCTTACAAAGTTTGGGGTTAGGGCAAGCCGTTAACCCTGAAGCATTACTGTAGGGGCCTGAATAATACATAGAAAAATGGCTTCGGACGGCCTTGGATTAAGGCAGCACAATTAGAATTAGGAGGTAACGAATACTAGCTAACATTGGTAATTAAACTAACTTCATATCTTTCAAGCTTCTATATGGGGAGTTCCCCTAATCAGGGTCCCTATCAGGCTCATTTGTAGAAGGGTGCCACCTCGTTTTGTGTTCCGAAAAAGGACCCTAATCCTAGAGGGTCCATATACACTACCATTATGGAATTAGCCCCTAAAAGACCATCCCCAGTGTGGTTTTGGGGACCTAATTCCATAATAGTGGTATATATGGACCCTCTTGGTAAGACATTCCTTTACAGGCTCCTGTAAGGGTTTCTCTTTTTGGGTTGTAATAGGTTTGTATTGGGGTTTAGGGTTTGTTTAAGAGATTCCTTAGTGTATATGGACCCTCTGGGAATTTAGAGAACTACCCCGATTTCACCCTCAAGCGCTAAGCTGGGCCTGGAACTCGGAAGCTGCAACTCTACACTAAACCCTAAACCACCCAACGGTTTAGGGTTTAGGGTTTAGTGTTTAGGGTATAGGGTTTAGGACACATAAACCCTCAACCACCAAACCCCTACACCATAAACCTTAAACTTTAAACCACGAAACCCCTAAACCGTAAACCCGAAACCACCACCAAAGCCCTAAACTTCAGGGTGCTTAGCCCTGAACCTCTTATAGAACCTGTCTAGAGACCCTCAAAGGAGCCCTTGTAGAAACCAAGGGGCGGATGATGCGCTGACTCAGGTGCAGTGGGATGTCGTTGTAGACGAGGTATCGCTTCAATAAACCTTAAAGTTTGGGGTTTTCTGTTTTGATGCGGTTGCAGAAGCATCTTCCAGACCCTAACCCCTAAACCCTCACCCCAAAAACCGTAAACCCCTAAACCCTCACCCCTATAATGGTGTCCGACCTGCCTGACTTTCTGAAACGTGGAGGTCTAGTTGGTGCCTTCCTTGAAACTTCCGGATCCCTTTAAGAAGCTAGGTTACTGAGTACAAAAGGGTACCCTTTTTCCTAGTATTCGGTTTTAATAAAGGGACCCGAAACTGAAAAGGGCAAAAGGGTACTACTCAGGAACCTAGGAAGTGATTCTTGCACATAGTTCGGACGAACAGGGTCTTTGCATAAAGTCTGGCTTCGGGTTTAGGGTCTATAGTCAAAGCCAGAAAGTTGGAACATCATTATCCTCATGCCCCTAAGGTAAAGTATAAGGGATCCTAGCACTAATTCGCCTATAGCCATGTTCCAACTTTCTGGCTTCTGCTATAGAACGAAACAGTGGTTCCTTGTAATTTGGAAATAGGGCTTCCTATTCAACTGTAAACTGGAAACCCTTCCCTGGTAATGTAGGAACCTGATAAGAAACCTTGGGTCTTTATTAGGGTTCCTTATATGAATCCTGCTATTTGGGGGGTTATAGGCCCAGGGTTTCTTAATCAGGCTCCTACAGTAGTTTGGAGAAGGAAGTGAGGGACAACGTTTTACAAGTAGTCGTCGTCCTCGTCGTCGTCGTAATAGCAGTTCTGGCGTGGGGGCCTTCCTGGGGGTAGGGCCAAAGGCTGCGTTAGTTTAGGGATTACTCTTAGGCTCTAAGGACTCATAGTTCAAGGCTTTTGGGCAAAAAGACTATACTATAAACCCTAAACCCTAAACCCTAAGGTTTTTGGGCTATTCTGAGCCTTAGCCCAACCTGATAAGCTTTGGGTCCTCCCTTTCTGGCCCAGGCGACAGACGCCAGGCCCTAGACCTAAACTGTAGGCTTTAGGGCTTTTAGGGTTTAGGGGTTTTGGCGCTTGAATAATGAGAATAGGGCCGTGGGGATCATTCTAAATCCTACCTTTATCTGCAAACCCTACAAAACAGTAGGTAATGATCCCTTAATCATAGGGTGCATATCCCTAAAACAATAGATTTTTGAATCCCCAGGTAGCTATAGGAGAAACGAAAGGATACTGTTGTGTTTTCACCTTCATATTCGACTCTACTTAGAGGTTCATGGGACGTTATAATTAAGGTAACTACACTTATATGTACTTATAACCCCAATTAGGGTACTTATAACCTTACTTACTAAGTCCCATATATCCCTGATAGATCCCTTTAAGGAAACCTTTAAGGATCCCTTTAACGAATGCCTTTTAAGGACACGTACTTACTAAGTCCCATGAACCTCCAAGTACAATTCGGAGCCCCAGGGACCGAGAAACGGGAACCCTCACCCCTGAAAGGAACCCTGTTTAGGGTTTAGGGTTTTTTTTAGGGTTTAGGGTTTAGGGTTTAGGGCTTACCTGTGGATCCAAAACGGTTAGGGTTTAGGGTTTAGGGTTAGGGTTTAGGGGTTTAGGTTTAGGGTTTGTTAGGGGTTAGGGTTTCTTAGGGGTTAGGGTTTAGGGCTTACCTGTGACCCCAAACCCTACAAAATAGTAGGTTATGACCCCTTAATTAGAGGGTAGAACCCTTAAAACGGTAGGGCTTCGGATCCCAAGGTAGGGTTTAGGGCTCTGTAAGGGAAGTTATCATGTACCGCATTAACCTGAAGCTTGTAACGACCCTGCAAACTCCCCAGAGACTCCAATATCCCTTAATTAACGAAGATTCCTTGAATCAAAGGATCTGCGATCCTTTTAGGTATATTCCTCAATTACCCTAATGCTCCTGGACCCTCGTAGTGAGATCCCAAACCCTAGTCCCCAAAGCCGAAACCCTCCCCCAGAGATCCCATGACCCTCTTAGGAGCCTTATGGTAAGGGATATTGGAGTCTCTGGACTCGGGNGGGGGGAGGGGGGCGGAAAAGGCATTTATAGTACTAGGGGCCGGGGTTCCCAACATGATCTCTACATGGGGATCCAAAAACCTACAGTTTTAGGGGTTAGACTCTCTAAGTAAGGGGTCATAAGCTGCTATTTTAGCGGGTTTGGGGATGCAGGTATGTCCTGAACCACGCACCCCAACAGGCCCCAAACTCGAAATAGCTCAAAACTCTCAACCCCGAAACCCTAAAACCCAGTTTCAAACTCGAAACCCGAAAACCCTAACCCCAAACCCGAAATTCCTGGCATCGGTCCCTTATCCCACCCTGAAACAAGCGCGCCCAAAGGGACGGAATTGCTCCAACTCCTCCTCCTTGAGATGGTAGAGAGAGGACATCAAAGACGTCCTGGGCTAGGATGACAATGGCGTTGGTTGAGGTCTTAACATAGAATCATCCGTCACTTGTATCCTTTTTTATACTATACTATGTTGTCTATGTTAACAAGTACGTTTTTCAAACTCAGACTATATCATCATGGTACACTCTGTCACATGATGCTACATTTTGTGGATGTTGTCAGGCCTGCATTCTACTTTTAACTAAAAAATAGTATAGTCAGTTATCTTGCCTTCTCTTAACTTGTCTTACCGAACTTCACCTGATCTAATTACTCTTCTGGGATGTTATGCAATATTGTGTTTTGGTGTCTTATCCCATGAAACCCTTATGGAGATGTTCCTGGGTAGCCGCAAGAATCCTGAAGTCGCGCTGCTATATTCTGGAGCCTTACAGACGCGCAAAACGTAGTTTAGTAACACACTAAACCCTAACCCCTAAAACCCTAAAACCCTGAACCCTAAAGCCTAAACCATACGGTTGATGGACAAAATCCTGCACTACCCATAATAAGGAATATCCATAATTCCCATAGTTTAGGGTACTTAAAGTAATGCAGGATTTTGTCCATCAAAAGTAAGGCATCAGGGTTTAGGAACTCTATGGTGCAGGAACTCCTTGGTTCAGGGACTCTTTGAGGTTAGGGTTCACTTGGAGGCCCTTTTGACTTAGCAAGTAGGGTTAGTAAGGTGGGTTATGGGGGATTATAATAGGGTTTCTAAGGGATACTAAGTAGACTTACTAAGTCAAAAGGGCCTCCAAGTAGGGCTTTGGTTTCGGGTTTTAGGGTTTCAAGGATTAGGTTTAAGGGTTTAGGGTTTAGGGTTTAGGGTTTTAGGGTTTCAAGGATTAGGGTTTTTTGTGGGGGTTTATGGGTTGAGGGTGTAGGGCTTACTGTTACTAGCGCTGTTGGGAAGGAAGGTTCCCAAACCCCATACCCTATCGGTGGCCCTGCGAAATCTCAAGAAACCCAGCAGCAGCATTCATGAGTTCCCAAGCCGGACTGCCGAAGGATCACTGATATGCCCGAGTCCGAAACGAATTTCCGAAGGGCTCTTGCACCAACCCAGTATGCACCTAGGCCTTGAAGGGGTTCCAGGACAGAAACTTAAACTATGGGTTTACAACATACTGGAGGGATACATAATCCCTAAACCCTGGACCCTGTCCTAAAGGACTCCTTAAAAAGGGAAATAGCCCGCAAGGGTTGCAAAGCACATGGTGTTGAGCCTTCACCTTCCACACCCGCAAACTTGAGACCCGATCCCCTCTAAGTTACCAGCAGCCCCCAACTACCCTCTATTACCATTAAGGAGTTTAAGGGATCCATAAGGGTTTTAAAGGGGGTTCTATAAGGAATCCATAAGGGGTCTATTACAGGGCTCTTGTTAAGGATCTTGTTTTAAGTTACCATAATCGGGGTCTATAGTAAAAAAACATGGTTTCCTTATTATAGGGCTCTATTAAAGGGTACTTGGGGGGTTGCCGGTAGGCTTTAGAGCTTAGTTGTTTAGGGTTAAGTGGCTTTAGGGGTCTAAGGTTTAGCGTTTAGACTTGGCGGACTTCTGAACCCATCCTAAAAGTTAAACTTTTAGCCTCCTACTATAGTCATATAGAAACCCAAAAAGTTAAAGTCCTAAGAGCCAACCAGAAGAACGCCACGGAGACTCTAGAGTACCCGCAGCCCAGCCCTGAACCCTACAAATCGGAACATCCTTGTCCTCACACCCATGCCCTTAGGCTCTAAGGACTCTTTCAAGGCTTTTGGGCCCAAAGACCATACTATATGTAAAGTTTTTGGGCTATTTTGAGCCTTAGGGTTTATTTCAAGTATAGGCTTCAGGGTTTGTGGGTTAGGGTTGAGGACTCTTCCAGCAGTAGCCATCCCTAAAACATGTTCCAACTCGCTGGAGGCTCACTATTAGTCGGCAAAGGCACATCTTACTGACCAGCGTGGAGAAGGTCATCAGCGCGGTGAAGGCAGAGAAGATTCCTTGGATTAGGGTTCGGGTTTAGGGTTTAAGGTTTCGGTTTAAAGTTTGGGATTAGGTTTTAGTGTTTAGGGGTTCCGCCCACACCCCGACAGCTTTCTAAGGAGTACCTTAGGGCCAGAATTCACCACATGCGGGCACATACCCTTGGGCCACACCCCACAGCTTTGATACGGCTTCTAGAACGATTCAGACGACGGTCTAAACCCTCAACCCTAATCCCGAAATCCTAAACCCGATATCATCATAGGGAGCCCAAAAGGCAGGTCTCTCAGAGTCCACCCTTCCTAGCCCTAAATCCTACCCCTTTGCCAGCCGCCCCCTGCACCCTAAACCTCGAAAGTCCTAGCCCGGGCACAGAATCTATATCTACACATACATAACCATACTACAATGGTACATGGACCCGGATACTCTATAAACCCTAAACCTTTAAAGGAACCTTTAAAGGGCCCTTAAAAGGAACCCTGCTATATGAGCACCCTTAGGGTGATCCTCGATCTGCAAATTCCCATTAACCTCCCGGGCCGGCCCTTCCTCTCCGTGCGAAATAAGATAGCCAGCCAAGCGGTTTAGGGATTAGGGTTTACCTGTGGATCCGCTCTAAAGGGATATTTAAGGGTTCCTCTAAGGGCTTCTTAAAGGGATCATGTAAGGGTTTCGGGATTAGGGTTCCTTCCAAATGGCAGTTTCCGAAAATAGGGGGTACCTTATTTGGGGGTCCTTATAATAAGGATCCTACTAGTTAGGGTACTATATTAGGGTCCCCTATTTTCGGAAACTCCCAAATAAGAAAGCCAGCCAAGCGGTTGCCTCAAAATCCCGCGTTGCGATTAGGTTTAGGGTTTAGGCTGGTTTAAGGCTTATAGGGGTTATCTAGAGGAGCCCATGTCCCTTAAAAGAGGATATGCTAAGACTCTAAAGACAGGTGCATTATTCCCCTTGTTCAAAGTACCTCGGTTGCTCTAGGTATAGTCTGGCGGAGTGTCAGTAGAAAATGAGAAAGCTCGGTGCCCAACCAGCCATCCGAATAACAGTTTGCTTTTTGATCCAGCGGTGTCACTGTAGATAACAAATACTAATAAGGTACATGGAGGCTTACAGGGACAATCTACTTTAGCCCAGCACAACCTACGTTTTTCTCCTAGAGTGCTTACAAACTCTATATTGCGGATCTTTTGCGCCGCGCTGCTGCTGGTTTATGCATAGCTTAAGGGTCGTCCAAGGATAGCACATAGGGAGAAAGACCCCAGGCCACGACGGAGCCATTGCCAAGAATGGCTGTAAACGAGGAATGAGAGGCTTGGATCTGCTGCACGTTCTTAAGCTTGTCCTGCACTGCACTACTGTCACCACCAAGGTTAGCATCACCCCAGCTCACTGCAGAGCCATCGGCAAGAATGGCAGCGAAAGCGCCTCCATTGGCTTGGATCTGTTCCACATTCACGGTCTTTAACTGGCCCTGCACTGCACTGCAGTCACCCCCTGTTGCGATATCACCACCCCAGGTCACGACGGATCCATCACCAAGAATGGCTGCAAAAGACCAAGCATTAGCTTGGATCTGCTGCACATTCCTCAACTGATCCTGAACGGCCCTACTGTCACCGCCGCAGTAGGTACTACCCCAGGTCACGACCGATCCACTATCAAGAATGGCAGCAAAAGCGCTTGAAGAGGCTTGGATCTGCTGCACAGTCGTCAGCTGATGCTGCACATCACTGCTGTCACCACCGTATTCAACATCACCCCAGGTCACGACGGAGCCATCATATCGAATGGCTGCAAAAGCGCCTTTAGATGCTTGGACCTGCTGCACGGTCCTCAACTTGTCTTGAACGGCCCTACTGTCACCACCAGCAAAGGAAGCACCCCAGGTCACGACAGATCCGTCACCACAAACGGCAGCAAAAGCATAGTGAGCGGCTTGGATCCGATGTACATTCTTCAGCCGATCCTGCACAGCACTGCTGTCACCGCCACCAGCAGAATTGCCCCAAGTCACAACAGATCCATCGGCAAGAACGGCAGCAAAAGCTTCATTGGCGGCTTGGACCTGCTGCACATTCTTCAGCTGGTCCTGCACGGCACTACTGTCACCACCGTATTCCCCATCACCCCAGGTCACGACAGATCCGTCGGCAAGAATGGCTGCAAAGGCGCCTTCATCGGCTTGGATCTGTTGCACATTCCTGAGCTGATCCTGCACAGCAGTGCTGTCGCCACCAAAGCCAGCGTGACCCCAGCTCACGACTGATCCGTCGCCCAGAATGGCAGCAAACGCACGTCGAGAAGCTTTGATCTGCCGCACGTTGTTTAGCTGCTCCTGCACAGCACTACTGTCACCACCCCAGTCATCATCACCCCAGGTCACGACGGATGTGTCACCAAGAATGGCGGCATAAGCGCTGGTGGAGGCAACTACTTGAAGTGGGCCTACATGCAAGGTCAACGAGTCACCAGTGCGTAGCCTGGCCTCCTTGATTGTCGCGCATAAGTCCAGAACGCTTCCAGATGAGTCCAGCAGCCGCCCTCTTCCAGCTCCAAGTGCGATCTCTGCCCGACGTTTCAATGATCTCACATCCTCATCCAAGCCTACTTCCACTGTGGCTGCCTTTCCACTGAGCAGGACCACATCCAGCATGATCGACATAATTTTGCGAAGACTGTGAAAAGCTGAAGCCTACGTTTACGACCCCAAACCCCTGAATCCTAAACCCTAAGCCCTCAGCCCCACCTGTATCCCCAAACCCTACAAAACAGTAGGTCATGACCCCTTAATAAGAGGGTCTTACCTTAAAACAGTAGGGTTCTTGGATCCTTAAATAGATTGTATGAAAGCCAACGTTTGGGCTGAGACCTTCCATGAATCCCTTCATTAAGGAATATATCTTGAATCATATTAGGGGTCCTACTATAATTTAAGGTATAGCCGTTGATTAAGGGATATTGGAGCCCTATCGATCCCTTATAGATCCCTTTAAAAGAACCCTCAAGGAGGACTACCATAATTTAAGGTATATTCCTTAATTAAAAGATAGTACCCTAAATAATTGGGTCCTTATTTTAAGGACCCCCAAAACTAAGGGCACCCCTAACTTTCGGAAACCCTAAACCCTTATAGCCCTTTTTGGAGGTGTGGGGGCTGTGTGATTCAAGGCTCCAGGATTTAGAAACGAAGTCGGGCCCTTCCTTTTGGGATTTAGGGTTTAGGGGTTTAGGGTTCAGGGCAGGTTTAGGGTTTAGGGGTTAAGGGTTTTGGGTTTATGGTTTAGGGCTTATTACCCAGAGGGTCTCTGTAACCTACTATTATTTATCTAGACCTAAGAGTAACCTAGGAATAAAAAGGGTACCCTTTTTGGTTTAAAGGGGGTTATAAGGGAACCTAACACCCAAAAACAGGGAATAAGGGCCTACTCTGAGTCCTAGTTATGGAATTAGGTCCCAAAAGACCATCCCTAATATGGTTTGGGGGACCCAATTTCATCATGGTAGTATATATGGACCCTTCGGGTTCATGTAACGCCTGTTGTAACACATTCCCTGTAATTAATATCTTAGCATCTTAGCTGATGACCTACACAATCCCAATCCATTACTAAGCCGCCACCAAAAAGGACACATCCCTTTTTCAGGACTGTGCGTGTTGACGCCACGCCTCGAATCTTAGAGGGTAAGCTGCAAACTCATCTGCATTCAGATTCGCCAGAATTTAAAACAAACAGGTGTCCAAGCATCCAGTTTAGGGCTTTAGGGGTTCCCCAAACCAGAAACCCTCTTAGGCCTCCAATATTATAAAGCCATCATGCGGGGGGGGGGGGGTTTGGCGAGGGGTTTAGACTTTAGGGTTTTGGGTTGAGGGTTTAACGTGGTTAGGGTTTAGAGTTCCGGGGTCATACAAGGCCTCGTCAGTCTGTTTGGCTTTGCTCAGAGGGTGTGCACCATGGAAGGCTCTTAATCGAGCGCAAAGGCTGTGCAGTGCGCAACGCAAAACGGACAAGATCCAACACCTGTTGAACAAGCATTTGGGGCATGCTCGACTCGAACCCAAGACTACAATCTAGGAAACATATCCCGCGTACTGTGCTCTGAATGGTTTTGATACTTAGAGACAGCCTGAGACCTTACTGATTGGGCACTTGCAGCCTTAACCCTAAACCCCTTCACCCTGAAACCCTGCCAGCACCCCCCAAGTACCCTTTAACAGAGCCGTAGGGTGCTTAATCGTGGTACCCAGGGTATCATAGAGGGTAGTTGAGGGGTGCTGGTGAAACCAAAACCCTAGGGTTGTCGAGCTTATACATTACGGGATCCTGTACGTACGGTTGGGAGCGAACCTCCGCAGTGCTCACCGGCGCAGAACTGAACAATCCCTGAAGCCTAAGGGTTCCTTTAAAGGGTTCAATACGGGTTTTATTGGGGTTTACGGGACCCTTCGGGAATAGAAGGCCCAACAGTTTACAGTTTAGGGTTACTCTTTACGGGTTTAGGGCTTAGGGATTTAGGGTTTGGGGTTGAGGGCTAATTAATATTCAGGCGCTACAACTAAGGGGTCCTGACCTACTATGTTGTAGCTTTCGCAATAGCAGACCCTAATTATCTTCTTGGGGTTCCTTATGATGGTTTCTGCGTATGACCTGTGGCCCCAAACCCTACAAAATAGTAGGTTATGACCCCTGAATTAGAGGGTAGAACCCTTAAAACGGTAGGTTTTTGGATCCACAGGGAGTCCTTAAAAAGCGGCGTAGGCTATTTCGGGTTCACGTAAGCCTGGACCCTAGACCCGGGAAGCATGAACCAAAAGCGCAAGACCTAAACCCCAAACCACCTAAACCCTAAACCCTAAAACCCCCCAAAACCTGGGCTTTTAAGTAACCAGGGAGAAAAAAGTATAAACTTTTATTTCATAATGGTTCCTTTAAAGAAAAAGAATTAAAGTATGGCACTCCAAAGCCCAGAAACCCTATAAACCCTACCTGTATCCCCAAACCCTACAAAATAGTAGGTTATGACCCCTTAATTAGAGGGTCTGACCCTCAAAACGGTGGTTTTTGGATCCACAGGTAATTGAGAAGACCTACACCCGAAGGCCTATGAAGCTACGCCCTGAGACCCTACCCAAAGCCCCGGAAGTATCTAAAAAGCAGATCCCCCACTTTGGGACCCTATACTACTACGGTTAGGCTTTGGGGTTTAGGGATACGCTGCCCCGTAGGCTCTAAGGACTCATATTTCAAGGCTTTTGGGCCCAAAGACCATAATATATAAGGTTTTTGAGCTATGTTGTGCCTTAGGGTGCTAAAGGGATACTACCCAAGTTTGGATTATTATTAAGTGCTTTAGGGTTTAGGGTTTAGGGCCTACTGAAAAGTACTCTATAGGAGCCACCTTAAACGATCTACTTTCTGGATGCTCCTAGGGGTCTGGTTAGCAGCCTCAACCCTTTAGGGTTTAGGGTTTAGGGGTTTGGGTTTTAGGGTTTGGGGGTTTAGGGGTTTGGGGTTTAGGGGTTTAGGGTTTAGGGGGGTTTAGGGGTTTGGGGTTTAGGGTTTAGGGTTCTGTAACCCCAACCCTACCAAAAAGTAGGACATGACCCCGCGAATGCCTTAATTACCTAGAGGCTCATACCCTCCCTGTTTTACGGCATCTACTTTTCTATATAACAGATCCTAACCATAAAACTAGGCATCCTAAAAAAGGGTAGAGGCATATTTTAAACGGTAGGTTGTTGAAATGTTGGACACCCAGTAATCGAAACCCGAAGCCCGTAAATTCCATTCTCCTTCAAGCCCCAAAACCGAAAGCCTAAACCCTAAACCCTGAACCCTACGCCCTAAACCCTAAACCCTAACCCTAAACCCTAAACCCTAAACCCTCCAAAGCCATGTAAATCCGAACTCGCCTTTAGCCCTTCCAAGGTCCACAAGCAAAGCACGACAAGGGTTTAGGGCTCAGGGTTTAAATGTGCAGTCTAGGTTGATAGCAGCCTAAAAGAAAGGTCTGTGTGTGTATATATACATACACAGTATATGTGTGTATAGAATAGGATCTTTTTTAAGGCCGCTGATAACTATGAACCGAGTGTCATATGGCTTAATCGAATTGCAACAAAGGGTGTGTAAGGTTTGATGGGGCCGGCTTGTAATGGTTAGCATAGGACTTCGGCACTTTGGAATATAGACTAGCAAGATGGATGGACCCTATGTGCCACCAAGCTGCCGAAAACCCGCTCGGTCGTGTTCGTCGGGAAGATGGCCACGCCGCCCACGCCCAGTTGACACATCGCCCAATGATAGCAGGTGGTGTACCTTATTTCGGCCAGGCTCTTAACATTCAGTGCTTCACTCCCCTGAAAAAGCTTACATTACATCCACCTTCGACTTCCCAAAAGCTTTCCCTTAGGGTCCATGTAGTAGATACTTTGGCCCTAAATACCTACATAGGGACTACATTATGGCCAAAGTATATACGACGGCACACGGACCCTTAGGGTTATGGACCGAGAACTCTATCTCGAACCAGCTTCGGCGCCTAGAGTGTGCTTCTATTGAAGCGGCCTGAATATTTCGAACAGGTTTTTGGCTCCTTTATACTAGAAGTATCAAAAACCCTTTAATGAATAAATGTGTTAATCGTAGGGGTTCGTTATTATCTCAGAGGCTGCGCAGCAAATGCCCCGAGGCTCTCTGAGTAAGGGATTTGTTCGGTCGAGCTCGAGAAGTTTTGAGCTGCAGCGCAAAAGTGCAAGACACGGAGAACCCTAAACCCCGTTGATCCGTGAACTCCCATGCCCCATGCTAAAGACAACAATTGTTAGCCGAAATACCAAACCCCTAAACCCTAAACCCCTCAATGACTCAATCCGAAAAGCTTTCAACCCCCCCCCCCCNCCCCCCCCCCCCCCCAACAAAAGCAAGTCCTAAACTCTCAACCCCATCCTAAACCCTCAAAGTACAAAGCCCGGAACCCCCAAACCGAGACAGGTGGCTGGTACAGCACGGTCTTCTGTGAGAACTCAATAGAACCGATCCAGCTGTCGCCTTTGTTCAGGGCTGGGTTTATGCTGTATTAAGGCCATAGACTATACTGTTTAGGGTTCGGTTTAGGATTTAGGGGCTAAAGGTGTAGAGACTAGGGTTTACGGTTTAGGGCCTGTGTTTGATAATCACGGGGGCCTTCTATTTCCAGGCCCTTTGAAAGAGCATATGAAGATTTGCCGTGTCGTTCAATGACACATGGGAGTTTCAAACTAGAACACCTTATCTGGGGGATAGCCCTAAACCCTAAACAGTAAGGAGCTTAATTTTCCAGGGTTCTCCATTAGCCACGTGTATGTGTGGCAGGTCTTTCCTCAGGGTTACCCCAGGGCTCCTAGCATGCAAACAGTTGCTTTGGGGTTGAGGGTTCAGGGTTTAAGTACTTACTTTGAAATGGGAACTAAAGTCAATAGATGGTACCTACTTCGGGCTATTTGGAGCGCCAGCCGTATGGTGCTTCGATATGTTTGAACTATTAACGCGCCTGAACTAGAACGGGCCGTGGGGTGTATTCACATAGCCCGAGATTGCACACTGCTTGTGATTCAAAACTTCCTTAAAGGTAGCCCTTAGCGGACCCACTTAAGATCCCTGCCGATCCCTCAAAGGAACCTTCAAGGGACCCTGAAAGGACCCCTTTGACTACAGGAACCGTTAGGGGACTCCTACCAACCCTAAACCCTAAACCCTAAACCCTAAACCGGCCCTGGGCATCTGCTTTCCAAGCTGCTCTCCTCGGACAAGCGGCCTATGCCATACCTCCAAAGCGCTCAGGCTTGCTTGGAGGTTGCCCAGAGGGTCCATATATACTACGATTATGGAATTAGGTCCCCAAAACCATAATGGGCAATGTCTTTTAAGGCCTAATTCCATAAAACCTAAACCGTAAACCCCATATAGACTACTACTATGGAATTAGGTCCCCAAAACCATAATGGGGATGGTCTTTTAAGGCCTAATTCCATGAAACCTAAACCCTAAACCCCATATATACTACTACTATGGAATTAGGCCCCCAAAACCATAATGGGGATGGTCTTTGAAGGCCTAATTCCATAATAGTAGAGTATATGGGCCCACTGGGTTGAAAGGCCCTAGTAAGTACAGTTATAAGTCGGTTTAGGGTTTAGGGTTTAGGGTTTCCGTTATAAGTTATAAGTACAGTAACTGAGTTTGTAAGTAGTCATAACTATGCTTACCGTATGTATAACCCCTAGTTACTAAGTCCCATGATCCTTGAAGTGTAGGTTCCTTCCTAGAGATACGTTTTCGAGTGCTCCTGTCAAGGGGCCCTGCTTAGGGTTGTTTAAGCTTTGTGGCTTTTCCAGCCCCTTGTAGTTTGATGTTCACAGGTTCTTTTGGGGCGTTTAGCGCTTAGGCTTTAGGGGTTTACGGTTTTTTCTGTAGGTGTTGTAGACGGTTTTAGAAAGCCTTAAGAAGGTGTAGGGCTCTGTGGCTTGATACCTAGAGACTCCAATTCCTCAATATTGGAGTCTCTGGGAAAGCTTCCTAGGGGGTCGGGGTGCATATGTACTATACCATTATGGAATCAGGTTCCAAAAGATCATCCTTATGATGATCTTGGGAACCTAGGGTTTAGGATTGAGGATCTTTCTTCACGGGTTCCTTTGATTTGATGGTTCCTCTAAGCGCTCTGCAGGGGACTTACTTTTTTCATGCGGGGGGGAGGGAGGGGGAGGGTTCCGAGGCTTGGAACTCGAGAGGAAAGGGGGTTCGGGTTCGGGTTCAGGTTGTCGCCTGTTCTTTTTTGAAGACCGGACGGGGGAGGGTGGTTCGGAGTTTCCGAGATTCGGTGGTTGCGAGGTCTGGGAGCGCGAAGGGATGGACAGGTAAGGAGGGCGGGGGGGAGGCTCGGGTTTAGGCTCTGGGTCGCCTGATTCTATGAGGACGGACAGGGGGTTCGGAGGTTCCGAAGACACGGCATGGGCAAAAATAGGTTGCCGGCCCCACGTCAGCACTTCAATGCCGGTCATTGCAGGTGTGGTCATACTATGTCATACTGATACTGCTGCGTATTGTACTCCGCTGCACCTCGAGCTGCATGTTTACTGCTACCCCGGGGCTCCAAATATGAAAATAGTACCTACTTGGAACTGAAGAAACTAAAGTCTGTAAATCCCATCTACTCTGGGCTATTTTTAGCCCCAGAGTGGAAATACGAGGGCTCCGCAGAGAAACTCTAGATCGGCTGGACAGTCTTCAGCTGACCCTGCACAGCACTACTGTCGCCACCCTGGCCAGCATTCCCCCAGGTGACGACGGATCCGTCGCAAAGAATGGCAGCAAAGGCGCCCTCGGTGGCCTGGATCTGCTGCACAGTGTTAAGCTCATCTCGCACAGCACTGCTGTCACCACCAAAGGCAGCATGACCCCAAGTCACGACGGAACCGTCGCCAAGAATGGCAGCAAAGGCATATTTAGTGGCTTGGATATCTTGCACGTTCTTCAGCTGATCCTGCACAGTGCTACTGTCACCACCGTAGTCAGCATGGCCCCAGGTGACGACGGATCCAACGCCAAGAATGGCACAAAAAGCATGGTAAGAGGCTTGGATCTGCTGCACATTCTTCAGTTGATCCTGCACGGCACTACTGTCACGGCCAGCCCATGAAGCACCCCAGGTCACGACAGATCCGTCACCAAGTATGGCGGCAAAAGCGCCACCAGTAGATTGTATCTGCCGCACATCCTTCAGTTGATCCTGAACTGCAATACTGTCACCACCATAGCACGCATCACCCCAGGTCACGACTGATCCGTCGGCAAGAACGGCAGCAAAAGCACCGAAAGTGGCCTGGATCTGCTGCACATTCTTTAGCTGATGCTGCACTACATGAGTGTCACCGCCACGGACAGCAGATCCCCAGGTGACGCAAGATCCATCGCCAAGAATAACGCCAAAAGCCCGATCAGAGGCTTGGATCTGCTGCACACTTTTCAGCTGGTGCTGCACAGCACTACTGTCACCGCCAGCCCATTCAACACCCCAGGTCACGACCGATCCATCGCAAAGAATGGCAGCAAATGCACGCTCAGAGGCTCGGATCTGCTTCACGTTCTTCAGCTCATCCTGCACAGCACCACCACAGTGAAAGGAGAAACCCCGGGTCGCAACAGGTCCGTTGCGGGGAATGGGAGTGAAAGGGCCGTCAGAGGCTGGAATCTGATGAGGAGCCTTCAGCTGACCCTGCACCGCACTACTATCACGCCCATAGGCAGCAGAACCCCAGGTGACGACGGATCCGTCGCGAAGAATGGCAGCAAAAGCGCCCTCCGTGGCCTCGATCTGCTGCACATTGTTAAGCTCATCTTGCACCGCACGGCTGTCACCACCAAAGTCAGCATGACCCCAAGTCACGACAGAACCATCGCCAAGAATGGCAGCAAAGGCATATTTAGTGGCTTGGATATCCTGCACATTCTTCAGCCGATCCTGCACAGCGCTACTGTCGCCACCGCTGTCAGCAGCGCCCCAGGTCACAACTGATCCGTCACTATGAATGGCAGCAAACGCAAAAGCAGAGGCTTGTATTTGCAGTTGGCTTATCTGCAGAGTCAGTGAGTCGCCATTCTGCAGCCCAGCTGTCTTGATGGCCCCACATGCCTCCAGGACTCTTCCACATGAGTCCAACAGCCGCCCTCTTCTGACTCCTAGGGCGGTCTGTGCTCGACGGTTCAATGCTTCCACCTCTTCATCCAAGTCGGCCTGCACGGTGACTCTGATGCCACTTAGCAGACCAACTTCCACCGCAATCGACATGCATCATAAGCGAAATGTCGGAAACATCAGTGGTAGCGGGTATGTCTATGGACTCAAGTGTGTCGTAAGTCTTGAAAATCCCAGTTGGAAAAACTTAAATGAGACTGTGAACACGAAAATACTAGTACAACCCAAACCCTTTAAGGAAACCCTTGAGGGGTCCTAAGTCCCATGAACCTTCCCTAAGGGTCCAAGTACCTAATAATCATATACTCTCCTAAATATTGAGCTTCATAACTACTATCCTAAACCCGAGTACCTAATTATTGGGTCCTTCGGACCCTTAGGGCTTTAGGCATGCTTGCAGGCGAGCTGCACTGTCCTGAAGCACCCGGAGCCCTCTAAGATTCAGCAGAAGGATGCGGAGAATGCTGATACTGAAATAGGGCCCCAAAAAAGCACATAAGCAAAAGTTAGGATAGGGATATCCCAGATAAACCCCCTTGTAAGAACCCAATAAGGTAGGGATATCCCATAAAATGCTTATGCTTATGTGCTTATTGGGTCCCTGATGAAATGCTACACCATCAGGCCGAAGCCGAAGCCCAGAAACACTGATCAAACTTAAGCACCATAGGCTAGAGACCACATGCTTTGCGGTTGGGGGGTTCTGTGTGCGGAAGAACACAAGGCTCCACATCCAAACCTTACGTTCTGATCCTAGAGTTACAAAATTCTCTACGACGAACCTTACCATGCATCGGTTTAGGGTTAAAGCCTAAACCCATAAACCCTAAACCGGTTTCGGGTTCAGGGTTTGAGGGTTTAGACCCTAAACCCTAAACCGAGTTTAGAGCATCCATGCACCTGCCTAGATTCCGGCACCTTGTTATGGGTCCTAACCATGTAATATTCGGCTATTTCAAGCGAACTACTACATACATTCGAGGATCTTGGGGGAGAGGCTGCTACTTTGTTTGGCCTAACTTCTAACCTACCTCCTGCGGGATATTACTGTATGCCATATTTGAGGTGTTCGGCCGGACTGAACTGCTTTTGGGAACCCGTTTCAGCCGGACAGGGGCTGGATCCCGTGACCCTTCGACGAAGGGGCTTCGAAGCCTTCGAAGCTGGAGGGTCGAAGAGGGGGGTAGTGGGGGAGCTTCTCCTTCTTGTGTGTTGGCAATTATATGTCCTTTCCCTTTCTTCGTTTTTAACCCTTTTAAGCCATGTCGTGTGGCTTCCGTACAACCTTGTAGACATACTTTAGGGTCAGTATATATACCATATTGGTAGTATTTGGTAGTTGTACATCCGGGTCCCTAAAATCTAATCCCTGACCCCGCAACCAAACCCCCGAACTACCCCTTAGTGCAGCCCCTAATTATCTAGCAACCTATGATCATGCTTTCAAGGGCTTCTGAGGGGTCTTGGCAAACCTCTACAGTTCCCTAAACCCTAAAACCCTAAACCCTAAACCCTAAAACCCTAAACTAAACCCTAAAACCCTAAACCCTAAAATGCACTGGCACCTGAATCCCAAGGTTAAACTTTCTGCCACCCTGGTGCCACGAGCAAGCCATCAGATGACACAACAGGAGCAGCCGGAAGATACCTCGCGTTCAGGGCTGCGGGTGTGTAGGATGTCTTAGGTGGGCGTAGGGCTTGGTGGTTAGGGGTTCAGGGTTTAGGGCTTAGGGGTTAGGGTTCAGGGTTTAGGGCTTACCTTAACCCCAAATCACCTACCTTTCTAAGGACTTATACAAAGAATTCATAATAAGGAACCCTAAAAAGGTAGGTTCTTTGGGGTCCAGGTAAGACTAGACAGATGTTCGAATATCCCGTAATTAATGAATATACCTTCAACCGTGGCCGGACCTCAACATGATATAAGGTCTATTCCTTAATGAAGGGATTTTGGAAGCTTTGGGCTCTGGGTAGGTAAAGCTTCGGTGCAATTGTTCGAAGCCCTGTCGGCTTCCCAGAGACTCCAATATCCCGTAATTACGGAATATTATGCAGTATATTCGGGATCCTACTATAATTTGTGGAATATTCCATACTTACGGGATATTGTGGAGCCTTGTGGTCGCGTTCGGGCTTGTCTGACACCCTGAAGCTTTTCTCGAGGGCATGCGGGGGCTAAGCCACATATTAGCTGGAGGTTCATGTGGCTTAGTGAGTCGGGTCATAAGCACCTTGATTGGGGTTATAATGGCTGCGTTAGTCAGAAGCTTAGTTAGTAAGTACCATGAACCTCCAAGTAAGCAGCCCTGAAATCCGTTCTTCTTCGGGAGACCGATGCTATCAGTTGCAGGGCTTGCAGACGCCATGGTCGATTCGATTTGTTGTATAATTCTATAACCAAAGTCAAGAGGGTCCATATATATATATATATACTATTATGGATTTAGGCCCCCCTAAACCATGATTTTACTGGTCCATAAAAAACAATGACCCTGGTCCTCTGTACTGGAAGGGCCTTAACAATTAGAATAGGCTTTTGAGCTTCTCCACAGTATCCGTATGATAAGGAACCCTATGAAAGAACAGTTAAAATATGTGCTACAAGTAGTTGTAGTATATACTCCCTAAGGCTCCAAAGGACCCAATAATTAGGTACTCGGGTTTAGGATAGTAGTTATGTAGCTCAATATTTAGGAGAGTATATGGTTATTGGGTACTTGGACCCTTACGGACTAAGCCTCAAGGAGGTTGGAACTCTAGTGCCCAAAGATGCCAAAGTACGTAATGTAGACCTCTCAGTGGGTTTAGGGTTTAGGGTTTAGAGGCCTTTTCCCACTAAAGGCCCCAATATCAAGATCCTTACACCTCATGGAGGGAGAGGGTCGATTAATCAGATCGTTGTAGGGTAGTTACGCTGACACTGTCGCTTTACGAACCCAAAGCCGCACAAGGAACCAACCAAAAGCAGCCCCCGCGAGCTTTAAAATCCTACACCCTAAACCCTAAATCCTAAACCCTAAACCCTAAATCCTAAACCCTAAACCCTAAACCCTAGAAGTCTCCACCAGGTTTGAAATCCTAAACCCTAAATCCCAAGAAAACTCTGAACCCGCGAACTACCATCTCTCTTCTGCAAAAACCGGGCCCCAAAAAGTTCAAACTTTCTAAGATAGAGTTAATATATAAGGCCAGAAAGTTTAAAGTTCCCCCGTTCACTATCTAAGCCAATCCGAGCCCGAAGCCCTCTAAATTTTGCCCCCCCAAGTGCCCTTCGGTTGATGGACAAAATCCTGCATGATCCTAAGGACCCTAAACTATGGGAATTATGGTATATTCCTTATTATGGGTCATGCAGGATTTTGTCCATCAACCGTTTGAAGGCGTCTCATGTCTTCCTTGATCAGAGGGAATTAAGGCAGACATGTCCCCTGACCAAACCGTAACCCATCTTAATCCCACCCGCGGCTGGAGCTTGGCGTGAGGAGCGTGCACCCTAAACCCTAAACCCCTTAACCCCTTATACCCTAGACCCTGAACATGCGTGTCGACTGTGAATTACGTCCGAGTTTCCCTAGACTCCTTACCCAGAGACTCCAATACTCAGTTAAGGAGTATTCCTTAAATCATATTGGGGATCCTACTATAATTTAAGGTATAATCCTTGATGAGGGGATATTGGAGCCTCAAGCGATCCCTTTACAGGAACCCTTAAGGATCCCTTTAAGGAGCCCTGCCTAGCATGAGGTCCTTGTGTCAGAGGAGCCAGGCTCCTTTGGGGACCCTGCAGGAGAAGCCCAAAAGTTGGAAACCCAATAGCCTCAATCCTTACTAGGATTCTGAGTATGTCTATGGACTCAAGTGTGTCGTAAGTCTTGAAAAAATCCTTACCTGTGGCCCAACATAGTAGGTTATGACCCCTTAATTACTTAGAGGATCACGGGACTTAGTAACTGGGGTTATAAATAAGGTAACCATACTTATAGTTACTTATAACCCCAATTAAGGTACTTATAACCTTACTTACTAAGTCCCATGATCCTCCAAGTAGAGGGTAGAACCCTTAAAACAGTAGGTTTTGGGATCCCCAGTGTCCTTGAAGTTCCTCAGTCCCATGAACCTTCCCTACGGGTCCAAGTACCTAATAATCATACCTTAACCCTGAAGAACCCACCTTTTTTAAGGACTTATATAGGGAAATCATAATAAGGAGCCCTAAAAAGGTAGGTTCTTCAGGGCTAAGGCATACTCTCATAAATATTGAGCTACATAACTACTATCCTAAACCCGAGTACCTAATTATTGGGTCCTTTGGACCCTTAGGGTTACAGCGAACACCAGGAAGATGGAACATGGGTTTAGGATGATTTGTGCTAGGATCCCTGGTGCATTACCTTAAGGGCACGAGGGTTATAATGTTCCAACTTTATGGCTTCTACCACCTGAGTAATGTATAGGGAATCCCGGCACTATTTGGCCTTAATCCGGTTTCCAACTTTATGGGGCTTACTGTAACAGGAAGGTTAACTTAGAAGAGTATTCATCTCCCAACCGCAGTTAATGAAGTGTTTCAGATTCCACATCATTGCCTGAGGATGTACTTTGAAAAAGCCTGAACCTTTACAACACTTGTGGCGCTTTTAAAGAATCCTAAACCCTAAACCCTAAACAACTCTATAAGGGTTTCTAGTACTCAACCTGTAAATCCGTGCAGGTGCTCTTGAAGAGACTGTAGTGGATGTTCGCCGACTGCGATTGGATTTGCTCCTGGCCGGTAGGATTTAGGGTTTAGGGGTTTAGGGTTCAGGGGTTTAGGGATTAGGACTTAGGGGCTCTTGCCAGGGAATCGTGTCCAAAACCCTAAACCCTAAACTTCTACCTCCCAAGCCCTGACCTTAAATCCTAAACTTCGACATCCCAAGCCCTAAACCCAAATCCTAGATCCTCCACTCTGGAAGGTTTGAGGGCTGCAGGCTGCATCGTACTACAGGGGCCTTAACAATTAGAACAGGGTTTTCGGGCCCATAACCCTATAATCATAATAGGGAACCCCCCAAAATAGTATAGGTAATTAGACCCTTAGAGGAACCCTTATAGATCCCTTTAAAGGAACCTTATAAACCCCTATAGAAGCCTTTCAAAGGGACCCCTAAAGTATGTGGTCCTGGACTAAACTGCGCCTAAGAGCCTCTTCAGGGCTCCTTCTCGTGATTTGTAGGGGTTTAGGGTTTAGGGGTTTAGGGGTTTAGGGTTTAGGGGAGGGTTTAGGGTTTAGGGTTTAATTAGGGTTTAGGGGTTTAGGGTTTAGAGTTTAATTAGGGTTTAGGGGTTTAGGGATTTCCTTTTGCGAACCCTCGAATAGTCGTTCCTTCGGATTTAAGGAAGGGCTTAGTGTGCGGCTCATGGCTTCAACTCTTGGTCGGCTTTCTCTGAGTCTACAGTAACTCTGCCTGGCATGAAGTAAGCGGCATAAACGGCACGAATACCGCAAAAATATCTCTGACGCAGAAACACAGAATTCAGGGTTCTGGATTCGGGATGTTCAGGTTTTCCAGGTGTAGGGATTAGGGTTCAGGGACATCTTTGATGTCGTTTCTTGCTACTGGGGTGCAGTTGTGCTTGTTTTCGATGTCTACATATAGCCTTCACAGTTGAGGTTCAGGTTGAAGGCCTAGGGCTTATGGTGACTATGCTGCGTGGCCATTACAGTTTCATAGGACCTCAGGAGGCCATCAAAACAACGCTAACCCTAAACCCTAACCCTAAACCCTAAACCCCAAAAAGAATCACACAACAATAAAACTTCACAGCCAGCCTGGACAGCCTCGGACATTCGGCTGATCTTCCTTAGAGGGCAGGTGAGGTACGAGGGCTTCCAGATGTTGACAGGGTTCTGAAGCGCTTGCTCAGACATCTTTAGGGTTAGATAGAACATGTATAGGGATGCATACCTAAAGGATAAACAGCAGGTCGTTGGATCCCCAGGAGATCCCTGAGGAGCAGCTGTTGTGCGGGATTCAAGAATCCCTTTAAGGAGCTTCGGTGGAAGAAGTCTGCAACTATAGCTGGGATCCAAAAAACATAAAGTTTTAGGGTCTGTACCCTGTAATAAAAGGGTCATAACCTGCAATTGTGTCGGGTTTTGGGCTTGTCATTTTTAGTAAGGGTTCAGGACCAAAAAAAATACGTCAGAAGCAGACATTAGAAAGCACACATCTGGCAACGCAACCCGACTGAACGAGATAAGGAGTTTACCTGTAGCGCCGCCAAAGCAAACACATATGGTTAGGTATGGACTCTCAGCACATGTTAGGCATAGCACTTGTGAATCTGTAGGATTGGAATTAGAGCTACGGGTTGCGGGTGGTCTCTAAGGCTCCATGTACCTAAATAGTATATACGGAGCTATATAATTGAGCTCTACAGTACGTATATAGGAACCCCTTTAATTGAAGCCTAAGTATATACTATATAGGTACATGGGGCCTCAGGGTGTGGAATGTGAGTGCCGTCTCCAGTACCCACCAAGCTGCGCCAGACGCAAGATGCGCACCATGCGCAGAAATCGCAGCACACGAACCTTGTGACACCAGGTCTGCACGGCACATTGGGTATTGTGCTCAAAACGCCCAAGTTGGAATCTGGATGCGGATAAGATGTCTACGACAGTAATATCTACACACACATGTAAATGGACCTGCATGTATGCATGAAGGTACTTATGTATGCATGCACCCATGCATGCATGCTCTGTGTGTGCATGTGTGTGTGTGTATGCACGTGTGTGTGTGAGAGAGAGAGAGGCCGTAAGGATCCCAGCACCAATGTCCCACAATGAAAACATAAGCAACTTAGTTTAGGGTTTAGCGTTTAGGGCAAAAACAAGATATAAGCAACTTAGTCATGTAGTAGACAAAGTAGACAATGGATATTCTGAAGCCTTGAAACCCATTTCCATAAAGGTTCACAGGGTTTCGTAGGTATTAATCTAAGGGGTCTGGTAAATCGAATACAGTGTTGGGCTCTATTCTCATATAACGCAGTATCAAAATCACTATCCAGAGATAGTGAGGGGATGATACTAAGTCTTCATGGACTCTCGCATTGAAGGGTTCCTACACTCTTCGAGTCAAACGATGTGTATTAGTTATGTATGTATGTATGTATGTATGTATGTATATATATATATATATATACATACGGAGTATTAGTTATGCATGCATGTGTATATATGTATATATATATATATATGTATGCGTATATGTATATATATATATTTATACATATGGAGGCCATAACCTGAAAACGTAGATCTAATCCTGTTGAGCAGCTTGAGGGCAAAGTATGTACCGTGATGTACATGTCAGATACTGTTGGGCCATGGTGTTCATGTCGGACCCCTAGACCCTAGAGCTTTACCCAAGCCTGAGGGCCAACGTATTGGGCAAATGTCTACTTGAAGGGTCATGGGACTTAGTAAGTAACTAGGGTTACAGACAAGGTACCTATACTTACTACTTAGAACTTAAAACCCCGATTAATGTACATAACTTATAACCTTACTTACTAAGTTCCACGGTCCTCGAAGCACCTGGATCCCAAAACTGCACACGCCAAGCCATGGCTTGCACCCAAACCCTAACAGTGCAATATAGAAGGTTTAGGGTTTAGGGTTTCTTGAACTATAGGGTGTAACCTTTAAAGCGATAGGCTTCGGATCCACAGGTATGCCCTGAACCAAAAAGAGTCTCTTTGAAACCTCCCAGGCGGACCCAGACACCCAAAGGACTCCCCCACAGAAAGTAAAAAGGTTGAGGGTCTAGGGTTTACTGTAGCCTAGGGTTTAGGGTTTAGGGTCTACCAAGCCCCCTCCAGTACCCTTTAAAGAGCTCTGCTATCTCTCATTAAGAGCTAATTAGGGGCTTCAATAAGGGGTAGTTGGGGGGTCTAGGTAGGGTTTACTGTAGCGTCTACATCCCAAAGCTAACTGTCCAACAAAACCTAGGCCATAGGACCAAGGGCTGACGAGGTAGGTTTAAAGTCGGGATTGCAGTTTGGGTTGGGACATAGGGTCTAGGGCGTCTAGGGTTTTCATTTGAGATGTCAATAGGACCGTGTTTGGGAGTTTGGGATGCTGGAATCAGAGCAGAATCTGTTGCAAAATCAATATGAATCCCGAAAACCTAACGCTCTCTTAGCCATGTAAGGCATTGGCCGTTTTCGAGAGGCGGTGCACGCCCTGCGCGATTCATGGTGTGCAAGTGCAAGGTTTAAAGTTTGGCCTTGATTTGGGCGTTCGCAGGTTCGGGCTCCGCTTCCTGAAAGTCACCCACATCCCTAAACCCTAAACCACTAAACCCTGAACCCCACAACCCTAAACCCACAACCCTAAACGCTAAATTCAATCCCGAAAAAACACAATGTGCTTGTGAATCCTGAAGGGTTGTGATCTAGCTTGGGGTTTGGGGTTTCCGACTTACAGGGGCCTTAATAGTTAGAATACGATTTTGGGGCATGTTATACTATATTTATAAAAAGGAACCCTAAGACTAATATTGGCAATTATTGGCACCCTATATTAAGCTGGCACAAAAACTACAAGCCCCTAAATACTAGGGCCTCCAACCTTAGGATTTGTGCATTGCCATAAGGACCTAAGGGCCCAAGTGCTCGTTATCACAAACGCCTCGAGTCCTTTCAACAATAAGGGCTAGACGCAAGAGTAACCTAGGAATAAAAAGGGTACCTTTTTTGGCTTAAAGGGGGTTATAAGGGAGCCTAAACCTTAAAAGAAGGAATAAGGGCCTACTCTGGGTCCTAGAGTCTAGTTGGACCCTTAGGTTTTTTGGGCTTAGGGCCTGAGGGTTTTGGCATTTTTGTGCGACCAGGAGTTTTCTGCTACTCGTCAGTGTTGCTTTGTTGCCAGGAGTCAGCAGGAGACTGAGCTGCTGCCCCAAACGCTCTATCCGAAAGCCTTAAACTCCAAACCTTGATTCGGAGTAACCGAAAGCATCCCTGTCTCGAGACTCAGCACGACTTCCTTTCGAGTTTAGCTGTTTGGGGTTCCAGGCTTTGGCTTGGACACCTGCCTTCCCGGGCTTTCATAGATACCTACAGGTTCAAATTTATAGAGTTATAAACAAGGAAATCAGACTTACAATGTAAGTATGATTTTTATGTCAACTACTTTTCAGTCATGATTAAGGTAACTGTAACTGCACTTACTAGGTCCCATGAATCTCCAAGCAGGAGCTTTATATTTGTACTTGAAGACCCAACTTTGAACCAAGCATAAGGCTGCACAGGATTAATGTCGTATTCCCAGTCTCAGGAATTGCTCTCGAACCCCTAAAACCTTCCCGCAATGCTTAAAGCCTGCAGCGTGAACATTGAAAGTCCTTCACATCCGCATACAATACTGTAGGGGCCTTGCTAGTTCGAAACAGGTTTTGGGGTATCCTATACTCTAACTGTATTGAGGCACCCTGAGGAACAATATTGGTAATTATTCAAGCCCCTGTTGTTTTAAATCTTACCCGCACCTGGGCATCGCTATCTGCTGCCAAGAGGAGGATGATCCAGTCGAGGGCTGGGACAGGCAGCTTTTGCGTTTTTCGGTGTTGGTTTGGGAACCAGAAGAGAACCCTAAACCATAAACCCCTAAACCCTAAAACCCAACACCCTATTCCCCAACCCTGAACCAGCTGTTCGAGGTTAAAACGTTTCTGGTTTGGGATTTAGGGCCAGCTTTTCGAGGCCGAGGGAAGCGAGGACACGGTTGGGAGCCCGGGCTTATGGTGTAATGTGGGGGCCCGAATAATTATAATAGGGTTGTGGGCTCCTTTATTGTATAAAAAGAATAAGGACCCCTATATTGGTAATTGTTTAGGTCTCTTTATTCGGATTTCGGGTTTAGGAGGAGTCAAGGGTGTTAAGAGTTGTGTGTGGGACATAGGGGAAGTCAGGAGGCAGGGTAAAGATAGAGTTGCACGCAAGACACAGCCCGCAGCCTACCTTGGGGAGCGTTCTTGATTTTCGATGTTCTCCGCACACATGCAGATACGCCACAAAATAATCAAACACGTCAACCTTAAACCCTCCGATCTCAAGCCCCAAACCCCAAAGCCAAGGTATATAATTAGCCGTTATATAGCATGTAGGTACTTTGAACCCTTGTGCATGGTGCGCTGAAACCCGCAACCGAAAAGCAGGCCAAGCACGCCGAGCCTTCGCTGCTCAAGTTCATAAGCAAATACAGAGCCTGAAACCACAAACACACGAAGCAGGGTATACCCTAAACCCTAAACCCTATAGGGCCTCATATAGGTCTCTCAATAACTAGAGTACTTCGCGTTGTTGTTCCTAACCAAAGTTCCATGTTACGTTTCGGGCTTACGTCTTACCTGTGACCCCAAACCCTACAAAATAGTAGGCTATGACCCCTTATTAATTAGAGGGTCGAAGCCCTAAAACAGTATATAGGTTTTTGGATCCCCAGGTATAAACCCTGCAGCCTTCGAAACGAGATCAACCTCGATACCTCAGGCGCTCACATACCACCGTCATGTCGAAAGCTAGCCATGTCTTGGCATAATTCAGCGCGATCCTCAGATTGGGTTGTTAACCGGATTTACTGTTGGACGCTTCGGGTTTGGTAAGTTGTCTCGAGGTTATGGCCCTGGATGTGCGAGTACATTGAAGCCCAAATAAACATCACGAAACCCCTGAAATCTCAACCTAACCCTAGGAATCTAAGGACTCATACATTAAGGCTTTTGGGCCCAAAGACCATACTATATGCTTTTGGGCTGTTTTGATGCCCAGGGTAAAGTAAGTGACGAAGGCAAATCAGCATCGCTAGACCAATCTCTTGCTAGTTCTATAATCAGGCTTACGGTTTAGTAGGATTTAGGGTTTAGGGGTTTAGGGTTTAGGGGTTTAGGGGTTTAGGGTAAAGTTGAGGGGTTTAGGGTTCAGGGTTTAGGGGTTTAAGGTCTTGAACGCTGATGTAAGGCCATGAAACGATAAGATCAACTACAGAGGCTTCTTCAGTATGCTCTCTGATATGCGTCTTCCTTGGGTAGTAACAGTCTATGTAATAGGGCTACTATTAGGTTAGTGCGCTTTTTTTCACTGGTAGTTTGGGCTGCTTTAAGATTTGTGTTACGTGGCAGGCGTGGGACTTTTGAGCATAAGCTAGTTTTGGGGCCTTAAAAAACTATTCCTTCTAGAAGTCCAAATCTGTGCAACTTCAAGATGATTGGGACATGGATGCTCTGTGGGAACGGACGGACTTTGTGTGGACGTTAACATGGTTGGGACATGGATGCTTTGTGGGAACNTGTGGGAACACGGAGGCTGGATGCAAACACTGGAAAGAACACCGGAAAACGCAAAAACCTCACGATAAAACACACCAGAATGCCGCCTATCTGCAAAAAACACACACGATATCGCCCGCTATGTGCAAGAAACACAGGAGATTGCCAGGGAAAATAAGGCGCGCCCACCTACTATTAAGGGCCTAATATTTCTATATTCTACAGATTATTCAACTGTTACTGAGTTGGGGCAGTACCCAGCGTCTTCCTGATGCTGAAGCCGCGTGTCTTCTAAGCCTCTTCGGGGCTGCTGCAAACGATGGCCCCTTCTAGGCTGTCATATCAACGCCTCAGAACCCTAAACCCGTTTATCTCCACAAACTAGGATAAACCCGGAACACCAAGCCCAAAAACCCTAAACCGCCAACTCAGCAACTAAAGCATGCAACCTTAAACCCTGAAGCCCTAGCCTAAACCCTAAACCCTGAAACCTTCCTTAAATCGTACGGCTTTGGGTTTCGGGCTCGGCTTCGGGTGTACTGAAACCCTTTAAGCCTTTCTGCCACAAGTAATATTCCGTAGTACTCAGCAGACAAGATGGAAGGCGTACTGCTGGGTATCACCAATCGTAGTTCGAATCGTATGCACCGGTCATCGCAGGTCGGCCTTCGTTTCATGTGTTGCTGCTCAACCAGACAGCGCAACTTTAGCCCACTTGCCAATACTTAAGGACCACAAGCGCTCCATTGCATCATAATTGTTTTACGGGTGCTTAAGGAAGAGCGGGAAGGAACAGAATGACCACTTAGGGTTTAGGGATTTGGGGTTTAAGGTTCAGGGTTAGGCAAGGAAGGGTGGAGGAAGCCACTCTCCCACTCCCCTTTAAGCAACAGTAAGTAGCGTCTGAGGATAAATTGCCAATAGTACCCCCTTGTAGTCCCTAAAAGAGTTATACCGTCATATCAAACAAAACCCTATTCTGATCATTGAAGCCCCTATTACTTAGGTCAGGGATCATGTAGCCGGGGTGCGGTGCGCTCAAACCCCCTATACAGCATGAAACCCTGAACCCTAAACCCTCAGACCTAAAAAATCTAAACCCTAAACCCCAAACTCTGCATCCTAAACCCTAGTTTGGCCCTATATAGACTTGGCTGACTTCAGAACACCTCCTAAAAGTTAAACTTTTAGCCACCTTATTATAGTTCATATAGAAAGTTAAAGTCCTAAGAGCCAACCAGAAGAACGCCAACTATCCTAAACCTAAACCCTATAGATCCCTTATAGGTCCATAAAAGGAACCCTTAAGGATCCCTTTAAAGAGCCAATATAGAACCAGGCCATCTCCAGCTTCGTGCCCAGCTGCTTCATTGGATCCATCACGAGGTTCCCGTCCTTGCCGAGGGCAAGGTCTACTATCAGGGCCTTGGTAATTAGAACAGGGTTCCTTTTGAGGTCTTGCAGGGTTCGATGAGGGTGACCGGTTATCATGCGGGTCTATGCAAGGCCGCAATGATCAGATTGGGTATGTTGGTGGAAAGTGGTGGAATATTCAGTCCAACTGTACCAAGAAACCCCAAGGAATGGAAATGGTAACCATTCAGGCTTCCATGTTGAACATGGACAGGGGTCAGGGTTTAGGATATATTGGGTGTAAAGCAATTGCAAGAGCTTGGACAAGCCATCAGCTGGAACATGCGCATACGAAGGATGCACGAGCTTAAAGAGTACAGGCAACACCAAACACAAAATCGTGCGTCATGACCTCTTATTGTAGGAAATATTAGGGTATCACACCCCCCCCCCCAACCAAAAAAAAAAAAAACAGTAGGTTTGGGGATTCCGAACGAGGCACCACACACGGTTTAGGCTCAGGTTAGGGTTTAGGGTTTAGTCTCTGTGGTTTATAGAGTTGAGGGCTTCAGCTACACTATGATTTCAGAGGGACTGTCAGGGTGCTGTGCTGGATTTTACGTGTTTTGGACGCTCTGTGGGGTTTCTACGGGATGTATTGGAAGGGAGTTTACCAGGACCCCCCAATGGCCCTTTAATGGAACCCTTATGGCCCTTAATAGTGGGGATTTGGGGCATAATAGAGGGTAGTTGGGGGTCTAGGTAGGGTCTAGTGTTTAGGGGTTTTGGGTTTCGCGCCTGGGGCCGACTGGAGGTTTTACGATAAGTACTGCTACGCCTCCAGGCCCCCGAACCCTAAACCCCAGACCCTACTTGGAGGATCATGGGACTTAGTAAGTAAGGTTATAAGTACCTTAATTGGGGTTATAAGTAACTATAAGTATGGTTACCTTATCTATAACCCCAGTTACTAAGTCCCGTGATCCTCTAAGTACCTGCCAGAGACTCCAGTATGCCTTTGTTGAAGACTATTCCTTAAATCATATTTCGGATCCCAGAATAATTTAAGGTATATTGCCTAAAAGTTAGGGATATTGGGGTCTCTGGGCTAGGGTTTAGGGCTTAGGGTTCAGGGCTTTAGGTTTAGTGGGTGTTGTAACTACTCAGTTTCTGAGTTCATAAGCCCGAAAAGGTGTGAATTTTCACCGTCCTGGTAATAGCCGGTCAGGAAGGAAGCCAGGATGTCCAAGTTCCAAAAGATCTGAGTTGCTCGCAGCGTCATCGTTTGCAAATCTTGTGGCAGGAACTATAGATAGATGTTACTTGTTGGGCTTCAGGAAATAAGGCTTTTTGCAAATGTTGTGGCGGCAGGAACTATAGATGTTTGACTTCTTGGGCTTCAGTAAATGTTTGACTTCTCGTCGGGCTTCAACAACCAAACACAGTGAACATGGGTCCCTTTCGCTCCCTGCTGAACACTTGAAGCATCATGGGACTTAGCAACTAGGGTTTAAAACCAGGTCGCTATACTCATAAATAAATCAGTTATAATCCCAATTAAGGTACGTATAACTGTACCTACTAAGTCCCATGCTCCAAGCATTGTCGCTGCTTCGTGCCGTGAACCCGAAACCACGCTCAAGCTTACCCAGACCCCCGGGAGGATCCAAAAAGGTAGATCCCTTAATGGCGGTTCCTATAAATTACCCTTAGTAGCTAGGGTCCCAAATTAGGGGATCTACTTTTTAGATCCTCCCGGGGGTGTGGGTAAGCATGAGCTTAGGACTTAGGGCTGAGCCTTTCGGCCCTGAAGGCTCGACAAAAAACCCAGAGGGTCCTTAACAAAAGGGCGGAGAATATCTCCCCACATTATTTTTCTGCTTCTGTCGCCATTATTATTATTTTTTTGTTTTCGGCCCTCGGCCCTCGCCACTATGACTCTATTACTCTATTCCACGATTACTCTATTACTGTATTACTCTATTACTCTATTACTCTGTTACTCTATTACTCTATTACTCTAGTACTNTCTATTCCACGATTACTCTATTACTGTATTACTCTATTACTCTATTACTCTGTTACTCTATTACTCTATTACTCTAGTACTTTATTACTCTAGGACTTTCTTACTCTATGACTCTATTAATTACTCTATTACTCTCCTACTCTACTATTCTATTACTCTATTACTCTTTTACTCTATTACTCGATTACTCTATTATAACTCTATTACTCTACTACTCTACTACTCTCTTACGCTCTTACTCTATTACTCTTTGCTTTATGACGGTCCCTTTATGACTCTATGACTCTATTATTCTATTACTCGGTTATTCTATTACNTTATGACGGTCCCTTTATGACTCTATGACTCTATTATTCTATTACTCGGTTATTCTATTACTCTATTACTCTCTTACTCTATTACTCCATTACTCCATTATTCTATTACTCTATTACTCCTAAAGCCATAGAGTCCCCATACGTTTTGGGTTCAGGGTTTCGCCTTGTCATTCTGCATGCCCTTACACCGAAAGCGCGGCGCTCCAAGGTAGAGGCTTCAATGGCTTTAAATAGGGCTGTGGTACTTTTATAGGGTAATCACGCAGGGGCTATGAGAAAATACTACACTTTATTAACAAACACATAAACAAGTACAGCAAATATACACACACATAAGCTACAAACACGTATGTGTGTGTACACGTATGTATGTATGTATAAGTGTGTATATATATATATATCTCTTAAAAACATATGAATGTAGACATACATACATACATACATATATAGATACATACATATATATATATATGTTTATATATATACCTAGACCTGTATGTATATATGTAGACTATTGCTCTATTGCTCTATTAGTCTATTAGTCTATTAGTCTATTAGTCTATTAGTCTATTTGTTTATTAGTCTATTAGTGTATTAGTCTATTACTCTATTGCTTGACTGCTCTAGTACTCTTTTAATCTTTACTACTACTACTACTAGNGCCACAGGTGCAAAAAAATAATGGCTGCAAAAATAGGCCCTCCTTAACAAAATAGTAGGTTATGACCCCTTAATTAGAGGGTCTAGCCCCTAAAACAGTAGGTTTTTGGATCCCAAGGTAAGGTTTAATATAGGGGCCTTAATAATTAGAATATAGTAGGTTATGACCCCTTAATTACCCAGAGGGTCCATATATACTACTATTATGGAATTAGCCCCTAAACGACCATCCCCATTATGGTTTTGGGGCCCTGATTCCATAATAGTAGTGTATATGGACCCTCTGGGAAATAAACCCTAATCGTCCATGCACTCATGTAGTATATACTTTGGCCCTGAAGTAATTAAATAAGGAGTACTTTAGGGCCAACGTACATACTATAACTGTGGCGGCCCTTAGGGAAAGCTGTGGGTTTCAATGATTGCCTGCAAGAAGTGCTAAGGTTGAGGGTTTTGCGTTTAGGGGCCTGAAAGCACCACGCCGCCGTCTGAACCCCAAACCCTGAACTGAGATATCTAAGCTTTCAAGCAGAACCCTATTACTTCCACAGGATAACTTGTAATTTCTATATATTCCCCATACAAGCACTGTCATCATCCTCGTCTTCATCACCATCAGCATCACCATCGACAAAAACTCGTAGCAGCAGCAGAAGTAGTAGTGTACAGCGGCAGCAGCAGAAACAGCATTAGCACAACTACTGGTTCCCAACAGCAACACTAGCAATACCCCTTGCTCACTGTAATAGCAAGTTCTTCACCATGTAGCCCTAAAGGTCCACGTGCCTGTCTACATACTTTGGCCCAAATGTGCCCATGTAGGAACACCTTGGAAGACCAAGGGAAATACCTTATGAAATCCAAAGCACCAACAAAATCCGGAAAACAACCCCTTGAACACCCTAAACCCCTAATCCCTAAACTCGGGGCAGCAGAACCCCCTGGCCTGGGTAAACCAAGAGAGCAGATCCAGCACCAACGCCTGGCCAGGAAGTTGCTTGGGTTATGCTATACCAGGCTCATGATAGGGATATCATAGAGTTGCCCTCAGGGGAACACAGCTTTAAGGGCCTATGAGGGTGCAAGTCTTGTCGTTGCCACACGATGTTCAAGGACTTTCGGCTGCAGGACGTTTGGTCCAGGAGTTCTTGGCTTTAGGGCGCTTCAGGGTGTAGTTTTTTTTTTTTAAAGGGCCCTTTTTCGTCTGCATCAGCGGTGTAGGGGTTTAGGGTTTAGGGTTTAGGGCCCTAAGGTTCCACCATTTCGAATAGCCCAAAGTAAGTATCCCAGAGGGTCCATATACTATTATGGAATTAGGTCCCCAAAACCATAATGGGGACGGTCTTTTAGGGGCTAATTCCATAATAGTAGTGTATATGGACCCTCTAGGTATTAACTATTTATAGACTTCAAACGCCAAAGTGGGTACTACTTGCAGGCTTGGAACCCTGGGGCGGATTGCAACCTTGCTGGGAAACGCAAGGGCTGAACGATTGTCGTAAAGTACACTAAACCTAACCCTCAGGCTCAAAATAGCACAAAAACCTTATATAGTATGGTCTTTGGGCCCAAAAGCCTTGAAATATGAGTCCCTAGACCCTAAACCCTAAACCCCTAAACCCTAAACCCTGGAGCCTAAGGGTAAGGGTCCAGGACTCCAAATTGCAGGACTTCAAGGCCATCTGAGAAGCTGCAGAGTGCAGCTTTCGTGGCGATCTTCCCAACTCCAGGACCCCCACTTGGGAGTTTCCGAAAATAGGGGACCCCAATATAGTACCCTAAATACTAGGATCCTTATTATAGGGACCCCAAAATAAGGTACCCCCAATTTTCGGAAACTCCCACTTAGAGGCCCACTGGACTTCGTAAGTAGGTGATAAGTACAGTTATAAGTACCCCAAATGGAGTTACCCGAATTATCACCCTACTTATAACCGACGGGCCGACTTACTAAGTCCCCCGGGCCTCCAAGTAAGGGTTCAAAGGACCCAAGATAAGGTACTTGGGTTTTGGATAGCAGTTATGCAGGTTTCTCTTCTAGGTTCCCCAGTAGCCCCTTAATAATAAGGGTACCCTTTTTCCTACTATTCGGTTTTAATAAGGGAACCCCCAAAAAAAGGGGCAAAAGGGTACTACTGGGGAACCTAGTCTTTTGGAGAGTATATGATAGTTAGCTACTCGGACCTTAGGGTCTGAGCATGCCCGCGAGCATGTTAACACAGCTGGACTCAACTTCAGAAGATGGCAGGGAAGCCTAAATAAAGCCTTGTCGGGGCAAGGCGTCGCGCAAACAACAAGAAACCCCTAAACCCTAAACGGTCATGAGTCAGCAAGCCCTGTCGCGGTTAGACAGAACTTGTCGTGGCGAGGGCTGGCCCTGAAGAATTTCGGCTTAAAGTCACACCTCGAAAGCATAAACCTATGGACCCCGAAATCAGAAACCTAACCACCTACGTTACGTAAGGGCCGAAATCTGTACATAAACTCAAGTTACAGTGAGAACGAGAAAAATTGCAAAAGGGATAGGGTCGGATAGGGATGATTAGTGCCGAGATTTAGGGCCTGAAGATACGGATGTTCCACCTTTCTGCCTTCTACAACCCTAAACCGCCTAAACCCTAACCCCTAAACCCTAAACCCCTAACCCTAAACCCGTAAATCCTAAACCCCAAACCCTAAACTAACAGCAGCCCAACTTCAAAAATTGCCTCGGGGACGTCGAAGAACCGGAGCGGGATTACGATCATGTCATGCCTGAGTACATGTGTTTAGGGCTCAGGGCCTGGGTTCAGGTGCTAGGACGAGGGTTTACGGGTTTAGGGCTTTGGGGTTTAGGGTTTAGGGCTTTGGGGTTAAGAGTTTAGGGGTTTAGGGCTTTGGGGTTAAGGGTTTAGGGTTTAGGCTTTGGGGCTTTGGGGTTTAGGGCTTAGGGTTGAGGTGTAAGGGTTTAGTGGTATGGCACCCGCAACCCAGTATGCCAACTCCCTAGAGTTCAGTGCCCGAAACTACCTATATCGGAACTCCTCTACTTTCAAAGACCAACTACGTCAACGATAGACCTACCTGGGCCCCAAGTAACTTACCTTTTTAGGGTTTCTTATTATGCTTCGTTGATGTAGTAAGTCCCCAAGAGGCAAGTTATTTGGCGTTCAGGTGAATCTTTGTTGGATCAAAGAAGTCTTGCGACTTGACGGCTGGAGCAGGATCTAATTGCAAGGGTTCTGCTTTCCCGGGTTTAGGGTTTTGCTTTTTTTGTTTGAGCTCCTTTTTTGCGTAGCCCGAAGGTCTGCGCGAGGCCACAGAGGCCAGGACTTTCGGGGTTTAGGGTTAAGGGTTTGGGGGTTGAGGGATGTAGGGTTTAGGGCTGTGGGGTTTGGGGTTTAGGGCTGTAGGGTTTGGGGCTTTTAGGGCCCCCAAAAAGCACAGAAGCAAAAATAAGGATAGGGATATCCCATATAAACCCCCGTATGATGAAGCCCAGTAAGGTAGGGATATCCCTATAAAATGCTTATGCTTATGTCCTTTTGGGGTCCCTAGGTTTTGGGGTTTCCTTAGAGGTTCATGGGACTTAGTAACTAGGGTTATAAATAAGGTAACCATACTTATAATTACTTATAACTTATAACCCCAATTAAGGTACTTATAACCTGACTTACTAAGTCCCTTATATCCCTTATAGATCCCTTTAAGGAAACCTCTAAGGATCCCTTTAAGGAACGCCTTTTAAGGAACCTTANACCCCAATTAAGGTACTTATAACCTGACTTACTAAGTCCCTTATATCCCTTATAGATCCCTTTAAGGAAACCTCTAAGGATCCCTTTAAGGAACGCCTTTTAAGGAACCTTACTTACTACGTCCCATGATCCTCCAAGTAGGCAATGGTGCGACTATCTGGGCCGAAGGTGCCCTACTTGGAGGTTCATGGGACTTAGTAACTATGGTTATAAACAAGGTAACTATAGTTCTAATTGGTTGTAACCCCAGTTAAGGTACTTACAACTGCACTTACAAAGTCCCATGAACCTCCAAGTACTCAAAGCTCATGAACCTAACCCTAAGGCTCCATGCACCCATATAGGGTTCCTTTAAAGGGTTCCTTAAAGGGGTCCGTTAAAGGGTTCTATAGGGTTTAGGGTATAAGGCTCCATGGTACCCATATAGAACATACTTAGGCCTTAAAGTACCTTCATAGGGACCCCTTTAAGGCTTAAGTATCTACTGTAAAGGTACATGGAGGCTTTGGGTAAAGAAAATCGACTTGTAGTACGATAATTAGCCACCTGCGGATCCAAAAACCTACCTGTTTTAGGGGTTAGACCCTCTGGTTAAAAAGGTCATGACCTACTATTTTGTAGGGTTTGGGGATACAGGTACGTACTCCTTCCCTAAACCCTAAACCCTAAACCCTAGACCCTAAACTCTAAACCCTAAACCCCAAAGCCCTAAACCCTAAACCCTCACTTGTAAGTAGCCACTTGGGGATCCTAAAGATTGGACAAGTCCATCAGTCCGGAAACAGCCCAAGGCCTTGCAACCACGTCGCTAGTGTAATGAGCGTTTCGGCCCTTTGGCTAGGGTTTAGGGTTTAGGGTTTAGGGTTTAGGGTCGACAAAAAACCCAGAGGGTCCATATATACTACTATTATGGAATTAGCCCCTAAACGACCATCCCCATTAAGGTTTTGGGGACCTAATTCCATAATAGTAGTGTATATGGACCCTCTGGGATAGGGGCCTAAATAATCACCTACACCATTTTGGGGGTTCCTTCTTCTGATTTAGTAAAATCTACCCCCCNCCCCCCCCCCCCCCCCCAACCCTATTCTAATTATTCAGACCCCTATATTATGGCATAACATCGATGCTAAGTCCAGTTTGTCCAGGCCGCTTCATTGGGGTGTACGCTGTACTGAACGGGTTGCAGGGTCGTCAAAATACGTTTGTTGTTTTGTTGCGTGGCTTACAAGCCTACAAGTAAAATAGCCATGCCTCTATCCCCAAACCCTACAAAACAGTAGGTTATGACCCCTCAATCAGAGGGTCTAACCCCTGAAACAGTAGGTTTTTGGGATATTGAAGCCCTACACGCTGAATCACAAGAAAAGATAAGACCATGCACATGTCCACCGAAGGCTTGAGCCCTATGATCCCTAAACCATAGGGTTTATTTAGGGTCACCTTTCGGCTGTAGCCTGCAAGCCTGACAAAGTGAACCATAGCCAGGCGGCACGAGAAAGACGACAGCCAGGATGTCCCAGACCTTGCTCTAAGGTTAAGTCATAGGGACCCTTAGGGGGGTAGGGGGAGGGGGGGTCGGGGCCTTAATGCCCATAATAAGGACAAAATAAGGCCTATTTAAGGAAGTATAGTCCCCTACCCCCCTCCCCCCTACCCCCCTAAGGGTCCCTAAGGTTAAGAATCAGGGCTCCAGGCCTCGGAGCTACTTTCTCTATTATAGAGCTCTATTAAAGGGTACTTGGGGGGTTGCCGGTAGGCTTTAGAGCTTAGTTGTTTAGGGTTAAGTGGCTTTAAGGGTCTAAGGTTTAGCGTTTAGACTTGGCTGACTTCTGAACCCCTCCTAAAAGCCAAACTTCTAGCCTCCTTATTATAGGTCATATAGAAACCCCAAAAGTTAAAGTCCAAAGAGCCAAGCAGAAGAACGCCAAGATCTTTCTGTCTTATGAAGCCCAGAGGGTCCATATACACTACTATTATGGAAGTAGGTCCCCAAAAACCATAATGGGGATGGTCTTCTAGGGCCTAATTCCATAATAGTAGTATATATGGACCCTCTGGGAAGCATGTCCAAGCTTCGGGCCCCCCCTGTGGAATTCTGTACGGGCGCCACCAAAGCTTTACACGCTGGGTTTAGGGTTTAGGGTTTCGGGGTCTACGACCCTGCCGTAGACAGAGCTTAGGATCAGGGTTAGAGGCAGCGCACGTGAGCTGAATGTACACCAGGTTGGTGTCGTCCTTGTCGTCTTACTGTCTCATATCCCACAAGCACGAAATAGTCATTGATTTCCTCATAGAGATATGCTCATGTTTCAGTGCACACTGGATATACATCGTGATTTCAAGCTCTATGACCGTGTTATACGCTTGTTTGGTCTGCCTTTAACAAGCGCCACTAGCAGACTACAGTGACTCCGGAACTTCACTGTCACGGAACAAAACCTTTCACAGCCACCTTCACAAAGCTGATTCAAGCCGCCATCCCAGCCCTGCACGAATCATGGCAAAAACATGCCTTTTAGTTTGATTCCCTAAGGATCCATGTGCCCAAATAGTATACACTTTGGCCGGAAAGTAGTCCCTATATAGGTATACTTTGGGGCCACAGTATATGCTATTTGGGTACATGGACCCTTATACCCTAAACCCTATAGAACCCTTTAAAGGACCCCTTTAAGGAACCCTTTAAAGGAACCCTTAACAGAACCCTGTATGGGTACATTCGCCGAAGGGTCCAAAGGATCCAATAATTGGGTTTAATTTTTGTTATTGTTTTTACAGTTTTTTATTTGGGTTTGGGATAGTAGTTATGTAGGTTACTGTTTTGGAGAGTATATAAATGCTAGGTACTAGGACCCTTAGGGTTCCAGTCTAGCCACCTGCCTGAAAGCTATAGGCCTGTAGGACCCAAATTGATCCGATGCCGGAAGGGTGTCAGTGTAGGGTTTAGGGTTTAGGGTTTAGGGCGCTCCTAGCAACTTCCTAAACACTCTTCGACCGCAAGACCTACAACTGCCGATAGAATCAAGATGTCCAAAAGAGGAAACCTCCGAAAACCCAAAACCCCTGTTAATGGGACCCTTTAGAGGAACCCTAAATCCCTACAAAGAAAGCCCTACAAGGAACCCTAGATCCCAACATGCCCTTACATGAAGGAACCCTCAAACTCCAAAGCCCTTTACCCTGAGGATCCATGTAAACAAATAGTATATACTTTGGCCTTCAAGTAGTCCCTATATAGGTACTTTGGTGGCAAAATATGTGCTATTTGGGTACATGGACCCTTAAGGTTGCAATAATCCTGCTCACAACCCCTATCGCACCCCCTAGAGTAGAAGCCAGAAAGTTGGAACATCATTATCCTCATGCCCTTAAAGTAAGGTATAGGGAATCCTTCCAACTTTCTGGGGTTCATTCACTGTAAGTGATACAGGAATCCTGAAATGAACCCGGTAAACCCAAACCCTAAGCTTTCCCGTACCCTTGCACAAGAGGAGCGCTGAAAGGAACCCTTCTTGGAGGTTCATGGGACTTAGTAAGTACAGTTATAAGTACCCTAATTGGGGTTATAAGTACATATAAGTGTAGTTGCCTTAATTATAATCCTAGTTACTAAGTCCCATGAACCTCTAAGTTGAAGGCAACTCTAAAAACCCAACCTTCAAGAAATCCGTCAAGGAGCCAGTGCAGGAAACTTTTAAAGGAATCCCTTACATACCTTTACAGGACCCTGATAGACCCTAAACCCTGAACCATGCCCCTAAAGCCTAACAGCGCCAAACCCTAAACAGCCCTAAGCCCCTAAACCCTGAACCCTAAACACCCTAAACCCCGTCAAAGGGAACCCTAAAACCCTACAGCTCCATGGTCATTGTACCTATATAATGTATACTTAGGCCTTAAAGTGCCTATATAGAGACCCCTTTAAGGCTTAACTATCTACTATAAAGGTACATGGGGCCTTTGGTAGATATAACTTGACATAACCCTACAGCCCCAACCCTAAACCCCTAAACCCTAAACCCTAAAACCCTAAAACCCTAAGCCCTAAAACCCTAAACCCTAAAACCTACAGCCCCAGAGGTTTCTAACACCGTGTCCCCGTGGCGTTTCGGAAGGGGCGGCCCGGATGCTGCACGCACCATGCCTGGTGTTTATCATAAGGACCCTTACAGCGGTTAGGGTTTATTGTTTAGGGATTAGTGTTTAGGGGTTTAGGGTTACTAATCTTCTTGAAGTTCGAATTGATGTAGCCGGTCTTATGCACTGCAAAGAAGAGGCGCCGACTGAGCATGTGCCGCAGGGGCAAGTCGCAAGCTCAAAAATGACGTGTTGCTGCTGAGCTGTGATCTTACTGTTCTGCATGCTTGTTGCATACATGTAAGTCCTTTACATTTGCTCCGACGAAGTTTTCAGTGCTTTGAGCATGCTTCAGCACAGAATGTACAGATCAAGAGCTTCAAACGTGAACATGACAGACTGAAATGCGGAGTTCTGTACTCCTCCTTGGCTCCACCGTTAGGGCCGAGCCACTAATAAATCCGATTTCCCGCATTTTCNTAAGTCCTTTACATTTGCTCCGACGAAGTTTTCAGTGCTTTGAGCATGCTTCAGCACATAATGTACAAATCAAGAGCTTCAAACGTGAACATGACAGACTGAAATGCGGAGTTCTGTATATAGTTATAGTATAATGGGCCCTAAAAACCTATTCTAATGGCCCGAAAAAACCTATTCGAACTATTAAGGCCCCTATGCTCTGGAACCCTAGTCTAGATCCCTTATAGGGCCCTTTCAGGAACCCTTTAACGGGAACCCCATAATATGGCAAATCGTCACAAGGCTTTTGCAATGGGCGGAGGACTGGGAAGTTGCTTTTGCTGCTGCTGCTGCTTTCGTCCCTAGACCCTGAACCCCAAACCAAGCCCAAACCTTGCGCCGAGACCCTAAAGCCCCAAACCCCTAAACCCTAAACCCTAAAGCCCCAAACCCCTAAACCCTAAAGCCCCAAACCCCTAAACCCTAAACCCTAAAGCCCCAAACCCCTAAACCTTAAACCCTAAACCCCAAACCCTCTAAACCAGTCCTAGAGTCCGTGCAGAGGAGGTCGAAGTTCGACCTTGGTGCCTTGCAGGCCGGCTTGGGGTTTCGGGGCTTAGGCAGTGGCTTCGGGGCTGAGGGTTCAGCATGGTTCAGTGTTTAGGTTCAGGGGATTCAGGTTTGAAGGGCTTAGGGGTTTCAGGGTTCAGGGTTTCGGGTGCAGGGGATTCAGGTTTAAGGCTTAGGGGCTGAGGAGTTGTGGGGCTTCAGGGCTTTATGTCAGATCTTTTGGGCTTGAGGGCCGAGCCGAAGCCCCAGGCCGTTGAAGGGAAACCCCTAAACCCCTAAACCCCTTCAAGTCCTTAAGTCCTGAGCTTATGAGCCCTCGAGACCTTGAACTCCGATCCCTCGAGCCCTAATCCCTCAAACCCTGATCCCTTAAGCCCTTAAACCATGAAAGCCCTCAAATTTCCCCCAAACCCCGAAGCCCTAATCCCTTTAACCTTCAATGGTTCCACTGACCTTCAACCCATAAACCCTTCAGCCCAAAAACCCTTGAACCCTAAAACCTGAGAGTTCCGCTGCTTTCGATTCCGCCGGCCTGTGGAGGCCCTGCCGAATGCCGGCCCGAAGGCATGTCTCGGCCACCAGGCCATCGGAACTCAACGCGTGGAGGGCATCAAGGGTTTAGTGTTTCGGGTGTTGGGTGCAAGGTTACAGGGTATTCAGGGTTTAGGGTTTAGGCTTTGGGATGTATGGTTTAGGGCCCCAAAGTAGAGCACCCCGAACGTCTGAAATGGTCGCCTGGAGGGCTTGAACATCACCAGTGGCCTCACACCCTCACCCCTCACACCCCCTCTGAAGGTCAGAACTGCGACGCCGAACTCCAACGGTTTTAATATAGGGGCCTGAATAATTACCAATACTATTTTGGGGTTCCTTATTATGATTTTAGTATAATGGGCCCCAAACCCTATTCTAATTATTAAGTTCCCTATATTAAGGATTAAGGCTGTTTGGTTCAGTTAAGCCGTGAAGTTTGACAGCTTGAGAGCGACGAAATGTCGGAATCCCTGGAGCGACCCTCTAGAATTTGCCACGTTCCCCATCCTTGGGATAGCAATCACTTTTCAATCATGATTATGCTAAACGTAGTAATCACAACAATCATTTTTGAAATCAGTTCTGCTAGTACTAGTAATGGAATCATGAATAAGTCATATGTATGCTAGTACTAGTAATTACAGCAATTGGAAATAGTTTCCCCTTATAGTCCCTGGGGTGTGGATGGTTCCAGCAAGGTAGGAGTGCTCAGCTAAGCTTGAGGAGACTGGGCATTCCCTTGTCTGAATCTGCATTCATGCCATCAGGTCGCCGTGTGACAAGCCCACCCACGTTAATATAGGGGCCTCAACAACTACCTATACTATTCTGGGGTTCCTTATTATAACTATAGTAAAATGCGCCCCAAAACCCTATTCTAATTATTAAGGCCTGTGACACCAATTGACGGTGATCTGTCCTTCTGCGGCACACACGGCCGGAATGCTACCAGCCACACTGAGTGCTCTGAGAACTGGGAGTGTCCATGACTGGGGTGTAGACAGCATGCACCCTTTGAGTCCATACGCCCGCACGTTTTCTACTTTGGCCCTGAAGCACCTACATGCGAACTTCTTTAAGGCCTGAGTAATATGGACTATATCGGCACATGGACCCCTAGGGGGAGGAGAAAGACAACCCGTTAGTTATATCGGCACATGGACCCCTAAGGGGAGGAGAAAGACAACCCGTTAGTCGTCTTTGTTGCTTTGCTCCGGATTTGTACGAGTGTGTGTGTGTGTGTGTGTGGCGCCTTCCCCACGGCCACGCCAGACGAGAGACCACGACAGGCCTGGCGTCCCAGGCCCCATGCGAGCCCAAATGAGTTGTTGGAGCTTCTGCGACGACATGCAAATCAATTCTTGACAGATGGGCCGAGTTACTAGGTTTGAGTGTGGTATCAGCCTTCGCGATGGCACCTTCAGCACCGTCCTTCACATTATTAGTCGCTCCGTTCGGCAAATACGTCATTGACTACGTGCCATGAAGACCCGTGCATACTTTGNGTTTGAGTGTGGTATCAGCCTTCGCGATGGCACCTTCAGCACCGTCCTTCACATTATTAGTCGCTCCGTTCGGCAAATACGTCATTGACTACGTGCCATGAAGACCCGTGCATACTTTGGTGGGTTTTGCTGTTCCGTACTTGTATGTCGAGCTATATGTCTGTCATGTACGATTATACATCATGCAAAGGCATTTATAACTAGTGTATCGACATAGCAAGTGAGTTCTAAGTCCATACAGAGTCATATTTGCCTTATAACTAGTTGAAGGAGTTAAGGCTCCACTTATAAGTCCGCCGTAAGTCCACTCGCTGGGAGTTATAACTCCGACGCTCTGCAACGCTAAATCCTGAAAAATGTATCCGTGAGCCAAAAATTAAACCGTCCAAACAAAAAAAAATATCGCCTGAAGTCTAAAATTCAAACCCCTCAAACCAAAAATTGTCGCCTGAAGTCGAAAATTCAACCCCTTCAAACCAAAAAAAATCGCCTGAAGTCGAAAATTAAACCACCCAAACTCAAAAAAAAAACGCCTGAAGTCGGAAATCCTAACCTGAAAAAAAAAGCCAGTTGAATGCAAAAATCTGCCAGCCCAACAACTAAACAATGCTACCCGAGACCGGACCCTTGACCCTAAACCCCAAACCTCTTAACCTCAAACCCGAAACCTCAGACCATCTTAGTTCCGAAGCCTTAAACTCCAGATTGTTTTAACCCTAAACCATAAAGCCTAAACTTTCCGTACTTGAAACCCCAAACTCCACACCCGCTGTGAATTTGGCTTTAAATGAATGCATGGAGGCATCGCCCCATGCATCTTGTGCAGGAGGCTTCGCCCCTGCATGCACCGGGCATGGCAGCACGCATGACACGAAGTCACTAACACTGCAGACAGACACATGTGCAAACACAGGCAGGCTCCTTAAACCTCAGCAGCGGCAGCTGTGCTGCTTCCCTGCGGTCGGTGTGCCAGGTGGCATCGCCCCGGCACTTAATCCAAGAGATCATGACGCATGCAATCGGGGTGCAAAAAATGTCCCTTTGAGATGGGTTGAGATGTCCCTTTGGGGGTTTGTGTCTTGTATATATATATATATATATATATAAAAGCCCTGTGTATACCTATATATATATGCAGATACATATTATAACCCCCAAACACAAACCTTGTGTATAGACCTATGTACACATATACCATGGGGTTGGGGGTTTAAAACCCTAAACCTTATGGATGTTTCTATTCCATGACACAGAGTTCACCCTGAAAACAAAATACAAAAATAAATACGCACACACACACACCAAACAAATAAATTCACTAGCAAATCCTGCCACATATCACAAAAAACTAATCGCCAATAACAGAACAACTTATAGAATTGTAAAACAACACAGCAAAAAAAGCAAAAAAAGACACAACAATAAAAATTACAAACATAATAATGAAATAGGAATAACAGTGAGAGACCAAACAAACAAACAAAAACATTCACTAAATAACAAAACATAGCCACAACAACACAAACAAACAAAAAAACAAACAAACAAAACCAAGAAAACAACAAAAAATCAAACAAAGCAAAAAAGCAAATAAGCAACTACAATAAAAATACAAATTGAAAACAAAAATGAAAACAAGAAACAAAATCAACATAACAAATGAACACAAAAAATAGAAACAACAAATAACAAATAAAAAACAGAATAAAAATAAAAAATGAAAAACAAAAAATCAAACAGAAAGTCTATAAAAATTAACATAAAAACAAAAACAAAAAACAGAATAAACATAAAAATGAAATTGAAAAAATGAAAACCAAAAAATCAAACCAAAGAAATAAGATAAAAACAAAAGATAATAATAAACAAAAATTACAAATCAACAAAACAATAAAAATAAAAAATAAAGCAAATACAAAAAAGCGAAAAAATTAGAAAAAATCCCAAAACGTGTCGCGGGCGTGTCGCGGGCCCCCCCGCCCCGTGTCCCCGTTTCGGGTTTAGCGCGGGGAACGGGGGGGCGGGGGTGGGGGGGGCTTGCCTGGGTTTGGGGGGTGGGGCCCCGCCCCTTCATCATCCCAACCCCCGCAACCCTATTACACCCCATCTGACCATCCCGCACACCCCACAGCCGTATATCAATGTATAAATATATAAATATATACATATATATATATATGTGTGTGTGTGTACATGTACATGTACATGTACATCTACATATGTATTTATATACATATGCGCATACGTGCATGTATACATGTATGAGCTGCATATATGGAAACGCAAAAAAAGAACAATGTGTATGTATATATGTATACAGTAGAAGCCAGAAAGTTGGAACATCATTAGCCTCATGCCCTTAAAGTAAAGTAAAGGTAATTCCAGTATGAATCATCCTGAATCGATGTTCCAACTTTCTGGGGTTCATTGTATATGTATATATAGACATATGTATACATATATGTGTATGCTCTTGCAAAATTTATTTTTCTATTTCTTTGCATTTATATTTGTAATTATATTATTCTTGCTTCTGCTTATATTCTGCTTATACTTATGTCTACAGTTGTTCCCTTGGAAAAACAATTCGCAACTAGTTACGAATTGTGTTTTCCATGGATTTCGGCCCGTGTGTACATGCAAAAGTAAAAAATTTCCTTTGTGTATATTTTTTTTGACATTATGTATACATATATGTGTATGCCCATGCAAAATTTATTTTTCTATGTCCATGCATTTTGTGTTGTGATTACATTATTCATGATTATGCTTATACGTATTTTTCGGACGACCCAAAAGCTTCTTGGCAGTGGCTCAGCGCCTACGTGAGCGAGCTCTAGATGTCAGTGGCCTCGCCCTGCATCTTGCATGTAGGTACCGGCGGCTTCGCCCTCGCTGCATGTGCGCTTCCCCATTTGGCAGTGGCTTCGCCCGGCACTTCTTCTTTAAAGGACGTGAGACTGGGAACGGCGTGCAGCAGAAAAAGATTGTAGCAACGAGTTGGTTTAACCCTCAGCCCTAAACCTTGTACATAATTTGTTATAGGCTTTCCCCGGGCCCTTTGTCATACAAAACTTAACCCGAGTGCTGGCAGATTTTGGCATTTTGAACAATTTTTTTGGCCGCCATATACTTCAAAAATTGCAATTCTAAACAAGTTTTTGACCGCCACTATACCTCAAAATGCTCTTCTCGTGATGAACTTTTGCACCCCTCATGATCGCAAAATGGTGCTCACTAAACCCACTTTTTGACAACCACTATACCTCAAAATGCTCTTCTCGTGACGAGTTTTTGCACCCCTCATGATTGCAAAATGGTGCTCGCTAAACCCCGAAATGTGTGCTCGCTAAATCCGCAATATCGGAGTTATAAGTCCATTATAAGTCCGACTTATAAGTCCAGCAAAACTCCACTTATAAGTCCAAGTTAACTCGACTTAGCAAGTCCAGTATATCTCGAGTTATAACTGACCAAAGCACAAAACCCATAGTAGTACGCACGTGCATACCTACGTTATCTCGGATGCTGTGACTTCCTGCCAAGGGGCCGCTGCACCGACCTTACCCGAGGGCTGACGAGGTTNTAACTGACCAAAGCACAAAACCCATAGTAGTACGCACGTGCATACCTACGTTATCTCGGATGCTGTGACTTCCTGCCAAGGGGCCGCTGCACCGACCTTACCCGAGGGCTGACGAGGTTGTTTGGGATAAAGTGAGTTTCGGGAGTTCCACGAGGGCTTTGAGGGTGCTTTGAGGCTGGATGCCATGACCTCTGGCGGTGATGTTCGAACTAGACTACTACAAGGCTTGCGGGCGGTTGGTGTTCGGATTTGGGATTTGAGGTTTAGAGTGAAACTAGAAGGAGCAGCATCGCTCTTTTCATACAGAGCAGACCAAAGCCAGTGTGCCTTGAACCAAATCAAAGCGTAGCAGCTGTACGCTTGTCCGTTTGTGCGTCGTGGCACAGCTACGCGGCAGATCGCAAACACAGCTTATCTTTGAGTTTCACATTGGTTACAAGGTCGTATAGTGCACGCGTCAACGATATGTGAAAGTGACCACGTTGATTTGGGCGTATAGACGAAGTAGACGAAGGCTCCCACGAAGCAACGTAACGATGGCCTGCGCATCGATGGTCTCCGCGAAGTCGTGACGCTGACTGCAAAGATTACTTTGGCATCTATGTCTTCATCGACATTCAGGTGTCCATGATTGGGTCTTGATGTTCTGGTGCTTGACATGGACTTCGGAGTCCAAGATACCGATGCACCAAAGTACATGTAGATAGCGGTGATATTGTCGACACCATCGCGACCCATCGCCAACGAAGCTGCCGCAGAGGAGCTCCATGTTGATGCTGTCGTCGCACTGGTAACCGGCGGTGTGGACACAGTGTGGATGTCCAGGTGAGTGCAGCAAATGTGGTGCGTGATATTGTACTTTGGGAGCATGTGCCGAGCGTGGACATGGACGACTTCTTGACCGATGATGCTGCGGCGGAGAAAGTGGTCGTAGTGGCCATGGAAGATAGGATTTCAAAGGCGTCGGGGAACACGTGGTTGGTCGTATAAGCTGTTGTGGGCGATGGAGCTGCAAAGCATACCGCCATACAGCACTGCGCCGTAGAGGCGCTCGCAGAAAATGCCGCCATAGACGCCGTGTCTGTAAAGATTAGGGTGTAGTGTACTCTTCGAGCGCTTTGTTAGAGAAGACGTGGAAGTGCAAGGCACCGTTGCAGAGGCAATTGTAGAAGGCATAGTAGACGATGGTGATTGCAGATGGCGCAGCTATGAAGGTGCAGCTATGAAGGATGCGGAAAAAGATAGATCCGCAGAGGCTGTGGTCGTGAAGGCTGTTGCCGTCCACAAAGCGCTTGTGGAGGAAGTCGAGCATGTTTTTGTAGAGGATCCCACGCAGGACGTTCCGGTAGAAGGCGTCACAGTAAGCAGTGCCGCTGCAAAGGATACGGTTGTAGATGACGTTCTCGTAACAGATGTAGTCGCAGAAAACATAGCTGTGGAAAATATAGCCATAGAAAACGTAGTCGTAGAAGATGTGGATGTAATGACGTAGACATAGAAGATGTGGCCGTTGAAGAGGATGAGGGTGAAGAACATGTGCTTTTAACATGAGTGCTCGTCGACGATAATGGTGTAGGGGATGTAGTAGCCGATGATGATGATAATGATGTAGAATATGTGGTAGCTGAAGATGCTGACGTGGAAGATGTGGTAATCAGTGATGTTGATGTGGCGTGTTGATCGGAAAGGTTGACGTAGAAGATGTGGCCGTCGAGCATGCTGACGTAGAAGCTATTGTTGGCAATGATGTTAACGTAGAAGATAAGGTCATCGGAAATAATAATGCAGAGGATCAAGTCGGCGATGATGTTGATGTAGAAGATGTGGTAGGCGGACATGTTGATGTAGAGGACGCGGTATTCGAGGATGCTGTTGTAAGAGGTGTGGCCGTCAGCAACGTTAATGAGGAGGATGCGGCAGTCCAGGATGAAGAAGACATGGTCGGCCATGATGCTGATGTACCAGATGTGGTCATCGAAAACAATGGTGCAAAGGATGTGGTTGCCGATGAAGCTGATGCAAAAATTGTCGCCGGCGAAAACATTGATGTAAAAGATGTGGTAGTCGATGATGTGGATGTAGAAGGTGTGGCTGTCAGCATTTTGATGTAAAGGATGTGGTCGTCGACTTTGTTATTGTTGAAGAGGTGCTCCGCGAACATGTTGATGTAGAGGACGTGGTGGTCGATGTTGTGGTTGTCAGCTGCAACGTTGATGTAGAGGATGTGGTAGTCGACGATGTTGTTGTAGAAGAAGTGCTCGGCGAACATGTTGATGCAGAGGAAGTGGTAGTCGATGATGTGGATGTAGAAGGCGTGTTGCCAGCATTGTTGGTGTGGAGGATGTGGTAGTCTACGATGCTGTTGTAGAAGAGGTGCTCCGCGAACTGTTGGTGCAGAGGACGTGGTAGTGGATGATGTGGATGTAGAAGCGGTAGCTATCAGCAATGTTGATGTAGATGATGTGGTAGAATAAGGTGTTGCTGCAAAGCATGCCGTTGTCCAAGGTGATGTCGAAGAGCGGGTTGCCATGCACCACATAGTCATAGTCGTACAGAACGCGGCTGCGCAAGACGCCGTCGTAGAAGTTGCGGTTGTATAGCACATCTCGTCATACAGCATGTCGTTGTAGAAAGTGTGGTCGCACACCCCGCGTTTGAAGATGACCTCGGTGCAGATGTTTCAGTGATGAAATACGATGCAGTTGAAGATGTACTTTGAAGGATGTGCACGCATGCATGCTGAGCCGATGTGAGCGTCATGGTGGCATTATCAAAGGTGCTTACAGACGCGTTTGCAAGATGCACAACCTGATTGGCAAGCAACAGGTTAAAGCTGCTATGACAGAGTGTCAGGTAGCAAACAATGAATTCATCCTTCATGGAGGATTCTCACTGTCACAGTGGGTTTTAGGTCGACAGCCTAGAGGCATTGGCCACCTACTTGACGAAGACGAGTTGGGACAACTCGGTGTCCTCAGTGGCGCGATGGATCCGTCCACGGCCTTTGGACGAAACATAGAGTATGCACGAAAAGCATGTCCACCAGGACACCTCTAGGCGAGCGAAAGCTTCCGTTATGAGGAATTCTGGACCATTACCGGGCAAAAATGCCGCGGGTGACTTGGTTTGTTACCGTATTGAAAGAGATTCAAGCGGTACACCAAGCTGGTCTGGGGTATCCAACATCATCGGTTTTGATGGAACGACTGTTTGGGTAACACGCAGAGGTGTACCCTTTGCCACCAGTCTTGGCAAACTCCGACTGGGGGGCGCGTAATTCGGCGGAAGTTTTAGCATATCAGGCTCTGAGTAAAGGTACTTTGCAGTATGAACATCAGGAATCTGAAAAGAGCAACACAGGTTTGTCGATGCTCGTATGCACGATAGCAATGCCGACGATGAAGGCGAAGGTGAGGATGAAGAAGAATCACCTCAACCAGCAGCTGCTCGAGCTGACCCGTTACCTGGGGAGCGAACGGTTCGTAGAAGGGTAGGACCCACTCGTGAAGAGTCACCGGCCGAGCCCGTTGAAGAAAGGCCTACTATGGAAGAACCAGAGACAGAGGATGCTGGATTTTTGTTTGACCCAGCAGAAGTCTTTGGGGATGCTGCAGATATACCCGTACCTGAATCTCAGGACGAATCTGTTAGCCGCGCTGAGCAGACACTGCTCTCGCGGTTTGGTGACGTGCCTAAGTACGGCACAAAGGGCTATGATGATTTCAGAGCTTTCTCAGCTATTCGGATGGAGACACCGGAAGCTCTGAAATGGCTAAAGAAGTGGCGCGCTTACAGTAACAAGAACAAAGCTGCGCAGGGAAAGGCGTTCAATTACAAAAAGTGCTCACCGGAGCTGCAGAAGGGAATCGATGGATCCCGAAAATTCGAGTGGGAAAAGTGGAAGCAGGTTAACGCGGCAATAAACCTCGACGAAAAGCAATATCGTGAGCTGATAGCAGAAGGCCACGAGGAAGTACCTTTCAAATGGGTTGACACAGACAAGAACGATGCCCTGAGAGGATCTCAGCCACATATAGAGGTCAAGCACAAAAGCCGACTGGTTACCAGAGGCGACCTCGAAAGCGGTGATATCAGATCGGACTCTCCGACTGCTGACATAGAAGCGCAGAACTTAGTTGTCAGTTTCGCGTCTTCTAGGAAAGTATTGATCGGCAGCGCCGACATTACTAATGCCTACTTTCCAGAACAGGAGCTCGACAGAGTCTTAATCCTTAGGCAGCCCAAGGTGGACTCCCAAAAAGGCCATCAGATAGACGTTTTCTGGCTAGAGTACCTGTTTATGGGACTCATGGCGGAGGACGCAAGTTTTGGAAGCGCCTCAAAACTAGTGCTATTCAAGCCAGAGGCAGAACCTATCATTGAGCAGTTGCTCAGTGAGTTTTCCTGCGGAAAGATCGAACGACGTGAGTTCAGATACTGCGGGGGCTGCTCTTTCGTGGGTCACACGACAGTGTAGACCAGACCTTGCATATCGGGTGAGTCGAATGCAATCCGCCAGCAATGGGGGTGCAGTTGCTCACTTCCGAGAAGCAAACAACGCCGCAGAGAGGGTTAGTCTACAGATCCGGTGTTTTAGACTGGGACAATCTTATCTCTTGCGTTATCACAGATGCAAGTCACGCTAATGAGCACGAAGTGATGACGGTAGATACAGAAGACTCCTTGGAGCTTCTTCGGAAGCAAGGCTTAATTGCCTGAGCACGCCTAGCTTGATGTCATCGGATGAAGGTAACATTCACCTCATCAGCTTCGCCTCAAAGAAAGTCCGAAGAGTTTGCAGGTTTACGTTGCAGGCTGAAGCCTACACCCTTCAGACAGGGGTCGAAGAGGGAGACCGACTCAGAGCAGCTGTAGCGGATGTATTTGGCAAATTAGACCGCAAGATATGGGAGGTTAGCTCCGCAGCCTTCATGAGGCAAGTTTGGTTTACGGACTGCCGCTCGTTAAGCCGTACACTCCGAAACCCTAAGATGACAAAGCATGAAGACAAGCGACTCAGCATAAAGATCGCGTCCCTGCGTGAATCCCTTTGGAGAGCCAAGGGTGAAGAATGCGGCGATCCATATTGCTTGCACGACTGTCCCTATGAGCATACGGACGAAGTTCGACGGATAGATACAGATGGTATGGTTGCTGATCCATTGGCAAAGGTCATGGAAAGCACTTGTATCACCACGAACAAGTTGAACATAGAGCCACCAAGTGACTCTGTTATCAAGACAAGGGCAAAACAATTTCAAAGAAGGAAGACTGCGGCTCCTGCGGAACCATTAGAAGCGATTGATTAAACCACTCTTGATGGATTCCACGTCACAACCGGCTTCTGCACCAAACAGTCACGGGTGTAAAAGTGTGCTCAGTTGACAGCGTGTACGAAGCCTGGTAGTCAAGTTTAGCTGTTGTTGTGCGGTCCTACCCGTCGGAAACCAGCAGCACTGACTGCAAGTGACTGACTGCAGGGTCCCTTTTTTTGGGCCAAGGCTCAAGCGGGAAAACGACCAGTTTTCACAGTCCCCGAGGGTCCGCCACCAATGTGCAACTAGGAGCGGCATCGCTCTGTTCATACAGAGCAGACCAAAGCCGGTGTGCCTTGAACCAAATCAAAGCGTAGCAGCTGTACACTTCTCCGTTTGTGCCGTTTGGCACAGCTACGCCGCAGGGCCTTACATTTTAGCATTACAGGTTTGTGGTTTACTGGTTGACGTGGAAGTGATTTTTCCGGCCTTGGATTGGGGGGGCTACGCCCACTTGATTCTCAACGGGCCCTAAATTGCACCGTAAGTAGTAGCACCCCCTGAAAGACTCAAGAGGTTATAGCTTTTGTCAAAAGCTTTGTTTTGAGCTAGAGTGGTCGGTGTCTTCCTCGACTTCTGCCTTAGCATGCCAGCCTGCAGCACTTTTCCGGATGCACCGTTCGACCTTTCAACTCTTCACACCAAGGCCTGAGCTGAGCCCATGCCCGGGGACGAGGAGCCTGGCAAAACTTGGAGCTGAGGGCAAAGGCTCAGCCAGTCGGCAGGGGTAGACAGGGAGCCTGAGGATGCCTGAGGAGCGTCGAAGACGCTTGCACTTCGGAATGCCACCAGCCAGTCACTGAAAGCCACTGATGCTTGCGTTCACTGTCTCCAGGGTGCGGATACAGTTCCCCAGAGAGAGGCTCCAGTCAACAGTCAGTGAAAGCACTGGGTTGTTGAATCTATGTGTCTTGGCATTCTTCTGGTTGGCTCTTAGGAGGCCAAAAATAAAAAGTTTAGCTTCTAGGATGGGTTCAGAAGTCAGCCAAGGTGTGACTGCGGTTATGGTGGGACGGGCGGGCAAGAGCATGGCATGTCTGTCGCTTTCCTGCGTTTAATGGCGGGAACGAGTCTGGGGCCTGGGGCATTGCGGCATGACGCTTGCAGGTGCAAACCAGATTCTTTCAGCCTTGGCTTTGAGCACAGAGCGTCTGCTGTGACTGCTCCGTGCATGATCTTGGAAGATCCGCGTTTCATGGGGGAGCTTGCCCACTGCACGAGCACCTGATGACCGAACGTTCCGTTAAGACTTGTGAGATACTCCGTCCTCGCAATCAAGCTTGTTCTTCGGATGTGCAGCGTTTCCTTGCGGTAGCACATTCACATTGACATGATCTTCGGCTTTACTTTCCGTTTCTTGCCGGGTGGCATTCGTGTGGGGAAGCTCGGTGCCGTAGAAAGTTGGTGTAAGCTCAACTTTCACGAGTAAACCATTGAGAACAAGGCACTTCAAGGCTTATGGCTTCTGGTTCAGTTTCGCAGGTTTCTCTATTAACGTGGCAGCCCAAAAAACAACACGCTCGTAGGGTGTAACCTCCAAATCCCTGTACCTCCTTAGAGTTCGATGCAGGAGTCCGAACCCTCCTCCCCAACAGAACACAACAAAACAAGCATGCTCGAAAACGCGATACAGTTCGAAACTTCCGAATGCCGTGGACTGCCGAGTCCTGAATTCTAAAAACCCAAAGCCGAAGCCCCAAACAAGCCTGAACGCTCATAGACTCATAGGGTTTAGGGTCCAATGCTGCGGCGAACCCGTCATTGGCAGCCTGGTGAGGGAGGGTTTGGGGTGTTGTTCGTTTTTTTGGTCGGAACTTAAGACGTGTCGAGACCCCAATTCATATCCTAGGTCTTGAGCAGCACAACCCTCAAACCATAAGCTTAGACCGCCTCCTCCCAGACCAGGTGGCTGCAGCGACATGGGCGCAGGGCTTACTCAAGGAATTGGGATGCAGTATGGCAATTTTGCTTGCCACAGCCGCAACTGCGACAAAAGCAGCGCTGTGCCACTGATAGCAATATTACTAGATCTTGCAGGAGAAGGAGATCGCCATGGCGTACAAGCCGAAGCCTGCAGCTCGTGACAGTCGCAAGCTAAGCATGAAACAAGCCTTGGTGCTGCTGGGTTCGCTCAGCAGAAGAAGCTCTCTCCAACTCGAACATCGAATCGTGGAAGGCAGCATCTCAATTCTCAGAGTCACAAACCCTGATCTGGGGAATTGTCGGCATAAGAAGTGATGATACACAGTCAGAGGCGGGCACCTTGCAGCCTCGAACTAACAGAGCTCGCTCGCTTGCTGCACTCAACCGTTTGCCCTTTCAAGAGACTCAGAGCGTGCCCGCATCTTGAATGCACTTCTGGCACTGGGCTTGCCAGGCCACAGGCCCCTGCACAGCCATGTCAGACTTGTCACGGGACGGGCCCCAAATCGCTTCAGTTTCACTTTGCCAGGCAGCACAAGTGTGCTGCCCACAAGGCGACTCGAAGAATACTGGTTGCTTGCGAAAACAGCGTGAGCCGGCTGCTGTAAGTGATGCTCACATCGACGGTGAACTGGGTGTATTTTTCTCGACGCGCGCGTGCAGGATGCAAACGGGGCCCACTAGCACAGGCCTGCAGTCTAGCGATATTCTTTCCACTAAATGCAGCTAGTCCGAGTCCGAGTGCGCAAGCTTTTGAGGCGCCTCCATCACTCCATGGGGACCGGTCAACAGAAAGCCCTGGTATCCCTAGCAAGGAAAACAAAGTCCCCGATCTTAGTCTTCTGCCGCTTCATCGCTTCGAGGTTCCACACGTGCACCCGACCACACCAAAGCTCTTGCAACCATGTTGCAGCTGCCTGGACATGGTTTCTCCACGGAAATCTCCTGACACCTAGTGGTATGGCTTCTTGCTACATTTCCCGCTTCTAGGTGTTGTTCTTGCAAGTTCGGTGTGACTGGACATGCATTTTCACGACAGCTAGGTCTGTGGAGCTTGCGGAAGTTGTCGTGACCCAGGTCAAGATCGTGCCCAGGGCCCTTGCTGGTCCCTTAACAGTAGGAAGGGGGGAAGGGGCCCCCTTCCCCCGGCCCCTCACCCCAACCACGCAAGTGATTCAGCAGGTCCACCAGTTTAAGCAACATGGCAACGCATGGCAACTTGAATTTTGTCTTTACGTGAGTGCGTCTACTGTCTACGGTTTCAAGTCTGATGCCTTAGTAGCTAAGCTGCGACCACAGTCAGAAGCTGCTCGTAGATGGCAAAGTGTTTTCTTACGCAGGGACATTCCGGAGCACAACAAGGTAACTCAAGGTATTACGACAAGGCTATGTCAGTATGTGAGCCAGCTTAATGCCGAAGAATGCTGTCGTCGTGCAGGTTTCAAGGTTCATACTTCGCTTCCTCTGTTTGCCCTTGCTTTCGTGGCTCTCTTCTCAAGTCTTGTGCTCTGTAGGTCCTCTCGGGCTTCATATACCGGGTATTGGGCACCTACTGGCGCAAAGTGTCCAAAGACTTTCCTGTGCTGGATTGTCTGAGTGCGTACCGCGTACCTGGCCACGCCTTGCACCTGCCTCTGGTGCTGAGCTGGGAGGTAACACGAGCCTGGCTGAGAAGAAGAGCGCTGCTCTCATTGAGGCCCAAGAGGACCCCGGCCCAAAGCTGGCCAAGGCCATGAAAAGGGTACAATGGCAAGATGCAGTGCACAGAAGGCTCAGCCACTATCCACGAAGTAGGTCGAAGCAGCGTAGCTCACAGATGGCGCATCGCCGTCACGCCTTGCACGCACGATGATTTCCCAAGGCAGGAGGGGGTGTCGTCGCCTGCCAACAAGCCGAGGGTCTCACCTTCCCGAACTCAAAAAGCCGCAAGTCATACTGTCATAGAACCCAACTAGACTATGTCGATCCTTAACGTTTTCTGGAGAGGAAGGGACTTGAAGGCGAAGAAGCTTCCAGCTAAACGCTGAAATGCCGTGGAGAAGCTAAGTAGTGATCCACCTTGCTCCACCACAAGTTTTGTTCGGGGTTGTGCGACTCGCCGTCAGGAAAGCTCATCTTGCTGGCGCTTGTCCTGGTAACTGCTTTCGACGACCACTGCACATACGTCTCTCGGTTTCAGAGAGCTCAACTTCGGGTCCGTAGTTTTTAGTTTGCAGGTCGTTTGGGACACGTCCACCGTTCTGCAGGACGAAGCGCGAAATGTACTGTCCCCGCCTGGGTGCAGGTCAGTTTATCTCGCGATTGCCTTTTCGATGGTGGCGTGCTGGTGCGTGATGTACCACTCAGCGAGTGTGCCTCGCATGCAGCGCTGGCCATGTCTTTAAATCGGGTTCTTGGCAGCGTTCATAAGACAATGAGCCTGAAGTGTTCAGTGACACTTCCGGGACAAGGATTCTTTCCCTGGGCTACCCGATATGTGCGATCGAAGCGAGTGTAACCGCCTTAGGGGCATACGTCGCACTAAGCGGCTGAGGGTAGACCCCAGCAGGCAAGCAGCCACAGCCTAAGCTCGCACAATGTGGCATGATGAAGCTGAAGTTCTCAAGCAGAAGGGTAGCCGTCGAGACTGTCGCGCCTCTTTTCAGACGAGGCTCGACCACAACGAGCACTACTTCGACAACGAGTGACCTGGAACCGTTGCAGTTTTGACATGACGAACACATGCACGTGCTGCGGTGGAAGCTTCAAAGCCGTGTTTCGCTGGGACAACCTGCCTTGAGCAATGTAGAGTTGCGGCAGAGAGATCTCGGGAAGGTACTGCGTCGTCCTTGACGAGCACAAGTTCCACATTCACATCCACTTCCCAGACTTCGAGCCGCACAAGGAGAAGTGGAGGCAGTTGCAAGGCTGTCTACAGAACGGCACACTGAGCAATGACTTCATTGTGGTTGCAGCGCTGGGGAAACTGGGGGGNGGGGGGGGGGGCTGGGGCTGGGAAAGGACAAGCAGCCATACATCCACAAGCAGAAGCTCCTCCGCAACTTCATCGACAACTGCTAGCGTGACTCGGCGAGGGACAGAAGCCCGTCTTACCGGGCCGATCCGGGCTTTCGGCCCGGGCCGCCGAGGTGACAAGTACTTCAACTGCCACGCTTACCTCTACCGCGAGTACTTTCACCAGCACGTCAAGCACGTCAACAGCTTCGACGAGAACAAGCAGCAAGACGACCACCGTGACCAGCACCGTCAGCACGGCGACGAGAACAACAAGCTTCAGCAGCACAAGTACAAGCACGTCGAACACAGGAACAAGTAGCACAACGACACGCACCAGCACCACAACAAGTCGCAGCCGCACTTCGACTTCCACCGCTACGACAAGCCACACAACAAGTGCGACCACGAGCACAAGCAGGACCTCCACGACCACAAGCCAGACAAGCACATCCACGACGCTGTCAAGGACAGTGACAAGTACCACGACTCCGACTAGCACGACCACAAGTAGCGACACCAGTACAAGCACAGCCTCGACGGTAACCTCGACCACCAGCCAAAGCAGCACAGCCACGACAGTGACAACCACCACGAGCTCAACGATATCAAGCACCCGAACTAGCACTAGCAGCTCAACACTCACAAGCAGCACAACGTCGAGCACTGTGACAAGTACCACCACGACAAGCACTAGCACCACAAGAAGCCACAGCACCACCTCTACGGTGACAAGTACCGCCACAAGTACGACTTCTGTCAGCACCGCCACCACCACAACCACGAGCCAAACCAGCACATCCACGACCCTGACAAGAACAGTCATAAGCACCAGCACGACTACGAGCAGCACCAAATCTTCGACCCGAACTATCACCACCAGCTTTACCAGTACCGCGACGACGTCGACAAGCATTTCAACAAGTACTACCGCTACTACCAGCCGGTCCACAACATCAACGCAAACTTCGACCAGCAGCCAAACCAGCACGATCATTACGAGTACAAGTACTTCAACAATCACTTCGCTTACTCACAGTACCACCAGCTCTACCCACACAAGCTCGGTCACCTTTCTCACGAGCACATCAACACGCACGAGCATCACCACCAGTGAGACGACCACCGCAACACAGACCACCACTACAACATCAAGCGCCACATCTTCAACAACGACTCGCAGTACATCTTCAAGCACCTCAACAGGGACGGCGACGACAACTTCCACACGCACGACAATGACGGTAACTATGTCTTCCAGTAGTGCGACGACGAGCAGCGCGACCGCCAGTGCTACTGTGTCGAGTATCACTATCTCAAGCACCACGTCACTTCGACACCGTTAAGGGTTGAAGCACTGGGCGCGATTTCTAATTTGTTGAGGTTCTTCAGGTTTGCGAAACGGAGAAACCATGCGATGGGATGAAGGTCGTTCACTTCGAGTGCATCCTCCACATCCACATCAAGCTCAACTACCACCACCAGCAGTATCTCCAGGAGCATGTTCGTAGGTTGCTGCTAGGCGAACCCGAGAAACCGCACTCTCACAGCATGTTCACTTGCTGCCGGGTACACCCTGTAATCGTCCTTGGTTGTGATTTCAGGAGCTCAACTTCCACCACAACAGGATCCTCCAGCACCACAACAAGCACTGGCAGCACCAGCACTTCGACGACGAGCACGTCTACGACCACGAGCACAACCAGCACAACTACTGCGACTTCTACCACTACAAGCTCAACATCTGTCACTTCTAGCACAACTACTTCCAGTTCCACGAGCACAACAAGCACATCAACGAGCACGACGACCAGCACAAGCACATCAACCAGCACAACTTCTTCCACGAGCACGAGCACCAGCACCAGCTCAACGACATCGAGCTCCTCGACATCAACATCAAGGCACGCACACATGCATATTTAGGTCCACGCTGGGAGCATCGAATTGTGACCTGCACGGTCCGCAGTAGCCGTAGTAGTGCGCCTGCAGAGTTCAAGAATAGGTCTTGAGCATGTCTAAAGTGCCACGATAACATGTATTCCATTGCAGCACATCAACCTCCACAAGCTCAACAACGTCCACAAGCAGCTCATCATCAACAAGTACAACAAGTGCGACCACATCAAGCAGCACCTCATCCACATCCAGCTCCACGACATCGACCAGCACTAGCAGCACAGCAACGAGCTCCTCCAGCACCACAACAAGCACCAGCAGTACCAGCGTCACCACAAGCACCACCTCCACGACGAGCACCTCCACAACGAGCACGTCTGCGACCACGAGCACAACCAGCACAACTACTGCGACTTCTACCACTACAAGCTCAACATCTGTCACTTCTAGCACAACTACTTCCAGTTCCACGAGCACAACAAGCACATCAACGAGCACGNCGACCACGAGCACAACCAGCACAACTACTGCGACTTCTACCACTACAAGCTCAACATCTGTCACTTCTAGCACAACTACTTCCAGTTCCACGAGCACAACAAGCACATCAACGAGCACGACGACCAGCACAAGCACATCAACCAGCACAACTTCTTCCACGAGCACGAGCACCAGCACCAGCTCAACGACATCGAGCTCCTCGACATCNACGAGCACAACAAGCACATCAACGAGCACGACGACCAGCACAAGCACATCAACCAGCACAACTTCTTCCACGAGCACGAGCACCAGCACCAGCTCAACGACATCGAGCTCCTCGACATCTACATCAAGGCACGCACACATGCATATCTAGGTCCACGCTGGGAGCATCGAATTGTGACCTGCACGGTCCGTAGTAGCCGTAGTAGTGCGCCTGCAGAGTCCAAGAGTAGGTGCCGAGCATGTGCGGTAAGACATACTCCTTGCAGTACATCAACGTCCACGACGGCAACCTCCTCGTCATCAACCACATCCACAACGACAAGTACCATCACCATCACAACCACAACCATAACAAGAACAACTTCAACACGGACAACGCGGACCATAACAACCAGCACAGACACAACCTACACCACCATTACATGGACCAGCGTTACGTGGACCACAAGCACAAGAACCACCAGTACAGACACAACAAGCACTGCTACCACCGTGACCACAACAACAAGCTCGACTACATCAAGCACTACATCATCGACCTCGACAAGCACGAGTACAACAAGAACGAGTTCGAGTACCAGCAGCACAAGTCAGACCAGCACCACAACTTCTTCAAGTAGCTCGACCAGCAGCACCAGCAGCACGACATCTAGCACAAGCACAAGTCGAACCACAAGCAGCACCACACAGACCACAACCAGCCAAACAACAAGTAGCAGCACATCCAGCACTAGTACAACAACCACCATAACCACCAGCTCGAGCACAAGCAGTACGAGCACGAGCAGCTCAAGCACGACAAGCTCGAGCACGATTAGCTCGAGCACAACGAGTTCTAGCACGAGCAGCTCGAGCAGCACCAGCTCGAGCACCACGAGTTCAAGCTCCAGCAGCTCAAGCACAACTAGCTCGAGCACGACAAGCACGAGCACAAGCAGCACGAGCACGACTAGCTCGAGCTCCACGAGTTCGAGCTCCACAAGCTCGAGCACCAGCAGCTCAAGCACGACAAGCTCGAGCACCAGCAGCTCAAGCACAACAACCTCTAGCACGAGCAGCTCGAGCACCACTAGCTCGAGCAGCACGAGTTCAAGCTCCACCAGCTCCAGCACAACTAGCTCGACCACAACAAGCACGAGCACGACAAGCTCGAGCACCACCAGCACAAGCTCCACGAGCTGGAGCACGACAAGCACAACCAACACCATTTCGAGCACAACAAGCACAACCAAAACCAGCTCGAGCACAACCAGCACGGGCACAAGCAGCTCGAGCACAACAAGCTCGAGTACAACAAGCACAAGCACAAGCAGCACAAGCACATCGAGCTCAAGCGCAACAAGCTCGAGCACAAGCAGCGCCAGCACAACTACGACAAGCACGACAAGTTCGAGCAAAAGCAGCACCAGCACATCCAGCTCAAGCACAACAAGCTCGAGCACAAGCAGCACCAGATCAACCAGTTCAAGCACGACAAGTTCGAGCACAAGCAGCACCAGCACATCCAGCTCAAGCACAACCAGCACCAGCACAACCAGCTCAAGCACGACTACCAAAAGCACAACAAGCAGCAGCGAGTTCACGACAACAACAGTCACAAGTACCACCAGCTTGAGCACCAGCATCACGATCACAACAAGCTCAAGCACACGTACAACATCGAGCTCCAGCACAACAAGCTCGAGTACCACCAGCTCGCGCACGACCAGCACAAGCACGACAAGCTCCACCACATCCAACACGAGCACTAGCAGCTCCAGCACAACAAGCACAAGCAGTTCGAGCACAACAACCTCAAGCACAACGAGCTCAAGCTCCACCAGCTCGAGCACAACTAGCACAAGCACGACGAGCACGAGCACAAGCAGCTCGAGCACGACAAGCTCGAGCACCACGAGCTCAAGCTCCACCAGCTCGAGCACGACGAGCACGAGCGCAACCAGCACGAGCACGACAAGCTCGACTACGACAAGCTCAACCGAAACCAGCTCGAGCACGACAAGCACAACCAAAACCAGCTCGAGCACAACCAGCACGGGCACAAACAGCTCGAGCACAACCAGTACGAGCACAAGCAGCTCGAGCACAACAAGCACAAGCACAAGCAGCACCAGGTCGAGCACAAGCAGCACCAGCACAACTACGACAAGCACGACAAGCTCGAGCAAAAGCAGCACCAGCACATCCAGCTCAAGCACAACAAGCTCGAGCACAAGCAGCACCAGCACAACCAGTTCAAGCACGACAAGTTCGAGCACAAGCAGCACCAGCACATCCAGCTCAAGCACAACCAGCACCAGCACAACCAGCTCAAGCACGACAAGCTCGAGCACCACCAGCTTCAGCACGTCCAGCACAACAACGACTAGCTCCACCACAACCAGCACCAGCACAACCAGTTCAACGACGAGCACCACTAGCACAAGCAGCAGGAGCAGCACGACAACTAGCAGCTCAAGTACCACTGCCTCCGGCACGAGCACATCTTCGTCCACAAAGACGAAAAGCACTACGAGCAGCACTACAGCCAGCATCACAAGTACGACAAGCACGTCCATGACGGCCACGTCCACATCAACCACTTCCACTTCGGCATCATCCAGCACCACCAGTACCAGGACAGCATATGTAAGCCGGAGCGAAGCGCGAGTATCACCGGAAGGAGTCAGGGATCTTTGCAAGGTCGCTCTCGCGGAAGCACTTGTTCGGCAACGCACGCAGCTGACTGTCGCGAGGACTTCGACGACAAGCTTGTCCTCCACCACGACGACCAAGACAAGGACTTTCGAATAAGGGCGAAGAGCATGGGGGAGTGACAAACTCTGCATGGGTTTGGTGTGGGAGTCGAGCCTCTCTCGCTGGGTTTAGGGTAGATTGCAAAAAGTCCGGATGTACCTCGTGAGGTAAGCCTTCGCATGTCTTTGGATGGTGCAGATGCTTGCCTGCTGTTGAAAGATAAACGCCCCTGCAATGGAAAGGTCACGCAAAGCAGAGTCCTTCAGGACTAGCATCTCGTTGACCTCCACCTCCAGCTCCTCCACGAGCACCACAACGCCTTCAGTTCAATGCGGCTCTTTCGAAGAGCCGAAAGTGAAGCCCAGGATGCTAAAGCCGTAGTTCAATAGCATCGAAGTCGAGGTCGGCTCTTCTTCGGTGGAGTACCCCTGCGTGCAGCAAACAACGCATCCTTTGCAGAGGCCAACGGGGCCCAGGGCCCCAGGGCCCCAGGGCTAGGGCTGAAGGAGTTGTGAAGGAGAGTCGCATCCTCTAAAGTGAGGTTCTCTTTAGCTGCACGTTTCGAGGCTGTGGGCTTCCTGCCGCCACTCTTGGCCCCCGTGGTGCCTCCGGTTGCGGCCGGGATCCCAAGACCCCGCCTCCCACGGCTCCGCTTCAGCCCGTCTCAGGTCTGCCAAGCTGCCTGGCTACAAAGTGCTCTGCAAAGCGCTCTTAGCTGCGTCCTCCTCAGCTGAGGCTGGCCAGACGGGTGACACGCTCCTCCGCATGCACTTCAGAAGGTTCAGGTCGCAACCAGGTAACCAGACTGCGCTGGATTGCGTAGACAGGCACCAAGGCACCACTGCGGCACCACAGGCACCAAGGCACCACTTGTCATACCAGGCACCAGGTTCGCTCCTCGACGCGGGCATGAAAATCTTGACCCTCTGGGGACCCATCCTCGAGCCTACTCGAGCCTCGAGCCTCGCCTCGCCAAGGTGCCTTGCCCAAAGCTCGACAAGCCCGACAGGGCATGGCAATGGCCAATGTGAGTTTTGGCTGATCTGCTCCACGGGAGTTAGAGAAAGGACGCGAAATATCCAAGAAGAAAACAGGCTTTAGGCTTAGGATTCCAGGATCGGCTAAAGGGTTGCAGATGTCGCGTTCTAGCTGACAACGGGACCCGACCTTGAACGTGGCAGGCTTCTAAGAGTTTTGCAGGGAAGCCCAGGCATAGGCCTCCCGTTCCCAAGGACGAGCGAGGCGACGCTGAGGAGCTCCTCTGCCCAGTAGAGGTGGAGGTGGGCTGGTGGGCTGACGGAGACCGAAGCCGGACCTATAGGTCTGTTCAATTTGCGTGTGCCCGAATCTGCAGGTGATCCCTGGCCAGCCACAGCCCGCCTGCAGGGTGTGTGCCACGATCGCTTCGCAGGAGCAGTCTTGCTTTGCTTGCAAGAGCATGAGGTGAAGCGGGTGAGGCCATCCCAGTCTTTTCGCCTCATGAAGGTCCCAGAAGGTCCAGCTCGGGGCACTCCCTGCACATCTCTGCGCCACAAAGCCAGCCCATCCCTTTTGGAAGGGCAGTTCTCCAGAGAGCCCTGTGTGATTCCTCGAGGATTGGGGAAGCACTGGCTATCAGATGGATCAAGGCCCGGCCGGCAATTCAGGAAAACGTGCTCATGTGTGGCTCTTCGTGTGAACAACGCAGGGACCGAAGACTCATGTAACAAATCCTGAAGAAAACCTCGAGTGGCCGTTGAAGCTCTCCTCTCGCGGAGAACATCCGGCCGGGGGAGGCGAGCCTCGCCGAGCTAGGGGCCGCTAGGGGAAAGCGAGGGCCTAAGGGCCTAGGCCACAAGGTTTATTTTTTGTGTTTCGGTAAGAAGCTGAGAGTTGGGAGCTGGGGAGCCGACGGGAGGCGAAATTCGCTGGGCCCCCAACTCCTCCTGCGGGGCGCTGGACGATTCCCTCATCGACAGCTACGAGGACCGGCACGCCCCCAAAAAGCTCAAGCTCGTCGGTGAAAGGGAGCAAATGTAGAGGTGTGCAGCAAAGGAAGCGAAGGAAGCGAAGCTGAAAAGCGGATTCGCCGCAATCGAAAAGCTTGCCTCCGCTGAAGGTCTGGATCGTAGACTCCTGCGGGCAGAAGCTCGAGCTGGTGGGGGCCGTTCGCCCTCGGATCCAGGCCGCTGGTAGAGATGCGATGATCATTATGATACTGTGCCCTCGAACTAGTACTCCTTCAATCCGTAAATTTCAGCTTCCTGTTCTCTTCCTGCCCGGCGTGGGCAGGTGTGGACAGCCGAGATGCTCGAATGTGGCCTGACCCTGTTAATCTGCTGCCCCACGAGCATGCTTGGACTCACTTTCTGCGCTTACCAGTCTCGGGCTTGGAATTGGAAGCCAAAATCCATGTGTTTGTGTTTTAGGTCGGGGTCGGGGCGTGGGGCGGTTAAGGCGGAGTGGTTTTCGCTTCCGCTGGGGCCGGGACATCATGCGTGTGTGTGTGTGTGTCTGTCTGTCTGTGTGTGTGTGTGTGTCTGTGTGTGTGTGTCTGTGTGTGTGTGTGTGTGTGTGTGTGTGTGTGTGTGTGTGTGTGTGTGTGTGTGTGTGTGTGTGTGTGTGTGTGTGTGTGTGTGTGTGTNGTGTGTGTGTCTGTGTGTGTGTGTCTGTGTGTGTGTGTGTGTCTGTGTGTGTCTGTGTGTGTCTGCGTGTGTCTGTGTGTGTGTGTGTGTCTGTGTGTGTGTCTGTGTGTGTGTGTGTGTGTGTGTGTGTGTGTGTGTCTGTGTGTGTGTGTGTGTCTGTGTGTGTGTCTGTGTGTGTGTGTGTGTGTCTGTGTGTGTGTCTGTGTGTGTGTGTCTGTGTGTGTGTCTGTGTGTGTGTCTGTGTGTCTGTGTCTTTGTGCGCACATACCTATACATATGCATGTATTGCTATCCAGATCTGTATCCTTGATTCACATGTTATTTCTGCACCCACATAAATGTACGGCGGTATCCACACACACACACTCTCTCTCTTTTTCTCGCTTATGATGGCCCCCAGGTTGCCATCCTTCGTGGTATGCCCTCCCACTAAGTGGCCTCGTCCTGCCGCCGGCGGCGCTCTCAGCTTGGCTTAGGGAAGTTGGGGGAAGCTGGGAGGCTCTCGAGGCTTTCGCAGGGAGGCTCAAGGTCTTGGAGTTGAAGCACTGAGAGCCCAGAGCGCAGAACCGCAGAACAGCGGAGCGCCCAGCACCGCTTCAGCACAGAAGGCGCTCACAGCGCCTGAAAAAGTCTCGCGATGTGACTCTGTGACTCTAGCAGCCCAGGTGTCTGCAGGTTTCCTTATCGTGCCCTTCCAGGCAGCCGGGCAGCCGTTTCAGCCGAGCCGCGGACACCACAGGGAGAGATGGGAGAGCCGCGCAGGGCAACGTGAGCTTTCCGGGAGCGATGCTTCCCGTTTACCACCGCCCGGGCCCCGGGCCCAAAGAGCGCAGCGCAGCCAAGCACAGCACACCTTCGCACATATTCGCACCTCACCGTCCTTGCACTCTGCCACTTCTGGCGGACAGATAGCACAAAGGTTGTGTGATCCGAATCTCCTTGAGGTGTACGGAGGTGTTGAGGAGCTTTGCTTCGTTTTTGAGGCATTTGGAGACGCTCTTGGAAGATTCTTTGCTTCGTTTTGTAACTTCACCTTTACAACAGTCTGTGGGGCCTCTCTGGCATGCCTTTTTTCCAAATAGAAACAGGGGACCACGCTTTCCCAATGCGTGCTCGGGCCTGCGCCTGCCTCGCCCAGGCGTGCAGACCAGCACTACATCCTCCGCTTCGTCAACCTCCACTACTTCAAGCTCGAGTTCTTCAACCTCGAGTAGCATAACTTCCAGTACTTCTATTTCTGCCACTTCCAGCAGCACGACGTTGAGCACCACATCTTCCGTATCCGCTGCTATGACAAAGTCGAAGTATTGGTTTCGTTGCAAACGTGCCAGATCATGCCGACTTTATTGCGACCCCACTCCATGATGAACAGGTTACATCCACGACCTCGGCTACGACAACCACGCGCCTCGGTTCAAGCATTGATACCTCTCATCGCTTCCGCAAACCGGGTTTAGGGCGGTTTGGGGTTTGGGGTTCTTTTTCCGTTCATCGCTTCAGTTGCGATACCTGTGGGCTTTGCCATACACCAGAGCCAGCAACAACGATCATTAATCATGGTCGTGAGAGCGACCAAGCAGAAGGGCTCATGACCTCGTGAGGGTCTAAGCTCTCCAACTATACATCCTTCCTCTCCGGAGCCTTTTATTGTCGAGGGTTACACCAAAGCCATATTGCACTTCACATGACATTCACTGCTTTCGCTCAACCCTGCGCCGATATCTCTAGCGCATGATCGGGGAACGCTCCGACCCGAAGCAGTGGGGGAGCACGATTTTCCTCCCAATCTTCGAAGCCAACGGCGCCCTCCGCGGCAAATTGTGATGGGGCTTGTCCCACCGTCAACCAATCATGAAAATTTGTTGCTATGCTGCTGAGCCGACCACTGGACGTTGCTGCAGCTCTGCGATCGTGGTGCGGTGCATTGATCGTAATGAACATCAGCCAGCCGCTTGGGTTTCCCCCACTCGTCCCAAGGGGAGCAGGACTCAGGACCATGGCTGCATTGGCCCCCAAATAGTTGGAGCCTTCGGGCTCTGCTTCGCATCGTTGCTGCCCTGCTGCCCCTCCCCCCGCCTGCCTGCTTGTCGACTTGTCGAGTCTCACCACTGCCCATGCTTCGTCGGTGAGAGCTCTGAGGTGCAGGTAGGTGTGTTGCTGCCGATGGGCAGTTCCAGTGGCATGGTGCCAGTTCCACGTTGCTCTGTGTTGTGCCTGTGACTGGTCTCCCGCTGCTAGGCGGAGGTGTGTCTTGTGAGGGCTTTGGCTCCGGAGGTGTTGGCTGCAGGGTGGAGCTGTGGCTTGGTTGTGCGGGGTTGCTGGGCCGGAGCTGGCTGTTTGGGAGCCGGTCGGATGGTGAGTGGCCGATCTTGCTTCCGGTGGCTGGGTATTCTGCCCGGCATGTGGGGCGGAATCTCTGCAGAGCCAGAGGTGTGTTGCAGGGGTGGAAGGATATGACTTCCAGTTGCTGTGGGCGGAGGGTCATAAGGTTGTTGCAGTACCTCCTCCAGGCCTGGAGTCAGTGAAGCTCGGAGCTGCGTCGCGACTTCGACGATGGAGGACTGGTGTGGTACAGCATGCCCTCTCCTCTCCATTCTCCCTTATCTGGCCGTAGATGAGTACCCAGTCGTAGCGCTCATCGAAGTACAGGTCGGGCTCATTGACAACATCTTTGCAACAAATCAAAAGGATGTGACTTTTACTCCACTGTCGAAGTTGCGTCTGAGCTCACGGATCTTGTCGCCGTTGAGTCCCCCTCCCAAATTCCAGCTCAACTCCCGGTTCAGTGAATCCCCCTTGAAGGAGGGATTGGCCGCATCTCCGGTGAAACTGTGGTGTCATGTACCATCAACGCGGCTCCTTCTTGCGGAGCTGCCAGGCCGCCGGAAGGAGCTTCGCGACTTCCAGCCTGACCCATCCGGCCTGTGGAGCCTCTCCCCCATGCAGGCTTGATACCTTCTCCCTCGGCGCTCAGACTGCGCTTCGCGCCCCCCTTGAGGGTCTGCCTACCAGGTAGCAGATTCTGATCCTGACGAACCGCATCATCCACACGTGATTGCGGAAAGCTTCGTGGCCATGCCGAACGGCAGAAGAAGACGAAGCTCAGAAGTTCCCGCTGGAACAGTCAACGAATGTGTCAAGTTCTCACTAGAACGAGGGACATTATGCACTAATTCAGACTGAGCGCACAATCTAGGACCTGATCTTGCACACTCCGGATCCTTCCAACAGGACGTGCATTTCAAAGTGATCGCAAAAAGAGTGAAGCGCACTGCTTGTGTGACAGTACTCTGTTCAAGACACCATAGCTCTCGAGCAGTGAAAAACAGGGGTGCTCCCCGGCAAGCCCAGTCTCCGCCAGCAGAATCTCGACAGAGTAGGGTTGTTAAGTTGAAATTCTGGGGGGTGCCGGCTAAGTGGGGGTGTGGATGGGGGGGGATTAAGAGGTGGGGAAACAGGGAATCCCTGTGGGAACCTCTGATCGCTCCGGGCGCCGAGGCGAATTTATTGCAATCTGGGCTGTTTACGTCATGTGTTTGCATGAACGCATTTGACTTTTCTGCGTTTCGTTGCCTAGTTGCTGTAGTGAAGGTGCTTGCATACGCAGACAGAACATTTCTCCATATTTTCGGGTGCGCCGACAGCGAGAGCTGTCTGGACGAGTGCCGGGTACTTTCAGCTTTCAGGGTCGCAGTTTGGAAGGCGACGTAGGCTGAGACGCACCGGAACGGAGGTCGTTGACGGTGACCTCCATCACATCGGCATCCTGGCGAGATATGTCCAAAAGTTGGGGTTCGCTGTTGCCCCGATTTTCCCCAGGTCCTAAGTTCTCCAGAGCCCCGCTTGAGGTGACCACGACCTTCACGACTAGGACCTTCACCTACACGATTATTCCTGGAGACTGCCCTTTGCCATTGACGGATGTCTCGCAGAGTGCGCTGGACTGCCTCTCCAAAACACCTGGCTGCTTGATATGCGATGGAGGTCGAGAGTCAGGGACAGCACAGAGCCGAGACGACACTCAGTCAGACGCGGGGTATGGATTTTGGTCAGGCTTCGGTAGAGGGAGCAGTCTCCAGAAGCCCGAGTTGCTGAGGTGAGACCTGTGTATCTTGGCTAGCATTAAGATATTTTTCTTGGTTGGGGATTCTTGGAGACTGAAGAGACGCACAATCACAAGTTTCGGGCTTGGTCAAGCTCAGTAAGCGGTGAAGGGATACCACCAGGCTGAGGCTAACAGACCTGAACTGCGCCATGCGAACCCCGCAGCCTCTGGGGAGGGCGGCGCGCTTCAATACTGAACGGAAGTTCGTTCTCGCTATGCGCTTTTCTCAGGAAGTGGTCTGTGCCGAAGGCTTCGACGCAAACGCCACGACCCTTTTGTGCAGCGAGACCGAAGTCTTCCAAGGCCGGAGCAGATGCTGAGCCGAGCGCCCTCCCTGGAGTCTCCTCTTATAGGCTTAGGCCGAGTAGGTGAGTAGGCCTTAGGCGGCCTTTGTGAGTCGTCGCCGAGTTTTGTCAGGTCCACTCCCCACGTGCACGAGACCCTGCGTCGCAGGCTTGCCTGGCGGCCTAGGCAAGCACCCCATGCAGACATACGCCGCAAATGACGCAAAGATGCAGAGTCGTTTAAACGAGAAGGCTTGAAGGCTTGCTTTGCTTCAGGCATTCTGAGCAGCGACTGCGAAGGCAAGGTGAACGGCCAGAGCTGCGAGGTCTCCTGTGCCGAGCTCAGACGATCTCAGACGCAGCGGAGGGGCCGAAACTCTCTCCGCCTGAGGCGACGTGGGCTTCGCCGGTGGGCCCGTGGAGTCTCGGCAGCGGAAGCAGTGAAGCGGAAGCAGTGCTTCGCAGAGTTGCTGTCCCCGCTCGGGGCCCCGCCGCCTTCCTCTCTCTCTCTCTCTCTCAGGAGTACTTCTGCAATCCCAGCGGCTTCTTTGAGGGGCCCGGACTGGAATGCGCGGTGCCGACCTGCACGGAGGAGCAGAGACAGAGGGGTGGCAGAGAAGACTTCTGCTAGGGACACAGTGCGGAGGGAGCAGGTGCAGGTGCCCGTGGGTATGTTCTTGTCTTGGGGCGGAGCGGAGCCAAGCGGCACAGCGTACTGCGCTTCCACCTGACTTCCTGAAGCTTTCGGCACTTTCGGCGATCCTGAACACCGTTTTCTGGAGGAGAGTCTACCCACCGGCTTCGACACGACCGATTGCGCGAACACCGAGCTTTTCAGGTTTTGCCCCTGGGCGAAACTATTGTGTGCGAGCATATATCCGGGTCTCGCCTCGAGACGTTCTCATCTTCAAGACTTGTTGTCACGTCGGCTTCGTCTCTAAGGTTTCGTGCGCTGCCCCCGTGGTTACCTGTTTCAAGAAGCGGTCTTCCTCTGACACTCGGCTGAAGATAAAGCCAGGACCTGCTACAGGACCTGCGAGACCCCACTCAGGTGAAGCTTCGGGCATCTTCTTGGGCACGGCTCCCCAATGTCAACGGCTGAGCTGCAGTTCCAGTCTGCTGCCGCAGCAGGTGAGGGCAGTGGCTCGGAGCCATGCGAGAGCCAAGCGAGAGCCAAGCTCTGGACAGGTGGGCGTGAACATCTCTGATTGCCTTGGAAGCGTCTCTGGAAGCTCCTGCCTGGTCTCCTGCGCACTTGGCTATGAAGGCGATGCTTCGATCTTTTCTTGTGACCTTGCCGCCTGGACGAAAAGAGACCCAGAGCCCCAGAGCCTCTGGGCGCGCGGCGCAAGCTTTCAAAGAGGGCCCTGGGCCCTGCTTTCCGGGCTCCCGGCCGCCCCGGCCTTCGAAGGCTTCCAAAGAGGGCTTAGGCCTCTGAGTGTGTTTTTTTGGCCTTCAGCTTGGCAGCACTTTGAACACCGGCAAGCGGAACAAGGAGTGCCTTGAGGCACGGCGGAGGGGATCTTCTAGCGACGAGTCTGCAAGAAGGTTACTGGAAGTCGCAGCCGCCAAGGACGGGACCTTCAACGGCCTGGCACCGTCCTGCGAGCGGAAAGTTTGTCCCGTCCCTTCCCGGCTGGTCGCCCCCGAACTCTCCACGGACTGTGCTGGCGCATCCTGGCGTAAGGGTTATATATAACCTTTCAGTAAGCCCTGCCCCAGGCCCCGCAAATGCGTTGTAACAGGGGCGCTGAGGGGCAGACTCTGGTGATCCAGCTTGCTTACAGTATCCCGAGTGGTGAAGATCGGGTGCAACGAGCCTCAAGCTCGCCGCTCCCACACTTGTGTAGACACAGCGACTGTCCACCCGTCATCCCAGACTCAGTGAAATCGAGAGGGTGAGATGCAGCACTCGTCACTCGCTGATTGGGACTTGATGCACTCAGATACAACATCTCGACCGCTGCATTGGTCGATGCATGCCGGGCTTCACCGGCTTCTTCTCCGAAGATCGTAAGCTGCGGTGCTTCCAAGGCGGTAGCGCGACCCAGAGCCCTCCTCTTGAAGCCTTGAACTCCCCGCCGAGGTTCGCCCACTGAGCTGCGCTGCATGGACGGCTTGCTGACTGGGCCAACCCCACTTTGCCTCCCGAACACTTGCTCCCTCTTCGGCCTCTCAGCACACATTACAGTAGCAATCAACGCGCGCGGCTGCGCAACTGACTCGCCGATTTCCGAGGTTTCAGCCTCGGTAGCGGCGTGAATGTGACGGTGGCCTGGCCTCGTCTCAGTTGCCGAGGGGCCAGCTGAACACTCCTCAACACTGCCTTAACATCGCAGCGAAGTGAGCCAACAAATCGCCAAAGAGATGAAACGAAGACATCCGCAGCCTCAGCCAGCCTCAGCTGCCTGTAACTGAAAGGACTGCGTCGGCGCGAGGACGGGGCAGAACTGCAGCCTGGAGCCTCGGCAACAAAAAAGCCGAAGCCTCTGCCTCTGCGACCTGGTTGTTTTTGCTTTTGGGGGATGTGGCGGCTTTGTCGAGGACTGCGAGCATGGCTATTTCCCCGTCGGCGAGCCGGAGATGAGCTGTCGGAGCGACGGAAGCTTCCATGCGAGAGGCTGCGGCGGCTGATCCAAAAAGGCGGTGCTTCTCGCCGCTTCTCCGCTCTGAGGCAACTTCTCCTGCCTGCCGACACCCTGTGGCGGCATCTCCAAGGTCTCCCCCTTCGACGAAGCCCGGCAGCTGGGCCGCAAGCCGTACGATTCGCCCGCATTCGCCCGCGACGCCAGCGTGTCGCGCCGGGTGAAGGTTCGGTGATTCCTGCATGAGCCAGACTTTCGGTGACTTCTGCAGCGTCTTTTGCGAGACCGGCTGGACCATCTTGGGCAATGCCACTCGGCTTTTGCCTTGGCTCTTCTCAAAGACCCTTCTACCTCGCCTGCAAAAGCACGCTTTCTTGTCTGCCGCCACGTTCTGTTTGCCGAAGTCATTGATGATCCTGTGCTTTGCAGTGTGAGCTCCTTGTGAGCTCCTGTTGAAATACTTCCGATGTTCGAATCAACCCCGGAAGTGAGGCCACGTTGATGATCTGCGACGCTGGACCCAACAGCAGTGCGGGGTACACGGAGCTGCCAAGCTGCAGAGCTGGCTAACTACTAGGACCACTGGGACCTTGCTCACTCTACATCTAGTCGGAGCACCACGGTAAATTACTGTTAAACTTCCAATTACCATGACCGCTGCCAATGCTTTTGCCGGTGCTATTCCTATTGCTTTGTGGTGCTACTATTACTGTTGAACACTATTGCTATTCTGTTTTCATCTTCGCTGGGAAGCGAGCTTGGAAAATGTTTCTGAGGTCGTTGAGTCAGATGCCTGCCGAGACATCCCAGGGGCCAACGTGCATCAGCAACCCCTGCAGGAGTGATGAATTAGGCAGCATACTGTAGGGTTTTGGGGTTTGGCGTGAGCTTAGCTTGGGCCAGCTGCATAGTGTTGCGGGGTGTGTGCGTTTGTACTTTGTATTATCGGTTCGTCGCGGGTTTTTCGGGGTTGGATCTCTGTGCGCAGCTTGCAAAGTGTAGGTTACCCTTGCACCCAACTCCCATGTGTCGACGAAGTGTCAGAGTGATAGCTGAATTCCAATTCTAAAAAGTCGTTTCCAACTGAATAATGTTGAGTCCCCCAAAGCATCATTGTTCACAATGTCCCCAGTTGGCAGAAAGTTGCCTTATGCGTCGAGCTACCAGAAGACAGATACGAGAAAACCGCTGCTCATTCACTGACATGCTCTCCGCACGGGGCCATCATGACGGTCCGGTTCAGATCCCATCAAACGAGCTGGCTGGTGATTTGAAATCTGAGCGGTCCCTTCTGCGCGTTCACCCGACGCAAGACAAGAGATTGCTGTAAGAATCGTCATCCATCACCAAAGCCCTATTGTGAGGGTGCCCACGGTTATCACGAGCCACACGCAAGGCCGTGCCAGCGGGTGGATGTAACGGATTCTAGACTTCCGTTCCTCCTGCCCCGAAGGGATATGCGGACTGTTCCGGCAATCTCGGCTCTCAGCGGACAAGCCTGACGAGGTGCCAATTCCGAGACCAGACACCAGAACTCCTGGGATCCAGGCTGCGGCTACAGAAAGCGGCAAAGTCGAACTTCGCAGCTGCACAGCGACAAGCTGGAGAGTTGCCGCAGACATGACTGATCTTGCAAGCCTACGCCAGAGTGGATCAATTGTTTGACGTGATTTTGAAGCGTAGACTTGTTTTCAGGGACGGCTCATGGGGAAGGGCTTCCAAGTCCCGCTCGCAGGATTGGCCTGCCTAACATCTTGGGCGTCCAGCACGATTGCCTGGGCAAGACGACCTTGCAGACCTGCACAGTGCTACTTTGCTTGACAGGGCACAGTAGACTGTCACTGTGTAGAACATGTCAGGGACGTTCGCGGTCTTGTTCTGAGGAACGCTTCGTTTGGATTTACCATGGAGGGGCAAAGCTTTGCCGTGCTGCAGTGTGACATCGATGGCCAGTTTCTGGGGACGGTGCCCGAGGCGCCGACAACTCGACAACTCCGCTGCACGCAAAGATTCTCTGCCCCCGCACTCCTCTTCGCAGGTGAGGACGGCGCAGTGCCCTTCGCCGAACTTCGACGCTAGCGTTGGAAGCACCTGCGAGAACAAGTCGCCGCTTGTCTCGCTTCACTGGTGGTGTGTGCGAGACCTGCCCTATTCTGTCTCTGTCTCTTCGTCAGGATCGGAGCCGAGTGCTGGGCTTTCTGCAAGCTCCCAGGCTGCACCAGGCTATCCTGCACAGAGCATCTCAGCGCGCCGCGGTGAGGTCGGGCTTTACTGGGGACCCGCAGCCCTATCGTTGCATCGCGGACGAGGCTGGCAACGTCATCGAGGTGCCAGCCTCCACAAACCGATCGAGGGAGACGAGCATGTCAGAGCGAGTCAGAGTCAGAGAAAGAAAGAGGAGCCTCTGAAGCCTCTGCCTCTGCCGTCGACGCGAACACTTTTAAGGGCTGGGCGGCTGCTAACATCGGCAGGTGCGGCCAGTCGCGGCGGGCATCTCCTGCCAGAACTCGTCGAGGCGCCTCGGGGACGGAGGCGGCGGCCCAGAGGGTGCAGCTCTGGCTCTGGGCCAAAGCGCTGTTCCGCCGCTGTCTCTGCGGCGACTCCAAGCGGCCGCCCCGTGCGACTTGGCCGCACTCCGGAGCCGGCCGCAAGGGGCCACCAGGGTGGCTTGGCTTCTGCGACCATAAGCCCGGTGAGTCACAGTGACGGCTGTGACGGCAGATGGAGGGAAAAGCTCCCACTTGCTTGCCGCGGCTCAGCTGAGGCAATGGGCCTGCCGTGGAGGGCTTTGGATTGGCCCTGCCGCAGTACGAGCATAGATCCTCTCCTGCACGAGAAACCCTTCGGCTGGCCTTCCGCTCGCCTTGGCCTCTAAGGCTGCTCTTCCTTGCTTCACGACGAGGTCTGCATCGCCCACTGCAGTTTGGGTTGGGAAATGCCCCTTGACGTTGCCACGGCAGAGTTTGGTGCTGGGGGGTTTTGGGGGATCTCTCTCAGGCCGTTTTGCAACTCAGGACCGGATCGGCGACGGTTCTTGTTTGCGACAACGGAGCCTTGAGCGGCGGCACCGCGGCTGCAGTTGGAAATGCGCCTGCTCCGCCTGGCTGCATTCTGCACCCAGACACGCAGATGCCGACACTTCTCTTGCTTCAGACGAGAAAGCGAGAAAGAGAAAGGCTAGTGACGGCTAGGCGGCTAGGATGCTCAAACCGGGAGATTCGGGGGATGCAGGGGTGCTCGTCTTTAAGTCGCAACGCTTCGCTTCGGACGAGCGCCTTCGCAAGGCTCTCTGCCCGGCTGCGCAGCAGAGCGGTGCTCCTACAACGTCCCGAGTGTCTTGCCTCGAAAAGAGGCTCTAAGAGGCCAAGAGGCAAAGCCCCGTCCGTCCCCGTCCGATCCGATGGCCGCCGCCGCTCTTTTTCCCAGGTGCGGTCGGATTGCAGCACAACTGCAGCAATGTCACGAGACCTGGCCCGAATTCAGCTCTTTGAAGTTTCAAGGCGTCCAGGCTTCGATGGGGAGTCTGGCATGCCGGGCCACAATCATTTTTCTTGGGCTCCAGTCGCAGTCGCAGTGAGGACGGGCGGAGTCTGCACGGCAAGCTGTACCGAGGAGGTTCGAGCGGGCTGTTAGCGGTACAGGAGGCGTAGAAGTCCTCATTTTGCGGGACACGGAATTGCAGTTCAACAAAGCCAGACGTCGGGTCAGATACTCTCATGCCGACGCTTCAGTGCCACGAGCTGTGCTTCATGATCCTTCCCAAGGAACCGCACGATTCAGGGTGTTCGTCTTGGCTATGCAAAGCCGTGAGTGAATGCGGGTCGATCGGTAGCTCTGTGGTGAAAGTGCCGTTGGGCCGCATAGCTAAAGGACTCTTCTCTTACATTTTATGCAGTATAGAATATGTGCATATATACTTATATGATCCTCTACTAGATCATCTCAGATAACCAGAAAGGGAGCTTAACTCGCCGATTACGCAGCCTCGGCACCTCGCAGGGCTTCGAGCACTCCTCCGGCGGACCAGAGCTGTTCGAGTGTTTGCCCAGCGGCACATTCAGGGGCCTCTTAGATGCAGCGGGAGAGTGCATAGTTGCGCAATAAACATACAAGAACCAGCAGATGCAATTGCGAGGAACCCTTCCACAGTGCCAGCGTCGCGGCTGTTTGGATTTGGTTCTGGATGACAGCAAGTTCGCGCACAACTGCCGTGACATGGTGCCACTGCACGGGGGACTCCTTGGAGGCGACAGTCGAAGAGCAGCGCAGCTCTATGCCAGGTCTTCCTGGACACCTGCGGCGTGACCTGTGCCAGGGGCTGGAACCTGGTGGGCTGGGCCTCGCAGCCGCTCGGCGGTTTCTGCGCTTTTCGGGCCACTGAGAAAGCGCTGATCTTGGTTGAGGTTCGAGTGTGGCAGTGAGGGAGACATCACTGGTGTGCCTCCCACCTGCGTCGCTTGGCTCTTGAAACTGCAGGAGCAGGACATAGCAGGACCCTGCAGTGTTCTCTTCTGAGGTTGGGACTCCCTGCGTGAACAACCTTCCCGTGGACCAGGCTTTCTCTGGTGAGGCCGTGTAGCAGCGTAGCAGTGCATCGTCAGAGTAGCGCCAGACATCGTGCTGGAGGACTGCTCTGGACTAACGACGGGGATGACCTGCAGGGGGCCACAGGGCCACAGAAGGGCAAAACTCACAGGATCTCGCGGAGCAGGGCGGGGCAGGCTGTTCGCATGGCCTTACTTGGCTCACTTGGCCTGAGGCACCGTTCGTTGCAAGCCCGGAAGCGCCGAGAACTCGGCGGCCCTCACCTGCGGCATCGGTGCCTCCGCCGATCATTGGAAAGGGTCGGCCGATCAGTCGAAAGGGTTTAGGGAACACTCTGCAATGAGGAAGCTGTGCATTGCATCAGACATCGCGACTCAGAGCACCCAGAGGCTTTGAATCTTGATTTCCAGCGTCTGCAAACATTTCCGCGAAGCCGAAGTCAGAACGCAAAGCCAAAGCTTTGTACTCAACAGCCGCATGGCCCTCAGGCCCCAATGTGCAACTCAATGTTTTCACCCGACGAAGGTGGCTCCTTGGTGGGAGAGTTGCCGGTCTGCCTGCCTGCAACGTGCTCCACGAGCCCGACGCTTCAGGATGTGCCTGTCGACTTGACTTCCTCAAAGGAACTGAAGGCTTGAAGGTTGCACCTTGGAAGCAAAGGCACATTTCGCTTCTCACAGCTTTGATTCAGGACCCTTCCGTGGCGCACGACTGTGAGGATGTGGCGTTCGGACAAGGTTGCAGTGCCTGGCCGTTCACCCTGACTCTTCTTTGTAGATCCAAAGCTCCGGTCCGTCCGGTCCGTCGTTTTTGTTGGCAACCAAGGCGTGTACTGTGCAGATGGGCATCGCGGCAGCAGCTTCAAGACTCTTCGGCCCAGAGTTGCAAAAAAACGATCGCCCCCCCCATCCCAGCTCAAGACTGCAGCACACTTTTACCATGTTCGGGCAAAATTATTGTGATCTGCTTGCTAGGCGCATGCGCTGAATATGCCCGCAACAAGTCAAGCTCTGGAGACGAGCCACGCACAGCAGCACAAGTTGCACAAGTGGCATTATCGTGGAATCACATCGGTACACTATATGTTTTTCGCATGCGCGAATTCTCACAGAGCGCCGCTTTGAATTTCATGGAATGGAAGGTACGAGTGAGCAAGGGTTTGCTTTTGTGGCCTGATGCGTTTTCGCTGAAGGCGACTTGCTTTTGCTGGGCAATCGTATTGGTTCCTTCATTGCAAGCTTGGGTTGCGAAGCAACGCTTCTTGGGAAAACATTTACAGATCATTTGCTGCCAATGCATGGCAGGCATGACAGTGAGTACCATTCTGCTTGGATTACACTGGGCATTTCACTGCTACTGCAAATCTCGCTTCCCATTGTTACAGGCCACCCATGAGATGCCTCTCGATGCTACCGTTCTTAACGTAATGCTGGCTTTGTGCAGGCACGGGGACCCAATAATTTTTGGAAAGAAAAAGGAGGTGATGATTTCGATGCGCTTCGGTCATGAAGATTCCCCGGAGACTCAGGCTGAGTGTCTGAAGACTGTACTGGCCCCATACGGCGTCAAGATGAAAATCGTTCGACCAGGGCGTCTTGGAACCAGCTCCAACATCCAACGTTACAAAAGCAGTGTTCGAAGACACCATGGATAAGGTCGATGGGTTCATTGCGCTGGCGTCATCTCGTTACGGGGAACGGACATGCAACCCAGCATGCACATACTATGAAGTCGAGGAGTGGCAAAGAAAGTGTTTCCTGGACGCTAGCAAGCCTGCTGTCATGCTGGTTCGCTGCATCCCAGTGGACAAGGCTTTTCACAAGCGTGCCGTAGAAGCGCGCCAACTATTTTCGAATGATGCCAACGAGTTGTATGCACTCTGGGACTCCAAAGAGCCTCGGAAAGTGCCCGATGAGGTGATTAATCTTATCTTGGACCGCCTCAACCTGCCAGGGCATTTGCCCTCCTGCCCATACCGAAAACACAAAGCATGCAGCTGCGGCCGCAAAGACGTGAACAAGAGTCTGCGCAACCGTGCTGTAGCTTGGAAGGGTGGCAAGACTCGGCAGAAGAAGCTTGGCAAGAGAGGCCGTGTCTTGTTCTCCCGGCACAAGGCCAGGTGGCATGGAGTTTAATATTTTGGGGCTCTGATTCCACGTCTTGTCAGTTTGCCAACGTCGAATCGTAGATTTGCAGTGGTTGCATGTTAATTAGTCGTGCAAGTTGAAAGCAGCATGCCAGTTTGTCAATGACTGCATAGGAAGAATAGACACTCATTGCTGCGCGAAAACGGCGTGGGGTGTAGCTTTGGAGTCTATCCGAAGCACCCCGACAAATCCTAGCAAATTCCCATACAAGGAAGGCTTAATAAGGTTGCAGAGCGATACAGCAGTCGGATTTCCACTACTTTATTTTTTTATTCTTTGAAATTCCCCAAGTTCAGGGTCCTTGTGGGTTCCCGGAGCAGCAAGCAAAATCGTGGGAAAATCTCATATAATCAAGGTTTAAGAATGTTACACACAAGGCTTGCCTTGGTGTTCTTACAGTCTAGAAAAGATATCGTATCTGGTGGCCCGCGGAACCGGTTCCCCCAGAACCGGGCCAGTTCCCTCAGTCATTGGATCCCAGTTCCCCAAGCAGCAAATGATCATAAACATTGCTTTGATGCACTGAGAGTCATGAAGTGGCGGCCATGGTCAAGGTACAGCGGCACTAGCAAGATCACCAGCCACAGGGAGAGTGTTTGTAGCATCTTTTGAAGCTCGCCCAACACCCTTCCCCTTTTTGTAGCCTGCGCTTTGCGCCTGCAGCAAGGGAAATTAGCTTGGCAGAGGTATGATTGGGTTTAGGATTGGGTTACGATTGTTTCCCGAAGGATCCAAGATCCATGTACTCAATTATTGGGTATGCTCATGTACTACGCATATAAGTTCCTACATGCGCACACACATAGTGTACCCATAAAGATGTAGCTTCTGTAGGTAAACCAAGATACTTGGATCTTTATATGTCCCTTATGTTAAGACTGTGGGCTATAAGTGGGTTATAGAACAGTTCAAAGTTTTTGCTATGGGGTTTGGGGGTGGTTGAAGGTTAATAGGCTTAGTGTTTTGGGTTATTGTGCTTTAGGGTTTGGGGTTTGGGATATCAAGTTCAGGGTTGTACGGTTGATATAAGGTGAGTGTTTTTACCAACCATGGGCCCTTGAACACAAACATCCCCAACCTAGCCACGGCCACGCACCAAATCAGTCTCTCCCGTTCTATTCAGCACCAGGTATCAGCTGGCTTCTGGACAGACAGGCGAGATGTGGCAGTGCCTGCTCGACGGCAGCAGCGTGAGTCTCTCCGGAGTGTTACCCATCTGCCCCTCGGCGTCAGGAGCGCGCCTTCCTGCCCTCACAGAATTCAAGCGGGGAGAAACTGGCTAGTGGCAGCTACTGAGCAGCTAGTGCAGTATGTTGATTTGCTTGCGCGTGTTCTTCATGCCGACCTTTAGCAAGCGACATTAACCAATTGTGCATGTACAGCGCAACAACGGGAGACCTCGGAAGTGCACGTGCCTGTAGGCCGAGTGCGGGCCAGTTTAACCGGGCTAAGCAAAACCCACACTATGAGTCCTATGCCCTATTCTCTCCGAACAGCTGATGGTAAGACGTCCTCTTAAAGCCGACCCAGCCCTGCCACGTGAGGTGAGCCTGTCACATGCCCTGGCCTGACTGCCACCAATGCCTTCGCAGACAACTGCAGCAACGTTCCAGCCGGCTCGCCGCGCGACTGCAGAGAGCTGAGAGCAGTTCAGAGCAGCAGAGAGCAGCAATCAGCGCAGCAATCACCCGGCCCGGGGGCCGCCAGGGCCCCCGGCCCGGCCTCCTGCCGCCTTCTTCCACGAGTGGGCCATCTGTGGTAATCCGTAGAAATCGTGCACTTCTCGCACCGACGCAGGTCCTGCGAGCGACGCTGTGCCAGAGGCTTCCGCCAAGTAGCCGGAAGCCTTGGACGCGTGGAGCCCGTGGAGCGGCATCCCAGCACAAATCTGGCCTTGCAGCTTTCCTGATGCCTCTCGATCGCCGAGTTCTCTCGCAGCTCAGGTACAACTGCAGCCTGGACGGCGGCCTGAACAGCGATGGAGTGGAAATACGCTGCCGCTCACACGGAGAGGGAGAGTGCTGCAGTGTTCGGTGTGCGTTCGGTGCGGTGTTCGGTTCAGTTGGACCTGGGCCCTATAGGCCTATAGGCAAGACGCCAGGCGGTCCTTGAGAGCCAGGTATCTGAGATCTCCGCACTGCCAGTGGCACCGTGATCTCCGCAGTTCATGCGTGATGCACCGCGATGCACTGCGATGCAATGTTGAGATTCCCGGCCCAGGCCAGCTCGTTTCCTGCAACACAGACTTCGAGATCCCTCACGTCGTCCACACCTGTGTTGGCGTGGCTCCTCCTGCAAACGGCGGCAGATAGCTTTCGTTCTGCCAGCCTTGTGGTTTCATGAGTGATGCTGATACCCCGACGTGCGGTGGATAGTGACGGTTCGTGGTTAGGGCGGCTTCTGCAGGTCCTGGCCGGGCAGAGCTGCTTCGCCTACTGCGCTCCCGGCTACGGTGTGCCGCTACCGGAGGAGCGGAGCGGAGTCCGGCGAGACAAGAAGCTTCGCCATCCCCTTCGCCTGTGGCAGGTGGCCTTGCCTTGGCAAGGCTTCGCACGGCTTTGGCAGGCGCGGATTCTGCGAAGCCTTTCCCTTCAGAAACTGGGATCCTGAAGCCATGTGGAGCCTCAGAGGTGCTACCGTGGAATTGCTCGGCAGACGACTCGCCAGCAGCACCGTGCTGTCGAATATTGCCGGTTGTCTTTTTGTTTGCATGGTCTCACGGCCTTGTCGGTCTGTGCAAGTTTCTGTGTTTCATCCGCCTCTGAGGTGAGCGATGCCCCCCTGATGGAATCTTGGACTCGGTCATGGCGGTGAAAGATTTCGAGCTTCCGAAGGGGCTTCCCTTGCCAAGTGCGCCGCATCTGCCCATTGCAGCATGCCTCTGCCAAAGGACGGCTACGCCTTGCGTGGCAACGTGCCGGCTTCTTGCTGGCAAGCAAACTGTTGCGGGCGCAGGGCGTTGCGTGTCAGACCACTTCAGCTCAGTGCCGCGCTCACACTCAGAGCCCGAGACCAGCAAGCACCAACTCTGAGAAGGTGCGCTTGAATTGCCAAGGAATGTGTTCCGCAGCTTTGTGCGTACAACATCCCTTTTGGACCTCAATTCTCACACGACTGCCAAGGCATTGTGCATCCTGGCAGAACTGCTGAACACCAGAAGGGAATAGTTTGAATAGCTTGCAGCAGCTAGGCCCGCTAGGCCGCTCTGGGAAGTGCCCCCAAGCTCAGGACGGATCAAAGCTGCAACGTGAGCTGCGCAGTTGGTTTCGCCGGGCCCAGTGTCACCTGGAGCTGCGGCACCGACGGAGTGCCCCTTTTTAACGCATCGGTGCCTGACATGCTAAGCTTTCGCACTGTAGCGGAACTTATCACGACCCTGACCCTGCCTTTGACTGATAGCTGTGCAGGGTTTTCAGGCAAATCGTGCAACACCACCATTCAGGGTCTCAGAGATACATCACGGCAGAAGTCTGGAGGTGCTGAACGGCACATACCCGACGTGCTTGCAGGCGCGATTTTCCAGCGTGTTTTTTCCCATCTCCCGTGTCTCCGCTTCCCTGTAAGCTTCCAGATGCAGCCACGGTGGGATCTCCAGTTGCTCACCAGAGGGGCCCTGCATTGGGAAATGAGACTCGCTGCCCGGAAGAGCAGAAATCCGAAGAAGGGTCCCCTGCATTCGGCCAGCTCCCTGCCACCCGGACATCGACGACAGCGAGCACAGCCTGGGCCCAAGCAACGTTTGAGCCAAAACAAGTACCTCCGGCCTGGAGCGGGTCACTGTCGGTACCGGGTTGACACCAACGGCTCTTGAGTCCTTTGAAGTGAAAAAGGGGCTGTCCTTCAGGATTTAGGCGGACGGCCGTGCTCCGGCACATGGCTACATGTGGCTACATGGCTACGCGTGCTGCTAGGAACCGAAGCCACTCGGGCCTCCCTCTCCCCTCGATGTGCTCCAACTCGTGCATCTTGCCACTGTCGGCTGTTTCGTGTCAGCAAAGTGTGATGCTCCAAGCAGGTTACTGCCAGCAGCTCCACAACTTCCAGCTTCGCTGACTTGCTGGTACAGATTCTTGGGGAGCTCGACTTGGACTTGGTCTCGGGAGAGACCGCGGCCCTGGGCCGCAGGCTGGAGGCCTCGAAAGTGCCGGAAGGCGCGGGGCGTCGCGGGGTTGCACCGCATGCACCGCCGCCGCCTCGGCCGCCCCGGCTTCGGAACCGAGGGAAAAGAAGCGTGCGTCCGTGTCCGTCCGTCCGCTGTCAGGCCTGGCCACGGGCCTCGCGGAAATTCTGGGCTTCTCCACCTCTCAGGCCGAGGCCAGGCCGCCTCGCCTTGGAGCGCTCGGAGCGCGCCTTCTTTAGAGAGCACCGAGAACTGCAGAGCACATGCACTTCCACGTGACTTCGCGTTGAGGTGCAGGTGACGCTGGAGCCGAATGCCACCGAGGACAGCAAGACCAGGGGCGGACAGCTCCCAGCGCTCGGCCCTTGAAGCTCTGAAGGGCGCTCTTAGCCGAGGCCAAGCTGACACTCGTCGGACCACTGCTTGCAGGACGGCGTGGTGCATGTGGACTTCGTGGCGGACGCGAGGTTCTACAGCTCACAGGACTCTGCGTTTTGGAATGCTGGAGAGTGCCTCCGTGCGGTGCTGCAACCGGCGAGGAAGTGGAGAACTTCTTCTTGAGGGCGAGGAACCTCTCGGATCTGACAGAACCGCAGGTCCGCGCATGCAGATGCGAAGTGCCTGCAAACGGTGGAAGAGGGCATGGCGTCCAGGTGAGGGCTGTGCTCAACCGCAATCTCCAGGCGGCCCCGTCCTTGGCAGCGGGAGAGCAGCTGAAGTCTTGTTTGCCCTGGCAAGCGCGAGAGCTTCCCTTTTTTCTGCCTTTACCCCTCAGCTGAAGTGGAAGAGTGGACGCTGGGTGCTCAGTGGCTCGGTGGCTGAGGCAGGCGCAGATGCGAAGATCCTGAGCCTCCGCCGGTCTCTTGGCGCGAACTCGGGGAGCCCAGGGCCCAAGGCTAAGTCTCCGAGAGGCCCCAACTACGTCAAGGAAGCTTTCCTTTGGCTCTCCGGTTTGAGGCCCACTTCGGAGCGTTTTTGTTTGGTCTTAGCTGCGCTCGTCTTGTTCTGGGTGGCTGCCACCTTGAGAACACTTTCTTCTGGTGTGACGAGTGTGACGCAAAGAAAAGAGTCTTCTAGCTTCTTGTCTCCCGTTTAGAAACGGGCAGCATTCCGCCACAGGATGCGACTGCGAGCTTCCACGGAGGCTCCCATCTTGTTGGGTGTTGGGACGCCGAGTTTGGGGGGACCGGTTCGAGCACGCTTGCTGTTATTGCATGGGGCTTCTTCTAACAGGTGTCGGGCCTCGTGCCTGCTCTCGTGCTTCAATTCGGGAAAAATCTTTCTTCCAAATCGCAGATCAAAGCTGCTGGCCTTTCAGGAGGCCGACAAACCCGGAGTTAAAGAGAGCCATGGGGCCCCAGAAACTTCGGTTCTGGCTGCCGGAGGCGAGCGGGACAGGCAACCTGGACATCGATGTCGTCGTGGTGGAGGGCCCGGAGGCGCAGCCCCAACCCAAACTTGTCGAGTCTGAGTCAGTCTGAACGAAAAACTGCCCAGGCAGAAGCACCTCCGGACAGTTCCATCGGGATGCTCGCCTGTTTTTTTAGCGAGCTTGCTTGTCACGGGAGACCGGGACCTCTCGAGAAAGTCTCGCTCTCTCCGTCCGCGAGATTCCACTGCAAAACTACACCTCAGTGGCCTTAGACGAGCTTTTGGATGTAGAAGAGCCTCAACGCAACACTTCGGCCGGGCTGAGGGTGGCATGGTTGCTGGTTGCTGCAATTCTCGCCATCGCACTGCTCTTTGGACAAGACTGGACACTGCGGCCTTGTTTTGGTGGATTCTTGTCGCCGTGCGTTTCGGCGACACCGGTTCAGGATGTGGCTGCGATGTGAAAGGATCCCCCAGGTTGACGAGATGAGCCCCCTGATGAGCCTGATGAGCTGTGTCGCCTCTTGTTTTCGACACAGTCCGGAGCGAGGCTCTCCGGCGTGCTGGCGCGCTTCTACTTCAAGACTGGAGGGCGCCAGGACAGGGAGCACATAGGTCGGCCGTCGGCGCTTGCATCGATGCAGAAGTGTCCAGGGTAAATGCTGAAAGGGCTAGCGGCTAGAGTTCAGACTTGTCTGCAGTTCTCGCTTGGACCATAGCCGGCACAAGATCCCTGCGCCCGGAGGAGTTTGGGATAAAGGGAGGTTGTATCGCACAGATTCGCACAGCCAGTTCGACCACGTCAGCTGAGAGGTGCTGCTTCCGAAAGCATTGGCTTTGCCGCTGCAGGAGCCAACAGCAGAATCGGGAGACGTGGACTTTGAACAGTCGGGGCAGCCGGAGAGTCACTTGGCGCGAGGTTTGCCTGCAGAGTGCAACTTGGGTCATGTCAGGTAGAACACTCCTGCATCAAGCCTCCACAGTGCCTCTGTTGAACAGTCCGCAAGATGAAAACAAGGGTCAAGCGCAAAGCTAAATCTCCCAAAGCGGCGGCGCTTTAGGGATTTGGACACTGTCTGGAGCCACGAGCCGTAAATCCCCAGCCCACCCACGCGCCCGCGCGCCCACGCCACGCAAGGGCTGATAATGCCGACAGCCAGCAAAGCCACGAAGGGCAAAGGGGCCGCGGCTGAGGAGACGCGGCCCAGGTAGCGAGTGCGGAGGATCTAGACATCTAGACTCTAGACGCGAGTGAGAGGAGACCGTCCTTACGGTGGTCGTGGAGTCCTGCGCGCAGGCCCGTTGCGAGAGGAGAGGAGGGCTCCGCCGCTCTGCCGCTGCGCCGCAGGACACGGAGCTGGAGCTCAAGGAGGCCCGGACCTCCGGACCTCAGTCAGCGGAGTTCCGCTCGGAGCGGGGCCGGACCTCCCCAGACTCCCAGACTTTCATCCCATTCAAGCCTTCCAAAACCACAACAAAGCACCTCCCAAGTCCCACGCCGAAAACACAAAGCACCTCCCATGAGAATATCTGTATGATGACGACTTATGTAAGGAATGGAAAACTAATTCTTGAAATTGTAGACGGAAGAACGGTAGATATTATGAGAGGAGAAAAGCAACAAGACGAAGGGAACATACAATAATAATTATTCTTCATAGTAATTGTTGTTCTATGTCATGTCATTTCCCAGTTGAGGGTTATAATCTTTGGGAGATTTTCTGTTTTGGATTGTTTAGATGCTTTGGGTTTTGGGTTATGTTCTGGATTATTGTATTTGTTGTGGTGTGTTGTGTTGTTTCGGGATTATTGTATTGGGTTTTGGGAGGTGCTTTGTGTTTTGGAAAATTGTATTTCTTTTGGGAAGTGCTTTGTGTATTGGTGTTTTGAGGGGTGAATTGTTAGGCGGGTTGAGAAATGGTGTGAAAGTGTAGGGGGAGTATAGGATGTGAGGTGTGGGGATAGCCTGTGCTTGCTGTTACAGGGGAAAACCGTGTTAGTGCATGTTTCTGGTCTCGAGGTGTTGGGAATCTCTGGGAGTTTAGGCAGAGACTTCAGATCTTCTCAAACGCAAGCGCGCGATCGCGACGCGATCGCGATCATTGGACGCTGACTCCGTCGCGAAGCAGACCCAGGCGCTGGACGCCCTCGACGAGCTAGGCATTGACTTCGTGGAGGACACTCAGATCTGAAGGTAGCGAATCGTAGCGAAATGTGTTAGGCCATGGCCTCCTGTCAGAGTGGAAACTCGCAGGATGAAGAGTCGGAGCAGTCGAGACGTGAAGCAGAGCTCTCAGAGCACCCCCCAGCCCACCTTTCGAGCATTCGGTGCAGCTCTAGAGGACACCGCTGGCTCACAGTGTCAACATCTCTCCCACATTTTTTCGCTGGAGTCTGTTAAGCGCTTTCTCTGGGCTTTCCGATGCTACTGGTGGAGAACGGACATATGTAATCATTCAGGCGCTTGCTGCCGCTGGCATTGAAGTCCTGGAGGTTGGCCGATACTGGTGCAGAACGGGAAGCCATGCAGTAGCAAACAAACACACGATTTCATGTTCAAGCTTGTACGAATCGTGTCGGTGNCTTGCTGCCGCTGGCATTGAAGTCCTGGAGGTTGGCCGATACTGGTGCAGAACGGGAAGCCATGCAGTAGCAAACAAACACACGATTTCATGTTCAAGCTTGTACGAATCGTGTCGGTGTAGCATTGGACAGTGGCTGCTGCTAGAATCTTTCTGTAGACTTCGAGCTTCAGATGCGATAGCACCGCTTCCAAGCTGGCCAGGACGACGACCAGTCGGCATGGGCCCCGGCGCAGACGGAGGTTGAGCTTGAAGATGGAATTCATGCGTAGATTGTAGATGCCCGCTGTTTCTCATGTTGTAATGCTATCTGTCTTATCGTGTGATATATCAGTGGGTGTTAGCCCGCACCATGTTCCTTGTCAATCCCAACAAGCTTCTAGGAGGGGTTTTTCAAGCATCTGAGGCCGGCATCGAGTTCAAGGCCAGGCGTCCAAACCCAGCGGAAGTTCCGCATCGCAGGGGCGGGGCGCCCGTGTCGGGGGCTTCTCTGCTTCCGCACTCTCAGGACTCGGAGTTGGCTATCGAGGATGCTTCTCGGCTCTTTTGGGAAGCTNACCCAGCGGAAGTTCCGCATCGCAGGGGCGGGGCGCCCGTGTCGGGGGCTTCTCTGCTTCCGCACTCTCAGGACTCGGAGTTGGCTATCGAGGATGCTTCTCGGCTCTTTTGGGAAGCTGACATGCAATCGGTTCGGTTTCGGTTTCGTCAGGCGTTCGCTCGGTTCGCAAAAGATGCCATGGTTGATATGGTGTGTGGTTTTGTGGGTCGTGGCTTGGGTGTCTGTTTGTTTAGTTGGCTTTGGCGATTCCCCCGCATTGGGGCGGCCCGAGTATGAGGGAGTTGCTTTTTTCGGAGCTATTTTAGGGCCGACGGGTTCAGGGCGTCAAGGGTTTGCAGTCTGGGCATAGGCCGAACCCGCTTTGGGGGCTAGAAATGAGAAACAAGACAAGGTGTGCTAGGGCCTCCTAAACAAGCGCAAACCAGCCTGAAAGCATACTCCTATATACAGAAGATCCCTGAAAAGGCGACTCACCCAAATCTTGCGTTTATGGCTGAAAGACCCTTCGTCATGGATGTATTGGGTGGGACACTACAGCAATTCCTGCTTCCTTGTGGGAGTTGCTGGTAGCGCAATAAAGCAAATCCTCTTGTTCCGGCCCCTGCTATATTGCAGCCAAAGCCTGCGGTTCGGGTCTCGATTCGCTTGCTAAATTTGGTTGGCGCGCTTCCGGTTCATTTGACCCGGTTCCTCGATACGCGGTTCGGTTCGCCCTGCCTCATGCATTTGAATCTGCACGGTCAGGCACTTTCCAGGACCCGTGACTCACAGTGTCAACATCTCTCCCACATTTTTTCGCTGGAGTCTGTTAAGCGCTTTCTCTGGGCTTTCCGATGCTACTGGTGGAGAACGGACATATGTAATCATTCAGGCACTTGCTGCCGCTGGCATTGAAGTCCTGGAGGTTGGCCGATACTGGTGCAGAACGGGAAGCCATGCAGTAGCAAACAAACACACGATTTCATGTTCAAGCTTGTACGAATCGTGTCGGTGNACCCAGCGGAAGTTCCGCATCGCAGGGGCGGGGCGCCCGTGTCGGGGGCTTCTCTGCTTCCGCACTCTCAGGACTCGGAGTTGGCTATCGAGGATGCTTCTCGGCTCTTTTGGGAAGCTAACATTTGGGCTCCGAGCTGCCGAGATTGCAAAATCCTTGACGCTCCTTGAGTCTGTGATTCTTGGTTTGAACCCACTGTTTGTCCTGTGTCCGTGTGTTTGTTGGCCCCTGACAGCAGACCCTGCCCCAACCCCAAGCAGATCGCACGAAAATGAATTGAGGCGCAGGGCTTTCGGAGACTTGCGAGGGAGGAAAGCTTTATGATGACTCGAAGATCTCTCCAACATCTTGCGGCCAGACCAGAACTGTGTTTGCGTAGTGGTGTCAGCAGCTTAAGCTGCTGAAGGGATGATTCCTGCTTTCTGGAGGCCCTTGCAGCGGCCGGCATTGAACTCGAGGAGGTCGGAGGTTTGGTGCACAGGGTCAGCCAGGGTCGCATTTTTCGCAAAGGGCATAGCCGCATAGCCGAAAGCAGAAAAAGCACACAGGATGATGAGGACCCCGGGGCCGGCGGGGCCGGGGCCCAAGGGGGGGCCCAAGCGGAGCTCGAGCAGAGCAGCAGAGCCACCATGAGCCAGCATGAGCCTCTGAGCAGTCCCCAGCTGCGCCTCAGACCCTCAGACTGCCTCAGACGCCTGCGTAGCCTGGGAACCCCAGGTTGTGGCCCGCGAGCGTGGCTCGGACGCACTCGTAGCGGACACGCTGTGCGGAGCTGTAGAGCTCGATGAAGGCTTTGGGGGACGGGCCAAGGTGAGCAGGCTCGGGAAGAGAAGCAGAAGGCCAAGCGGACAGTGCTCAATAAGCACCGGGTTTCATCAAGAGCTGGTGTCGACGTGGACTTCTCTTTGCTTAAGTTGCACTACACAAGCTCATGACCTGGTCTACAAGTTTGCTGACAAGCTCGGTGTGAGTAACCGCACGCAGGCGCCCGCTGGGCTCCTCCCAAGCATCCTCCAAGACTTCCGGGCTTTTTGCCTTGTCACCAAAGTCTCTAGACTCTAGTGAGGATTCCCAGGAGCAAATCCTTTGCATTCTGCATTCCCCCGCGGCCGGCTGCCAGAAAGGCTCCTTAACTTGCGCTCACCTCCGAATCGTTTGAGGCACCCTTTCCAAGTCTTGCATCCATGCATCTCAGTCATCTCCTGTCGTGCTTTGAGGGGAGAGAGAAAGAGAGAGCGAGAGAGAGAGAGAGAGAGAGAGAGCGAGACAACAGCAACACGAAACTGCAGATGTATAGCCAAGCCCATCCTCTGAAAAATGACGGGATGGGGCCGCTCGACAGAGCGGGGGGATGGGGCCTGCCCATCCTCCTAGCCCCAGAGCAAAGCAAACAACAGCAACACAACAACACCGACCAGACGAAGGCGGCCGGGCCCCAACCCACAACGACCAAGAACAAGCACCGCACAGCCAACCACCCGACAACAACCGAGCCGAAGCAGCCGAGCAAGGAGGCAAAGCAGAGACTGCAGCAAGAGAAGAGCACGAACGCCGCACCAACTCAAGAGAGGAGACAACAACAGCGGGGGAAGCAGAGACGGCACGTGGAGAGCGAGGACGGACGCAACACCACCAACAACAGCCATGCACGGCCGAGCTGGCAGGAGACAAGCAGGCAACCCAAGCTGCAGCCGATCACAGAGAACGCTTACGCAATAACCGGTACCTGCAGAGCAGAAGCGGGGAACACACACCACCCGGACCCCAGAGGACACAAGACCCGCCACAGCCCACGGAACAAGCAGGCGGGGCCACTCACAGAGCCCAACGCTCACTTCCAGCACCTTGACGACGCAGCCAACAGAGACAGCCACATAGCCAAGAGGGGGCCGCGGCTCTTGCCGCACAGCAGCCGCACAGAAGTGCTGTACGTCTCCACCGGACGGGGGAGATGGGTGGCCTGCATAGAAGCCAGAGCGGGGGAAGTCGCAGCAGCATCACCGGCGACAGTGCCACAACGTTCGCTCCTACCGGGGGGACAAGAGATGTGGACGGCCCCCCCGTTCACGGACGGGTCCATACTGGAAATCGAGACCACCGTTGGACTGGTGTATCTCATAACGGTGCTGGCAGCACCTCAAGCAAAGAGGCAGGAGGGGGGAAGCACGTACGCCGAACCCGGCGACGCCTACTTCGTCGAGGAAATCGACAAAGTCTGGATGCTGCGGTGGGGGACTCGACCAACCCAGGGGTGGCAGCACGGCAGAGAACACCAGACCCAAACAACCACCTCCAGTCAAGCAGCCGCCACCACGGCCAGCCAAACAACAAGCCCAGCAACAAGCTGACTTCCTTGAAGGCAGACCGTTGCGGGGGAGGAACCCAGAGGCAGAACAGCAACAGCCCCAGCAGCACTTCTACGAAGTCGCAAGAGACACCCGAAACATCGGGGCACAGCAAGGCGAGGAAGACCGAACAGAGCTCTGGCAACGACCGTGGAGCACCACGAGCACCACCAGCAGCACCACCACCACCACACCAACCAGACTGTGCGAGGCAATGGAACCAGAAGACGACCCCGAGCTGGATGGCACAACCACAGAGGAGGAAAATGCAGGGCTCACACGCAGAAGACGCCGCAGTCCTTTGTGGGACCGACGCAGCCAGCACCGGAAGCGCCGCAGCAACCACAACAACCAACCGCAGGGGGACAACACAGCACGAGCAGGCAGCAGCACAGACCTAGCCACCCACGCGGCAGCGCAGAGCAGTGTCATGGCAGCGCAGAGGGGGGCAATGACCGCAGTGACGGCTCAACTCCAGTTGATGCAGGAAATAGCGAGAGAAATGCAGACAGCCGATGGCAGTACCATCGGAAGCATCTGCAGTATTGCACTGCAGGTGTTGCGAGAAGGGGGAAACGGGGCGATATGCCATGCCAACGGCAACCCCACCGCGACCATATGCGGAACCGAGCGCCCTTGGAGAGGCACGGAGAAGCATAGCAAGCATGAGGGTGCGCAGAGGAGAAGCACTCACCAACGACGAGTATGCAACGGACCTCTCCATCATCCGAGGGCTTCTAGAACGCGGAGAAGGAGAGATACTAACCAAGTGCAGACAGCCGGAGTACAACTCCGCCAGGCAGCCGCCATGGTGGACCGGGTTGTCCTCACCACGATTGGGGAGGGACCGCAGCTGGAACACCTTGGCATGGTGGGAAGAACTTCGAGCGCTCGCCATGCCGGGGGTGACGCTCGCAGACAGGCGACCGGAAGCTAACGAACCTGACCCAGCGCGCGAGGCGCATCCCGCTGATGCCCTTGCTCTGCGCGACGCTGCCAGGGGAGAATGGCAGGCCAGGACCAGCCAACTGCACTCGGCAGCGGCAGAGCTCATGCAAGCAGCGGCCCAGCTGAAGGCAATACAAGTGCTCGGTACTGGCAGCAAGCCTACTTCGGGGGCACCCACGCCGTGGATGACGAGACCCAAACCGAGGAGGCCGCAGCGAACGAAGCAGAAAACCTGGGGGAGAAGACCGACGAGCAGAAGGGGACCAAAAGAAAGGCAGAGCAGCCGCGGGGGAAGCTCAAGTGGAACAACCTACACGGAGTCAGCACACAAGAAGTGCTGGCATTGGAGACAGACAGCTTCATCCAAGATGTGGAGGAAGCAGCGGAGCTCCCAACTCTGCCGTTGCCCACCATGCTGGAGGGGGACACCAACGCTACCACGGTGCCACGGATGGCACCCTCTGCCGCCGAAGACGAGGGGACGGCGCACAACCAGCTGCAGGGGAACCGAGCCCGGGTACCAGATCCGCCACTGAGGAGGGGGAGCACAGCTCGCCTTCCAGCCCTGAGTCACACCGTCGACGTAGGTAGCACAGTGTTTTCTTCAGTAAGCATGGGCCGATCTAGACAGGGAGAGGCAACAGTCCTGTACCTTGCAATACCACGTACGTCCTGCTTTAACTTAATACCCTGATCGGCCCCATGCAACAGATAGCCACCATGGAAGGGGGAACGACCGTCCTGTGATACTGCATGTTTCATGTTATGAGGTGTGTTGCTTCGCTACAACCCCACCTCCGTAGCAAAGCCCGAGAAAGGGGGAAAACAGTCCTGTGATCTGCATGGGGTCGCACAGGGTCGTACTTACTGTGTTGCTGCCTAGTTCAATCCCCGCCTTTCTCGGTCCTGAACAACAAGTAGTCACCACGGAAGGGGGAAAGTCATGTGATTCGGCACGGTTATTGTTCTGGAAAGTGTTGCTTGACCACAACCCCGCCTCCGCTACTTAGCCTAAAGAAGGGGGGAAAACCGTACGGTGGTGATCTGCACAGGGTACTTGCTGTGTTGCTGCATCCTGCGATCCCCGCCTTTCTGCAGCTGCCCCCAACAAACATATAACAGGTCCTGCACTCAGTTGTTGTATTGCAAAGCGAGGGACAGCTGCCGGCCGTAGGGACTAGTGGGGGGGATGCGTCCGTTGAGGGTCTAAGGACTAAGGACAGTGCCACAGAGGGCGCGGGGACGAGGCCGGGACGCGGGCTAAAGTTAAGGGTCGGGGGTGAACAACGGACGCACTCCACCAGCTGCGCACGTACCACCGGCTGACCCCAAAGCCCTGTTCCACCAAAAAGGGGGGAACGGGGGGCCCTAGGCCCGGGTCCGCTTGCGGACTTGACCCCAGTGGAAAAAGAAGAAGAAGAAAAAGAGAGAGAGAGAGAGAGAGAGAGAGAGAAAGAGAGAGAGAGAGAGAGAGAGAGAAAGAGAGAAAGAGAGAAAGAGAGAAAGAGAGAAAGAGATAGATTAGATAGAGAGTGCATTTGCGGGGGGGGCCGTGAGCGCAGGGAGGGGGTCTCCCCCTTCCCTACCCTTGCCAAAAAAACAGAGAGTGCGTTTGTTGTCTGTGTATTTGCTCAGTAAGCGCGAGTCATCAGCTCGCGTCCCTGCCCTTTGTACACACCGCCCGTCGCTCCTGCCGATTGAGTGATCCGGTGAGTTATTCGGACTGACGCAGTGCTCAGCTTCTGGATGTGGCGTTGGAAAGTTTCATGAACCTTATCACTTAGTGAACACCCAATCTGCGTCTGCAGTGCATCACTCAGCTGGCACCCACAATATGTGAGGGCGCACTTGCGCGGGGGAGGGTTTGGCACCCCGAGAGAGAGAGTGCTTTCTCCTTACCCTTGCGAAAGAAAGAAGAGCGAGAGACTGAGAGAGAGAGAGTGTGAGGCGCAAGAAGCCGTGCCGCTATCCCATCAGGATGACGATATCTTCATGGTCTGAGGCCGCAGGGGCGATGCAACAGTTACCCTGAGCCAAATCCGCGCCAGCTTTCCAAGTTTTAGTCGAGAGAAAGAGCACAAAGTGCATCTTTCTGGTTGCCTACAATCTGTGAGTTTGGCATTCAGTCTAACGATTGCAAGAGGGCAGGCTATAGCCACGCGCAGCCGCAAATGATATCCTTGCGACAGAAGTCGGATGGCTTGCAGCCTGCGAGGGCTGCTGTCCCTGCAGGTGCACATCAGCAAGCCTTAAGAACCTTGTTGCTTGTTCAAAAACCACAGTGACGACGTGCAGTCTTTCATTCTTGGGTCAGTGCTTTTAGTTCCAACTAGAGATGTGGCCGGATGGCATTGCCTCAGGATGACCGAGACAAAACGGAGCACAGCGTGAAGTCTTACTCTGTTCAGAGGCTTTCGATGCATTGCAGAAGAGTTTCGATGTTCTTGACATGGCATGCAGATGTCTCATCGCTTTGACATGAGTAATTAGCCGCGAAAAAAACAACAACCAATAATGTTCATTCAACTATTTCGTTTGAACTTTGCAGCTATCCAGCGCCCGGCATATGCTCCTTGCATGGCATGCTTGCGTTTCCATGCTTCGATTGTGTTGGAATGGGGACATGTCGACCGGTTGGGAAAAAGCGAACGTGCAGCACGGCTCGATGGAGTTTTTGAGATCAGGTCAAGGCGAAATCCGGCCGTTCTGGCCCAAAGCAGAAGTAGAAGTTGGGCCAGAAATCCGGGATGAAACGGCATTGAAGCTTTCGTCCTGCTTTTTTTGGTAAGAGCTGCCAGGGACTCACTGCACTCGATCTTTTGTGGCAGAAAGGTAGTGGACCCTGTCATGGCAAGGGTTGTGCTTAGCGGTGGTTTTGATTGAGATCCCTAGTTGAAACTCCGGCATCCCTGGAAAACCATTTCCTGTCAGGAACCTGTCGTTACGTAGCAAAGACTTGATGTTCGGTAATTGTAAGATTCAAGGTTCATGCGCACTGCAGCCACTCCTGAAACAGTGGAGAGAGTTGGGATTCGAGTGTTGGGATTTGGATTTCCAATTTCCGGATTCGTGATTTAGGATTTGCGTTTCCAGATTCCGGAGTACAGCGTGGGATTCGAGTGTTTATAAGCATTTTCCGCGCTTACAAGCGCAGGGGGTCTGGAAAGTCAGCTGCTTAGTATCACTTTTGACCGAGCTCCTTGTAAGCAGTTTGGACGCTGAAGCAGTTAGCAGAACCCTTACCCATTTTGGGTGATAATACCACCAGTCAACCCATTAGACGATTATTCCTATACTCCCCCCTACACCTCACCAACTATATCAGATTACCTCATCCATATAAGAGGATTATTCCTATACTCCCTACTACATCCCGCCCAATATATCACCACTACTTCCCCATTACTAATACCAGTATAGGAATAACCAATTAACTCATCCATATTCCCTGAGGTGGTATTATCATCCCAAAATGGGAAAAGGTTCCCTTATAGATTTACTAGCTTTACCCTCACCCCCCCTATTTGCCCACAACCCTGCACTGTCTGCAACACCATGTTGTTCAAGCCCAGGGGTGCGGCATACTTATATATAAGCATTTATACATATGTATTTATATAACTATATATATATGTATATTCATATGTATATGTATATATGAACATACATACATATATATATATAAATACATATGTATATATATAAGTGTATATAAATATATAAGTATATATGAATATATATATATATATCTGATGAACAGCAATGGGGAAAATCGCTACAAAGGCAACGTTGCGAAGGCCTGCTGTCTTGAAGGACAGCAAAGCTCCCTATGGCAAGAAACAGAAGACTAATGCGGCATTCAAGACTGATCTTGGTTTGGCATACAGTGGTATTTCCAAGACGCCTCNGGCCTGCTGTCTTGAAGGACAGCAAAGCTCCCTATGGCAAGAAACAGAAGACTAATGCGGCATTCAAGACTGATCTTGGTTTGGCATACAGTGGTATTTCCAAGACGCCTCGCAGAAGTAGCAACACTCTAAGGGGCCTCGACCAGATAACATATCAGGAAGTCCATTCAATGAGTCACAAGAAAGCTCTTGCTTTTCTTACGAAGGCTGGTGTATGTCCCACTTCCAAGTCCATGAGCTTCGTATGCTGGAATTGCAAGAAGGACATGCAAGCGAATGGGTCTGGTCTGGTTTTAGATGTCAAAACCGCTCCTGCTCCCAACGTCCACGCTTGACTGCACCACAAGTTGCTTTCACTCCACTTTTTGGATTTGCATCAAATGGCACAGACATCGACTATGCC
>BGNK01000687.1:177673-188783 GCA_003297005.1 Symbiodinium sp. clade A Y106
GGCCCCCAAGGATGCATTCTTGCATGACAAATGCAAGTGGATCCTGGACTGAGCTTTGAGGGAGACGGCAGGGCAACAAAGAAGTTTGCCAATGGGTGCGGGCAAATAGGGGGGGGGGGGCGGCGTAAACCTACCTAAGCCTGAGAGCCTTCTTTGGCGTGCAGTCAGTCCCAAACATCACAGAATGTCATAAGACCCTATAACAACCAAACAGTACAGAATTCCAACCAAGACCTTACAAACCCCTATATAAAAGCCCTAAATCCTAGCCTGAACCCTAAACCCTACAGCCTAACCTTTCCTAAACCCTAAACGCCTAAACCCTAGCCTGAACCAGTAGCCTGAGCCCTGAACCTTGCCCCTGTTTGCTGCTGCCCCCTGCCACTGGCCCCGACAAGACTTTGTTGCCGTCGCCCCGTTTAGGGTTTAGGGTTGGACCAGGGCTTATTTAGGGTTTAGGGTTTAGGTTAGCGTTTATTCATTATAAATATAGAGCACGGAAACTCACTATAGTCCTCATGGTTCCTTGTTATATATGTACGATTGATGAAGGAATCCAAAACCCTGTTGTAATACTAAGGTCCCTACATTACTCGCCCACCGAGTGGTGCTTTTTTGTTCTCGCCCCTATCATGTGACGCTTTTGTGCACTACCCCCCTCGCGGAGCCATGTCCTCTTTGACTCTGCACCTGCCCCTGACGCTCACTCAGTCACTCACTAAACTAACTCACTCACTCACGGCGGCGGGCTTTGCGATGGGGCAACAACAAAACATGGCTGGTGTATTGCATCGAGTCCGAAAAACCAAGTGGGGCGACAACAAGAAGAAACAAACTTCCAGCTACCGTACAACCCCGAAAACCCTCTGAGCCCCGTCCCTCTAAACCCTGCCCCAGCCGGTTTCCCAAGCCTCCAGCACTGACGCGACGATCGTGAGCAGCACGGCCCCCTGGTAGCTGAAGGAGGCCTGGTCTACGAACAGGGAGAAAAGCAAGAAATGATACGAGTAAGACTGATTCTTCTAAGTCTATCATTTTCAGGGTTAGGACTTTGGGTGCAGAGTATAGGGTTTGGGGTGCGGGGTTCAAGGTTTAGGGTTAGTATGGTTACTACAATTTGACCGTCATTGTAGAAATAAGAGTAAGAACGAGGATCCGATGATTGCTTTATCTTACAGTGGCTGCATACACATGATGGCAGTAACCACTGAACCTTAAACCGGCCTTTCACTCTCCTAAACCCTATACAAGCTGTGAGCCCTAATCTCTAATTCCTAACAGGAAGCTGAACCTTGTAGAACTCTGACAGAACCCTGTTTTAAATGTTGAGGCCCTTATATTGCACCTGTACGGCCCTGCTTCTAAAACGCTTCTAAATACCCCTGCACAACCTTTAACACATTATCAAACCCTCATGAAGCCCGAAATGTGAAACTCGATAAGCCCCACGAAACACTTCCAAAACCCTTAAACATGTTTGAATGTAAGACATGTAAGACTCAATTAAGCCGATTGTCTTCAAGCCGAGATACCCTAAGACACTAAACCCCCGATTGAAATTCTCCCAGGACCCTGGCGGAGTGCGGCGCTGACCGGAGCCAGTGGAAGGCCAGAGGCCCGGCCAAGATCTGGTCTGCTTAGGGGATTCTGGAACTCTCAGGTTCAATACTAGGACTCCCTTTAAAGCTTCCTTTAAGGGCCTAAGATTTAGGGTCCACTCTGAGGATCATGGAACTCGCTTCCTTTAAGGGCCTAAGGTTTAGGGTCCACTTTTGAGGATCGGGTTCAATATTAGGGCTTCCTTTCTGGCTTGCTTTAAGGGTTTAGAGTCTACTTGGAGAACCAGGGAACTTAGAAAGCAGGGCTTATAGCTACCTTAGAGCCTCACGGGGACTTAGTAACTAGGGCAATGGATAAAGTACCTAGACTTAGATGTATTTTATAAACCCAACTCAGGTAGCTATCACCCTACTTTTTATGTCGCATGATATCCCAAGTACGGACCCTATCTTCCAATGCAGTCCTCCCTTTCCGACACTCCGATCTAGAGTATGGTTTTCCCCATAATAAAACCCAATATATACACTCACCAATATTCAGAAGGAGGCCTATCTACACTCACCAAAACGGCAATATAAACCCTGCTTCATATGGCGAAGTGAGCTTTGGGTTTCGTAGGGTCACAACCCCTAAGCCCTACCCTAAGCTCTATAGTGGCCACAATAAACCCGAAGCCCTGAACCCCAAGCTCTAAATCCTAATTCCTTAGCCCTCAAAACGTAATTTTAAGCCGAAACCCCAAACCGAAACCTTGAAGAAACCCAAAACCCCTAAACGCTAAACCCTACCTGTAGCCCCAAACTCTACAAAACAGTAGGTTCTGACCCCTTGCTTCTGGGGCCTGACCTGCAAAACGGTAGGTTTTCGGCACAGGTAGACCCTAAACCCTAGGGTTTAGGGAGGGTTTAGGGTTTAAGGTTTAGGGCCGTAAACCCTAATCTTTGAGGAGGCCAAAACCCTGTTCTGGGCGCCTTGAGGAATCCATAACCCTATTAAGTCCTTAGTATAGGTATTAAGGCCCCCTACCCCCCTACCCCCTACCCCCCCACGGGTCCTTATGACAAAACCCAGTTCTGGGCAGCTGGCTGCGCCAGAGGTTGCGCCCAGCCAGCCGAGATTCGCTGACGACTGCTGACCCTTAGCCACATGAGTTGGGGTTTAGGGTTTAGGGTTTAGATTTTAGGGTTTAGGGTTAAGGGTTTAGGGTTAAGGGTTTAGGGTTTGGGGTTCGGGGTTTAGGGTTTAGGACCCTTAGCCACAAGAATTAGGTTCCTTCAGCCGGTTCCTTTCTCCGGTTCCTTGCTGCGGTTCTACAAGGGTTCTTTGAGGGTTTCTAGAATTTTGGGTGGTCTACTTAGAGGATCATGGGACTTAGTACGTAAGGTTATAAGTACCTTAATTGGGATTCTAAGTAATAATAAGTATGGTTACCTTATTTATAATCCCAGTTACTAAGTCCCATGACCCTTTAGGGAGGGTCGAGGAGACGAAGGTTCTTCAAGTGCAGCGGACTTTTGATTCCTCGGAGGCCCAGCCATTTTCATAAGGGTGTGAGCTTTGGGTTTAGGAGTTAGGGGTCAGGGTTTGGGGTTTAGCAGCTAGGGTTTAGGGATTAGGAGTTTAGGAGTGTAGGGATTAAGGACAAATAGGGGGATCCTGGCTTTGGGGCTTAATGCAGGGGCCTTACTCTACTATGATTATCATAAGGAAGCCCCAAAACCCTATTCTAATTGTGACGGCCCCTATACTAAATCCCTATAATAGCCCTTATAGGCCCCTTTAAAGGAACCCTATTCTAATTATTAAGGCCCTTGCATTACCACCATTCAAGTCTTTTGGGGTGTTGAACTTGGTGGCACGGCTTTGAGGTTTCGTGCTTAGAGTCTATAATATGTAATATATGGTATATAATCTATAACTTATAACTTATAACTCATAATATATAGTATATAAACTGTAACGTACAATATATATATATATATTGCATAAAAGTGGAAGGTTTAAGCCTAGACCTTCAACCGAAAATCACGGTTTGAGGTATGAAAGGGCTTCGGGGTTTAGAGTTTAGGGTTTAGGGTTTAGGATTTAGGGTTTAGGGTTTAGGGTTTCGGAGTTTTGGCCTCCGTCTTAGCACTGAATCGAGCGTTTGGGGCTTGAAGCTCTCCGCACTACTTCAAGGACCATGGGACATAGTAAGTAAGGTTATAAGTGCCTTACTTGGGGTTATAAGTACTTCCAAGTATGGTCACCTTGTTTATAACCCCAGCTACTAAGTCCCATGATCCTTTAAGTAAGGCTTTAGGGCAGAGTGGGTTTAGGGTTTAGGTTCTAGGGTTTTGGGTTTAGGGTTTAGGGTTCAGGGTTTAGGGTTTAGGGTCTAGGGTTTAGGGTTTACAGACCTTCCACAAAAATCCCTCAATTTAGGAATACACCTTAAACCATATTTGGGATCCTATTATAATTTGAAGTAACTCGATTCCCTCAATTAAGGGATTTGGAGAAACCCTGAACCCCAAAACCATGAAACCCTAAACCCTAAACCCCCAACAGCCTGAACACTGAACCCTAAACCCTAAACCCTAAACCCAATAAACCCTAAACCCTAAAAACCTAAGCCCTAAACCCAAAAAACCCAAAAAACCCTAAACCCTAAACCCCAAAAAAACCTAAGCACCTTGAACCCGGAGGCTGAGTTAGCAGCATTCTGCTGCTCCGCCTCTGTCGAAGCGGCCCGCAGCCTTGGGCGCTAAAGTGACGGCGCCGTAGGGTTCTTGTTAAAGGAAGGTACCATCATGGGGATATATAAGGGCTCCTTTAAGGGATCCATAAGGGTTCCTTTAAGGGTGTAGGGATTTAGTTGAATTAAGCTACCATAATAAGGAAATCATAGTATTTATTATAGATCCCTATTATGGTAATGTAAGTTAAATCCTTTAACAAGAATCAACCCAGGTTGTAGGGTTGAGGCTTCAGGCGTCGGGGCTAATGCTGGGAGGTATTAAAACGTCTTGTGAGACTTGCCGGCGATTGCTTAGGGTTCGTGGTTGAGACATCGGCGCAATTTGATCATTGAAGCGTCCAATACACGACTGGGGCTTTGCATGCAGGTTGCTCGGGCGAGGTGGCTTGACAGTGAATGTGTTAGGTTGTGGCTTGGGGTTTTGAGATAGTTCGTCGAAGTCTGCCTACCGAGAACAGACAACACCAGTGCTGCTACTGCTAGAGTACTCCCAGTCCGACAATGATGACGACGGCTACCACCGCTGCAACGGCGAAAAGCCATGAATGGCCATCAACATACAAGCAGCTTGAGAATATGCCCTTCACGTTATACTAGACAAGAGTCTTGGGGCATATTGTACTATCAGTGCAGCAAGAAACCTACGAAATGTTGTGATAGAAAAGCTACGGAATACCGTGGGAAATTGTTCCGGCGTCAATGTTGGATCTTTCGCCAGGTTTGAGGTGTCGAGGTTTACAGCCAGGGTTCGAATTCTAGGGAACCTTAACCCCTTAACCCAAAACGGCCAAGGTTGAGGGTTTAGGGTTTAATGTAGGAACCTGATTAAGAAACCCTGGCCCTATGGTCCCAAAATTAAAGGATTCATATAACTTGCCCTAATAAAGGCCCAAGGTTTCTTAATCAGGTTCCTACATTACCCCTAAACCCAAAACGGTGAAGGTTGAGGGTTTAGGGTTTAGTGTTTACGGTTTAGGCCTGAGCCTCTTGCTACCCCAATAAGCCAAAGGAATAAACGGTTAAACTTTCCGACTTCCTACTAAACTGTAAGAACCCAAAAGTTTAAAGGCTACGTATTGGGGATCCAAGACCTTATAGATCCCTTTAAGGAATCCCTATAGATCGCTTTAGTAAGGAATCCCTATAGTGTTTAAGGTTTAGGCCTGTAAACCCTAACCCCCGAGCCCTAAACCCAGGAGAGCTTCTGGCTGATCTTTTCGGAGAATGTAGGTGCCTTAATAGGTCTATTAAAATGGGATTCCGGTTCAGGGTTTAGGGTTTAGGGTTTAGGGTTTTTCCGTTAAAGGTCTTTATATAGGGATATAATAGGGGCCCTCCTCATTAGAATAGAATGTTGGGAATAATATTGGTTTTTATTTAAGCCTCTATACTGACTTTTTCGACCGAGACACTGCGAAACCTACGGCGTCTTTTCCACATGAGCCCTTGCCAACCCTGGCGACAACGTGTGTAATTGCAACCCGCATTTAACAAACTGCTAGCTGAAAGTACCTTCAACTCTCTTCTTCAACAACCGGGCTCCAAAAAGTTCAAACTGTCTAAGATAGAGCTAATATATAAGGCCAAAAAGTTTAAAGTTCCCCCGTTCACCATCTAAGTCAATGGCTCAGATGGCAACCTCACGGTCCGCAGCTACCACGTGGTGCAATTGCAATCGTGAGAGCCAGGCATTTCTCCTGGGCCCTCACGTTGAACATGACTGGCAGATACCCTCAGAGGGACCCTACACTTTGTCAAAGGAGAGATCCTAAGCCGCAACCTGTCAACTTTCAACTTTAGATCATTCAGGTTCAGGCTTGCAAAGTACACTCCCTCACAGGGAACCGCAAACTGCTGTGCATGTTCTTTAGCACGAGGTCGAAGTTAGACGGCAGGAGGGGGACCCGGAGTACCAATCTTCGGGACCGGGCATGGGAAGCTTCGCATGCGGCGCTGCTCACATATAATTCCAAAACTTTCCGAAGGATCACGACCCAATGATATCGGCTGCAATCGGCCGTTTCTGAGTTTCCCTGCATCTGCCTGCGAAGCCCAAAGAAACCTATAAAACCAACTGCTGGTCTCAGTCGTCCGAGGTGTTGTGGGTGTCGTTTTGACCATGGTCATGGTCGTGGCTGTCCTGGGTTGCTCTCGGAGGAGCCCTTGGAAATTCTTAAGACTAAGAGCGGCCTAGTGTCGTTGTGATCATGATCATGGCTGTCGTTATCGTCGTGGCTGTGGTTGTGGTCGTGGTCGTGGCCATCGTGGTCATGGCCATGGTCGCCATCTCCGTCTCCAACGGGCATGGTGTCTCCCTCGTCTTCCTAAGTTCCCCGGTACCTCCTTAGGAGTAAGGCTACCCTTCGTTCCATCCTTCCGCTTGAAGAAGGAAACCTCGGGTTTAGGGGTTAGGGACCCTTAACTTAAATTCCAAACTCTGATGAAGTGGAGTGTTTTCTACCAGAATATTGCAGAGTCTATTGTGGTACACTATAGTATATTAAACAAAAGGATACTACTGGCAGGCTCCCGCTGCTTCGCAGCCCTGCAGATGGCCTGCGAGGATGAACGCGAGCATCGCTAGGATCAACGCGCGCCAGGACTTCATGGCCACAGCGGACAGAAGAAACGACTACGTGCGAGTTGATGGCGGTTTGAGAACCAAACTCCCAGCCGGTGTGCAATGACGTTCGCAGGTGCGCACTTGAAGGCATTATTATCGAGAGATGAAGACAGCAGAAATGTGACCCGAAAGCCCTGAAGTCTGCTTCCTGAAGGACTAAGTTTGGAATGCATCGCGATGGTTGGTCAGCATAGAGTACTCGGCGGTGTGTCCCCTCTACTGCTTAGGGCTCAGACTTAGTTAGGGCTGAACATTAAGGGTGTAGGGCCTCCAGTGCGGAGTTTAGGGTGTGTCGTGAAAGTTTGGGGTCTAGCGTGTAAGCTTTCTCGTGTAGTATTTAAGTCAATTCAAGGGTTTAGGGTTTAGGGTGGAAGTAGCACAATCAATTTGAATTTCTTCCCTCCGGACCTCCAAAAGCTCGATAAAGCTCGATAATGCTGAACCCCAGGATACCTCCAATGCAGTGGCCCTAAGGATTACTTGGGTTTTAAGGGTTCTGCCCTGTAATTAAGGGGCCATAACCTACTGTTTTGCAGGGTTTGGGCTCGCAGGTACAAGTGGTAAGAATTACTTGGATTTTAAAGGCTCTACGCTCCAATTAAGGGGCCCTGACTTACTATTTGGGGCCACAGGTACAAGGGCTTTGAAGATGAGCCCTAAACCCTAAACCCTAAACCCTAAACCCTCTACGCTTTTGTGGACTATGCCGGGGGGGAAGAGTTCTTCAGGCCTCACTTAAAGGATCACAAGAAAATTCTACGGTTGATGATATAAATCCTGCAGTACCTTAAGGACTTAAGGACCCTAAACTATGGGAACCATGGCATATTCCTTATTATGGGTAATGCAGGATGTCTATCATCAACCCTAAACCCTAAACCCTATAGATCCCTTAAAGGAGCCCCTTAAAGTTACCCTTTCAGATCCCTTTACAGGAACCCTAGGACTATCACCGAACAGCAGGAGTTCAGGGGTTCGGTTTTTATTAGCAACCTTAGGGTTTTTAAAAACAAGGATGAATAAGGTAACTATACTTATGGGTCACGGTTTAGGGTTTAGGGTTTAGGGTTTGACTTAGTAAGTAAGGCTTACTTGCCTTAATTCGGGTCATAAGAAATTACAGGTATGGTTACCATTATTAATAGTCCCATGAACCTCCAAGTGCCTGGTTGTCAAAATTAGGGCCCCTTTATGGGTACCCTAAATATTAGGTGCCGTACTATAATAGGGACCCAAAAAGGGACCATAATTTTCACAACCACCCATATATATATATCCTGACAACCCCAACTCAGGTACTTATTACGGTACTTACTAAGTCCCATGCTCCTTGAAGAAGCACTCCTAACCCCTAAACCCTAAACCCTGAGCCCTAAACCCTAAACCGTAAACCCTATCCCTGAGCCCTAGACCCTAAACCCTCAAAACCAGGGTGCCCTTGGCGCCCGCGCGCCACTTTGCGGAAGCCCTCCTTGGCCACGAAAAGGTCCAGGTTGCTAAGGAGCCTGGGTCTGCTAGGGTTTGGAGTTTAGGGTTTTGGGGTTTAGGGTTTTGGGGTTTAGGGTTTTGGGGGTTCAGGGCTTTGGGGGTTTAGGGCTTAGGCTTTGGGGGTTTAGGGTTTTGAAGCTTAGAGTTTAAGGTTTTGGGGTTTAGAGTTTTTCGGTTTAGGGTTTCGGGGTTTAGGGTTTTCGGGTGTTGGGCTTTGGGGGTTTAGGGTTTAGGCTTTGGGGGTTTAGGGCTTTGAAGATTAGAGTTTAAGGTTTTGGGGCTTAGAGTTTTTCGGTTTAGGGTTTCGGGGTGTAGGGTTTCGGGGTTTAGGGTTTCGGGGTTTAGGGCGTCTGGGGCTTAGGATGTAAGAACAGAGGCGCTGAGTAGGGTGTGCGTTAGGATTAAGGCTTTAACCGTAGATCAGGGTTACAGTTTCCAAGTCTAGGCTAGGGCTTCAAAACGCCGCGGGGGCGATCAACAAGCCTGCTGCACTAAGGTTTCGGGTTTAGGGTTTAGGGTTTAGGGTTCAGGGAAACCCTAAACCCACAACTCTAAACTCTAAACCGTGTAAGCTTTTCGACTGGAATGCCTGCAAGGCCTAGCAGGGCCGAAACCATATGGGTAGTTGTCAAAATTAGGGGTCCCTTTTTGGGCACCCTAAATATTAGGTGCCGTATATAATAGGGACCCAAAAAGGGACCATGATTTTGACCACCACCCATATAAAGGATCCCTCAAAAGGAAACCCTATTCTATTTAATGTAGGAACCTTAAAATTAGAATAGGTTTCGAGGGTTCCTTATTATAAGTATAGTAAAGTATCCCTTAGGGTTTAGGGTTTGGGGCAACCCTCGTCACGAAGTAGCCTGAGCCCGCTAAACCGACTTGCGAAGCGCTTTCTTCAGGTACTTAACGCCGTCGTCCGCCCGGTCGAGTATTTCATTGCGAAGCGCTGCTGCAGAAAGCTTGAAGAACCTGAATAGAAATTAATAGAACCTGTGTCGAACACATATGGGTGGTTGTCAAAATTAGGGTTCCTTTTTGGGTCCCTAATATAATACGGCACCTAATATTTAGGGTACCCAAAAAGGGACCCTAATTTTGACAACCACCCATATAGAATCCGTATAGAGTTTGTACAGAGCCCCTGTCCGATGTTTCTGCGGCGGTGCGGCTTGCATGAGGGGTTTGTCGGGTTTGGAGTCTACGGGATTCGGTTTAGGGTTTAGGGCTTAGGGTTAGATTTTGCATTCACGGGACGGGTTGGGGTGTAGGAGACCAGTCATCGGAGGAGTGCCTCCGTAGCTTGGTGCTATCTTCCGCATAATGCCCTTTAGACCGCCCCGCACATCTCACATCACGAATTTCGAGCCCGAATTTATTTTGCGGACCTGAATTCGATGTCGAAGCAGGATATAATTGATATAATCCAAAGACTACAACTCAAGTAAGACCTTGACAAGGGAATGGAGGTCTTGAACGACCTCCCGGACCACAGTAACGGAATCCTTCTTACAATCTACATTTGCATTCTTGCATTACGTCTGGGTCGCCGGAACCCCTAAAAGCAACGACATTCAGCACACCCGGAACATAAATCTAACCCTTAAACCCAAAGACAAAATCTCCAGCGCTGTCCAAATGCCGAAACCTTCTGTCGCAACTTTGCCTGTAACTTTGATCCGGGGAAGTGTCAGGCTCTAAGATTCAAGCATAGTCTGGAATTCTTGGATTGGAGTTTAGGGTGTCGGGTATGGGGTTTAGGGTTTAGGGTTCCTGGGTTGTTGCTTAAGGTCTGGGGGTCAGGGTTGGGGATTATTGTACAGAAGGTTCCTTCCTTAACGGCCGCTGGCTGTTGAAATACATAACACCTGGAAGTTCATCATTCTCTCATACTGTCATTTTTTCAGTTTCGCATCGACCGATAGATAGATAGATAGATAGATAAATAGGTAGGTAGGTAGATAGAAAGATAAAGGGAGAGGGCGAGAGAGAGAGAGAGAGAGAGATTCAAACAGATCGGTCAAAACCGACTGCCATCTTTTCTCAGGGCAAAGAGCAACTTCCTCCAGGATGGTCTCTACAAAATCCTGAAGACACCCCACAGCAAACACCACTTCAGCTTCCCCTAAAGCCCTTTTAAATAAATCGGCAGCCGATGCAAAAGAAGCATTTCCGAAACCTTGCACCCTACTATCCGTGTTGCGCTAAACCTGCAACCCCCCCTAAACCCCAAAGCTTAGGGGCTGAGTACCCTAGCCCAAAAAAGGCTAACCTTTTCATATGGCAGGATGACATACACCCCAAAAGGTAAATGGCTACGGACTCAGCTACTAAGAAAGCCTCTAAGGAACTCTTTCCTCGAGGTCCCTACTGCAGCGAGACGTAGCCGACGCCGTAGGCGTCAGGAGAGGCCAGCCGGGCTACCAGGACGTTGAGGAGGAATCTGAGGGGGGCGGAAAACTAGGATATTGGGGGAGGGGTCAGGGTGTAGCGTTTAGGGTTTAGGGTTTAGGGTCGAGGGTGTAGGGTGTAGGGTTTAGGCTACATCTTTTCCTGTGAAGGGTTCCTGATAAGGGTTTTACTGTGCATGGGTCCAATTTTGGGGTCCGCAGAGCGACTCTGAAACCGGAACTCGAACACGGGAACCAAATCTGGTCACAAGGATGGGAGCACAAAGCAGCCCAACAAGTGATCTA
>BGNK01000687.1:194360-213318 GCA_003297005.1 Symbiodinium sp. clade A Y106
TTGAACTCTGAGGGTGGGTCCTTGGACTGAGGGGCTGCCCCTGATATCGGGTTTGTCGGGTTTAGCGGGTTTATCGGGTTTAGCGGGTTTATCGGGTTTAGCGGGTTTATCGGGTTTAGTGGGTCTATCGGGTTTAGCGGGTTTAGCGGGTTTATCGGGTTTAGCGGGTTTAGCGGGTTTAGCGGTGCACGTCCGCTGTTTGCGCGCGCAATGGACACTTCTGTCGAGGATGGGACTGCCCAGAGACTTCAATGCTGCCCAGAGACTTCAATATCTCTTAACTAAGGATGATTCCTTAAATCATATTAGGGATCCTACTATAATCTAAGGTAGATTCGTTAATTACCCAGACCCCCGGGAGGATCCAAAAAGTAGATCCCTTAATGGGAGTTCCTATAAAGTACCCTTAGTAGTACTGTATAAGGCCCCAAATTAGGGGATCTGCTTTCCAGATCCTCCCGGGGGTCTGGGTAAGCGATATTGGAGTCTCTGGGTATGGGTCAGGATCTTCCGGGCGCTACAGCCAGACCCTGAGAACATTCCTTGAAGGATCCCTTTAAAGGGACCTATAAGGGTTGCTTGCAGGGATCTATAAGGGTTCCTTTAAGGGCTTAGGGTTCTTCTTAAGGGATTTAAGCTACGCTACCACAATCGGGATCTCTGGTATATAATATTGTTTCCTTATTATGGTAACTTAAACTTAACAAGAACCCACATTCCCTACACAATAAGCCACTGGGCACCCTTTTTTGTTTCGCCTCCCTGCGCACATAAGCGGCTCTAAGAAGTCTCCATGCGATTCAAGAGGAAGTTCGCAGCCAGCTCCTACGCTGCAGCTTCTTTTGGCTTAGGGTTTTGTGTGATTAGTTATTAGTAATTAGGGTTTGGGGCTTACGGCTTAGGATGCAACGTGGCGGGCTGAGGAGTTTAGGATCCAGAGCTTCGGGGTCAAGGGTTTAAGGCCGGGTTGGGGTTCAGGGCTGTTGGGTTTGAGGTCTGACTGCCCTGTGATTTCGGGCTTTTGTCTCAGTGCCTGCACTGAGAAGCCGTAATGTAGGGGCCTTAACAATTAGAATAGGGTATGCAAACACGAGGATGCAACTCACAGCTGAAGGGCTGACAAACAATAAAGACCCAGGGTTTCTTAATCAGGGTTCCTGTAGTAGAGCCCTAAGATAGAAGCCTATAGATCCCCAAAAAAGGAGCCCATCAAGGAAACTTAAGTCCTGCGGTTTTGATGGCAGAAGGAAGGGGATCCTGTGGATTCATGTCGTAATGTTTGAGGCCCAAGAAATGCGCCTGTCAAAGAACCTACGAAAACCCAGACCCCCGGGAGGATCTGGAAAGCAGATCCCCTAATTTGGGGCCTTATACAGTACTACTAAGGGTACTTTATAGGAACTCCCATTAAGGGATCTACTTTTTGAATCCTTCCGGGGGTCTGGGAAGGATCGTGGCAATGAGTTTAGGGTTTTAGTACGGCTACCAATAGAAAAATCTACCTACCGCGACATCTGCTTGTAGAACCTACTCACAACTATCCATAACCTTCAAGAAATCCCCATACACCTAAACATCAAATTCCGGGACCCAAACCCCTTGAACTCAGAACCGTAAAACCCTGAACCTCCAAAATCCCGCACTCCCTAAAAACACTAAGCCCCACGAACTCGCTAGGCATCAAAGGAACCTATGTTTCAGAACACGAGCCCTAAACCGCAGCTCATGCCAGCCATGCTAACCCCAAACCCTCAACCCCAAACTCTGACGGAGTGAAAGGGGTGCGGCATCCTCGAGTGTGTGGCCATACCTGAACTCCGAAAAACCTGCCGTTTTGAGGGCTCATAACCCGCTTAGACCCTAAACCCTAAACTCGCAACCTTAAACAACACCCTACACCCCAAACACTAAGCCCTCAGGCACAAAAACTCTAAACCTCAAACACTCAGCCCCAAAACATCTTAAACCTGTAAGTCGTATAGAACCCTTTAACAGAACCCTTTAAAAGGGGAACCCTCACCCCTAAACCCTAAACCTTACATAGACCCCTTTAGAAGAACCCTTAAAAAGGACCCCCCTGGACCGCTCCGACCTCGTTCCCTTCACACGCCAAGTAGGCCTGACAAGGCTGTCGTGGGAGACTCGGGCCTTTAGCTTAGGGTTAAGCCTTTACGGGCTCCTTAAAGGGTTCCTTCAAGGTTCGTTAAAGGGTTTCGAAAAGGGTGTCTTAAAGGATTCCTGCAAGGGCTTGTTAAAGTTACTGAACCCTAAACCCTAAACCCCTAAATCCCTGAACCCCTAAAACCCTAAACCCTAAACCCTCAACCGTTAAAGGGCTTATGTCAGGGTAGGGTCTGGAGTCTTGGGTGCTTGGAGACTCACGGGTAGTTCAGTAAGGATTCGGCTTGCATCTCAATCGTGCAACAACGCTCCTAAGATGACCCCTAAACCCTAAACCCTCAGCTTATGACCACCCTGGAGGACAACCAGCAGGCCGCCTCCATACAAGCTGCTCGGTCGAAGCCAAGGACGCCCAAGCGCTCAATAGCCTCGCGAAATAAAGAGGGCGTTCATGTTTAGAAGGTTTAGGGCGCTTAGGGTTTAGGTTGCCTTAGTAAATAGAATAGGCTGTGTGGAGGGTCTCTAAACTACCTTAACCCACCAGAACCTACTTTTTGTAGGGTCCCTATAAATCCCATATCAGGGCTTATAATAAGAACCTGCAAAAAGCAGGCTTTGCGGAGGGTCTCTAAACTATCTATCAATCTATTTGGGAACCCTCCTGAAGCTCTAGGGGTGTAGGGTTTCGGCTTTAGGGGTTGAGGGACTTACGGTATAGGAGGGGTTTAGGGGTTTAGGGTGTAGGGTTTAGGCTTTAGGGGTTGAGGGACTTACGGTGTCGGAGGGGTTTTGGGGTTTAGGGTGTAGGGTTTAGGCTTTAGGGGTTGAGGGACTTACGGTATAGGAGGGGTTTAGGGGTTTAGGGGATTAGGGTGTAGGGTTTAGGCTTTAGGGGTTTAGGGGATTACGGCTTAGGAGGGGTTTAGGGGTTTAGGGGTTAGGGGTTTAGGGGTTTAGGGGTTTAGGCACTTACGGTATAGGAGGGATTTAGGGGTTTAGGGGTTTAGGGACTTACGGTATAGAAGGGGTTTAGGGTTTAGAGAAGTTCCTTGGTGGAAGATGGCGGACGATTGGTGGAGATTCGCACTTCGCATACTGGCATTCACAATCGAGGGGGTTTAGGGTTCAGGGTCTCAGAGTTTAGGGTCTAGGGGTTATGCCAACATACACAACCCTAAACCCTAAACCATAAGCCATAAGGTAATGATGACAATCGCCGTCACTCGTTCATACTCTACCTATGCTCGTCGACGAAATTTCCAACCCCAAAGTCCCACAGCTGCCGTCAAGAGATGGCCTTGCGGAGTCACTACGGAGGATTGCGGCATGGGCGGCGGGGAATCTTGCCATGTGCCCTTCGCCTCTGAAGGTACGCTGTCGAAGAACGTTTTGAGAATGCCTTGGGTTAGCACCGGTCCTCCAACTCCATCGGTGGGACCTCCAGCTCCAGGTCGAACTCCGCACCCTTGAAGCCGTGGCGAAGCCACTGCGACCAAAGCTCTCACGCAACGACCTCTTCGCAGAAGAGAGCAGCCAGCCTGTCGGATTGTTCTTCCGAGGCAGCTGTTCGGCCAGGTCTTCCGCCACAGACGTCTGCACACAATGCAGCAGAAGCAGAGCCTTCTGACATAGGAGCCACATGTTGGAATGATTTTGCACGGAGACCCCGTTTGATCTAATTGAAGGCCGAGTTGCTTGCTGCACTTTGCTGCCCTGGCGTGCGTTCGGCTGCTGGGATGAGGATTTTTGCCACTTCAAGGGAATGAATAGTCCGACGTGCCTGCAGTTGCTTGCATCGCAGCTTGAGGATCCTGTTCAGCTCCTGGACACTCTTGCTAGATGGGAACGCGCGAAATGTCACGGAGCTTGTCTGGCAGGTACTCCCAGTAGTCACTGGGGCTCCATTCATGAAGAACCCTAAACCGACATGTAGTGATTTTTGATTACCCGACATTGGTAGGCTCATGTATATACATGATGCCTCCCGGGTACTGTAGGCAATATAAGGGCCTTAGTAATCAGAACACGTTTTATTGCGGGTTATAGGGTTTTATATAATCCGCAAGTGGTAGAATGGGTGTTTGGGATATAACAGAGTATCATCAGACAGCGGCTGCATGCGAAACTTACTAGCAATCGTACGGGCATCGAGATTATGCAAAACAACCACAAGACCCATGATGCCCCGAAGCCCCACACCTGAAACCCCAAACCCTGAACTGCCTAAACCTTAAACCCAACAAGCCCCAAACCTTCAACTCAAAAACCTCAACTAGAAACCTTAGACCTTAAAGTCTCTAAAGCCTGACACCTTAAAGTCTCTAAAGCCTGACACCTTAAAGTCTCTAAAGCCTGACACCTTAAAGTCTCTAAAGCCTGACACCTTAAAGTCTCTAAAGCCTGACACCTCAAAGTCTCTAAAGCCTGAAACCTTAAAGTCTCTAAAGCCTGACACCTTAAAGTCTCTAAAGCCTGACACCTTAAAGTCTCTAAAGCCTGACACCTTAAAGTCTCTAAAGCCTGAAACCTTAAAGTCTCTAAAGCCTGACACCTTAAAGTCTCTAAAGCCTGAAACCTTCAAGTCTCTAAAGCCTGACACCTTAAAAGTCTCTAAAGCCTGACACCTTAAAGTCTCTAAAGCCTGAAACCTTAAAGTCTCTAAAGCCTGAAACCCCAAACCCTAAACCCTAAAAGTCTCTAAAGCCTGAAACCCTAAACCCTAAACCCTAAAAGTCTCTAAAGCCTGAAACCCTAAACCCTAAACCCTAAAGTCTCTAAAGTCTGAAACCCTAAACCCTAAACCCTAAAAGTCTCTAAAGCCTGAAACCCTAAACCCTAAACCCTAAAGTCTCTAAAGTCTGAAACCCTACCCTCAAACCCCAGGAGCCGAAACCAACCCCGAGCCCCACCAAGCTCAGATCAAGAACCGCCCGGAACCCAAAACCTCTGAATCCTAATGTAGGAACCTTGGGTTCCTTTAAAGGGGTCTACAAGGGTTACTATGAGGGATCTATAAGGGTACCATAATAATGTAGGAACCTGATTAAGAAACCCTGAGCCTATAACCCCAAACTAGTAGGATTCATATAAGGAACCCTAATAAAGGCCCAAGGATTTCTTAATCAGGTTCCTACATCAAATCCCCCAAAACCCTTATAGTACCCATATAGTACCCTTTAAAGGAACCCTTATAGAACCCTAAGAAAGGCCCAAGGTTTCTTAATCAGGTTCCTACATTAAACAGCACCAACCCTAAATCCTGCATTTACTTAGCCGCCCTTAGAACCACAATAGAAAATGAATTTCGATTCACCCCCTTAAGTTTTACTGAAATAAAAAATAAAACATCATTCCCTAGAGCAGTAAAGTTTAAGCCCTCAACGCTGAACCCCAAACATCCCTAAAACAAACCTAGGCCCTAAACCCTAAACTCTAAACCCTAAACCACGCTAAACTCTAAAATGTTGGGCCTCTTCCGCCCCAGGGGGCAGCTGAGGCCTCGGGTGCGAAACTTGACAGCCTCTTTGTTAGTGCTTAGGGTTTAGTGTTTAGGGTTTAAACTTTAGGATCTAGGGTTTAGGGCTTCAAGGGTTTAGGGTTTAAGACTTCAAAGGCTTAAGGTTTAGGGTTAGGGTTTAAGGTTTAGGATTTACTGCAGCCAAGACCTACCTTTTTCAGGAACTATATATATAAATAAACCATAATACGGAGACCCTAAAAAGGTAGGTCTTTTCGGGTACAGGTGGGGTTTAGGATTTACTACGTGTCGAGTTCAGCAGTCCCCCAAAATTAGGTATAATCAGGGCTCTTTATGAAACAATAAGGGAAGTTTTAAGAATTATCCCAAATCGATACCCAGTTTGGGGTTCAAAGTTCTGGGCTTTGGCAGCCCTTTTGTTGGGGAAGGTTCTAGACCTTCATCAGGGTTTAGAAATGTATACATTCGGCTTATGGGAATAAAGGGTTTGGGCCTTAGGGCTTCAGGGGTTGTGGGCTCAGGCCGTAGCATCTTCGGTTCTGGGCTTGGCTTAGGGTTTGGGTTTTAATCTTCCCATGTCTCAGCATCTCTGCATGCCGCTTACTTGTTTCCCTAAACGGCACCCCAAAGCGCCCCTGATTCACTGCTACAGAAGCCGAAAGACAACATAACCTAGATCCAGCCGCTGTAAATAGTAAACAAGACCCCATGAGCTGGGAAGATGGGGGGAGGGGGGGTATGGGCAACCCTAACCCTAAACCCTGAACCCTAAACCCTAGACCCTAAACTGTGATCTAAACCCTCGGCTTTCCTGAACCCTAAAGCCTGAAGCTGAAACGGGCTTGAGGTGCATGGTTTAGGGCTTCTTGCTGCGGCGTTTGGGGGTTTAGGGTGGGGTTCAGGTTTCAAGGCATGCATGCAACTTGGTGTCTAGGTGCATGTGGCACTAAGTGGAGGTTATCAGTAGCTCAACCAGCGGTAACAAGGATATACAGATATGCTTACCCTACCTGCTTTTCACCGTGCAGGGTACCTATTATCGGTTAAGGAATGCTCCTTGCTTCAAAGGCGACCCTGTGCACGTTCCAACCAGGTCTTGGCGGAGAGTAAAAGCTTCCGGGCTGCCATGAACTTGGTGCTCCTTTTCCGGTCTCCTGGAATCGTCTCGCCTGCTGTGCCGCCCTCTACGGAACAAGGGCGCCTGTTGAGCGGCTTCATGACGTGCAACGTGCAACAACAAGTGTGGCGCGTTGCGAAACTTGCTCTGCCATTCGTCACAGAGGACCTGACGGCTACCGATCAGTGGCAGAATTCTTGAATCGCGCCGCTGAAGACGCTCCGGTCCACATTGCTGAGTCGTGGCAGCTGTTCAGAGACTACCACATGGGCCTTGATTGCCACGCCAATTAAAAGTATATGAATATGGCATCTAACCAAGCTGGAGTGTTGCTGTGTATTAACAGATTATAAGTTATAAGGGCTCGCCTTGTTTATCCCTAACACAACACTACGGCCAACAAGGCTGCACCGCTTTGGGGACTAGCTACACTCTTGAGTTAAGTTGAAGTGAACAAACTTTAAAGTACAATAGATGACACTATCCTTAAAACTTAAACCCCTATCAACGCACCCTAATAACAAACACTTTAAAGCATCCTTGAACTTTAACCCTTAAGAACCCATGAAGCCCTATACGCAACCTTTAAAAGCCGTATCACCCTCAACCCTAAACCTGTATCACCCTAAAACCCTAGCCCTAAACCCTAAAACCCTATACAACCTGAAACACTAATCCTAAAGGTAACCCTAAACCCTAAACCCTTATCACCCTGAAGCCCCGAACTTCGGCACGGGCTCTTCTAAGGCTTCTCTGGGTTTAACCTAGCCTTTTGAAACCTCAAGGGCTTAGGGCTAAGGCTCTAGGTCCCAGGGTCGAGGCCGTAGGGTTTAGAACTGAGGCTCTAGGCTTTTCTTTGTGCTGGGCTGTGGGATGAGCGTAATTAAATTTAGGGTTTAGGGTTTTTGTTTTAAGCACCTATTTCCGCCTATTTCCCTCAGCAGAGTGAGTCTCTAGAAGGAAGCCTTGTCTTGAAGGCAGGGTTTAGGGTTTAGGGCTTAGGGTTTAGTCTCCTTGGCTCCCCTGCGGTGCAGCAGGGGCAGCAGGTGCAGCTGCCGGAGCTGCTGGGGGCGCAGGCGCCGCAGGCGCTGCGGGCGCTGCGGGCGCCGCGGGAGCACCGGGCGCCCCGGGCGCCGGCGGGGCTTGCATCTGTTTTAAGGGTTTCTGTTTAGGGGCATGTGGGTAAAGAGCTGGGAGTGCAGGTAGTAAGGTTTAGTAAGTTAGGTTTAGGCTTTCGAGAGTCCGAGTTTGCGTTTGGGACGTGTCGAGTTTGAGACATGGATTTGAAGGGCACCAGCTGTCACAAGGGTCCCACAGTAGCCAAGATCTAGATTTAAGAGAAACTCACTCTGCTAGGGCTACTATAGGGGCCTAAAAGTTGCCCATACTATTTTGGGGGGTTCCTTATTATAATTACAGTATAATGGGCCCCAAAACCCTATTCTAATTGCTAAGGCTGCTAAGGCCCCTATATCATAGAACCCTATTATAGATCCCTTGTAGATCCCCTTTTAAGGAGCCCACTGCAGGCAGCTTGATGCTCGCATTCTGCAGTGCTGCAATGTTCGCAACTGCATTGAGTAAAGCTTCGGGTTTGGGGTTCATTGTCCGACTGCAAGAGGAGATCTCTGCAAATCTGCAGTTTGGCCTCCAGCACATGCAGCCTCCAGTGCATGGCTCGCTCAGCTCTTGGCGACCGAACAGACCCAGCGGAACGGAAGCGTGGCAATGTTCGAGCGTGTAGGGTACTCACGCGTCCTTGTGTTCTTTAGGACTTTAGGGTGTACTTTAGAAGTTGGGGGTTTGGGGGTTTAGGGCTGCCGTTTTGGGTTTTGGGTTTGGGGTTTAGGGTTCCCATACCCCCATCTTAAAGCCATGTGAAAGCAAGTCGAGGCCCCTTCTACAAGATCTCAATTCAAATGCATCTAAAGCAACTGTGGGATTCCTGAAACCTAACGCAACACCGGACGGCACAAGTGCTCAAACCGTCGAAACCCTTCCTAAAACAATATCAGCGCCCTGAAGGCCTAAACCCTAAACCCTTCCTGAAACCATATCAATGCCTTTAAAACAATGCAACTTTCTGGGAGTGCCAGAAAATGAGGCACCCTAGTAAAGGACACGAAATGAGAGGACATACGGTTTAGCGTTTAGGGTTTAGGGTATAGGGTTTAGGGTTTACGTCAAGGACCGCTAACATCCTGAAACCCCCATCTGGAATAGCTACAAGTCTCCGACACGCCTGGTCTTTGGATACCGCGAGCCTAGACCGCAACAAAGGGCAAAAGCCTAAAACCCTTAAAGTGGCCCTAAAGATCCCTTATAGATCTCTCTAAGGATCCCTTATAGAACCTGTTCAGGAATGACTTTAATGCCTTGGCCCTGAACCGCCAACCTCAACTGCCCTAAGCCCGTGAGAAGACCCCTCCAAAGTCCCACGAAACCCCAACAGAACGCTGAAATTCTTGCAGCCAAGCAAACCATGCAAACGTCTGCAACCTCACACCCCTAAACCCTAAACCCTAAACCCCTAAACCCCTAAACCCCTAAACCCTAAACCCTAAACCCTAAACCCCTAAACCCCTAAACCCTAAACCCCTAAACCCTAAAACCCTAAACCCTCACACCCCTAAACCCCGAACTCCAGACCCCTGAGCCCCTCAAATCCCTGATGTCATGTCCTGATGAAGCCCGAAACCCTAAACCCTAAACCCTAAACCCCTAAACCCTAAACCCTAAACCCTAAAACCCTAAACTAAAAGCATCACAGACTCAGTTTCTGCGGCTGTTATAAGCGAGGCTACTGTAGTTAAACCTACTTACCCATGAACGTTCAAGCAAACCCTACAGCCTGAAGCCCAAAATTATTAATCCTTACAACCCCGCCTCTGCAAAAATCCTCAACCTGATAGAAGCCTTTCGAACCCTTGGTGAACTCTTTCTCAACCCTGCTAAAGAAATTAAAGAAATCCTGCTATGAAAATCGCCGTAAGCGGCTCGACAACCCCAGTCGTGCCAAAACCTTTACTAAACCCTAAGCCTCGAAAACCCACGACCCTAAAGCCCGAAACCCGAAACTCTGAATGCCAAAACCCTAAACCGTGAACCTTAAAACGCTGAACTCAAAACCCTAAAACCCTGAAACATAACAGAACCCTCATAGTAACCCTTTTAGGAACCCCAAATCCCCAAGCCTGTGCGGCTTGCAGCCCTTGCAGCATGGCCTGGGACCGAAAAATCCAAAAACCCCCTAAAAGAATATGGGGATATGGGGCCTGGGAGGGAGGGTCTTATAGGGTCTTGTAGGGTTCCATTAGGCTTTGTGAAGCTTTGTAGTGCTTTACAAGGCTTTACAGGGTCATATAAGGCTTTATTGGCTCTTTTCAAGGACGCTGTGGTGTTTTATAGAGCTTTAGCTGGGCTTGCTACTGGTGTTGAAGCGATTCATTGAGTTTCATGCGGGTTTTGAGGAGGCTGCAAAGGCCTGGGACAACACCGTAAAGCAGGGGGCTCGGTGGGATCCTTAAAAACGGGGGCCTCAATAATTAGAACCCTAAACCCCTTAACCCTAATTAACTACAACAGGGAACACTGAGAAATAGTACTGCCAACTCTTCCGGCTTCAATATAATATGAAACCTAAGAATAGCCTAGGAATAAAAAGGTTTCCCTTTTTGGTTTAAAGGGGCTTATAAGGGAACTTGGGGGAATAAGGGCCTACTCTAGGTTTTTGAATATGAGACCTTTGGCGGTTTAAGGGGTTTACGATTTAGGGGTTTATGGTTTAGGGTTTAGGGTGTAGGGTTTAGGGTTTAAGGTCTAGGGCTTAGGGTTTAGGGGTTTCGCGTAGTGTTCAGGGCTGAGGCTCCTGGGTGGGTTCAGGCTTTGCCTACTTCAAGGATCATGGGACTTCGGATTCGTTTTAAGGGTACTATAGGTTTCTATAGTAGGGTTCTAGTAAGGGTTTAAGGTCTAAGGCCTACTTAAAGGATCATGGGACTTAGTAACTAAGCTTATAAATAAGGTAACCATGCTTATAATGACTTATAACCCCAATTAAAGTCCTTATAACCTTACTTACTAAGTCCCATGATCCCCCAAGTAGAGGAACCAATGTACCGGGTAGAAACGGATAGGACTTGAAATTGCGACATGTACTATAGGGGCCTTAATAATTAGAATAATAAGGAACCCCCAAAGTAATATTGGCAATTACTTAGGCCCCTATAGTACCTTTTTAAGGGACCTTGGTTACTTCTAGGAGGGGCTGAGGAGCTGGGTTTCGGGCTTCGAGGGTCCATAAGGAAAGCCCTACAAACCCTCAACCCCAAACCCCAAACCCTAACCAAACTTGGCTCACTTCTGAACCCCTCCAAAAAGTTAAACTTTCATATAGAAACCCAAAAAGTTAAAGTCCTAAAAGCCAAGCAGAAGAACGCCAAGCAAACCCCTAAACCCTAAACCCCCAAACCCGAATTCCTAAACCAAAACCTTCTATATAGGAACCCGAACTGTCGTCCTGGAACCCAAACCTGCTGGGTTTAGCGTTCTCATTGTACGAAAGTTTGGGGTGTTATTGTTTAGGGGCTTAGGGTTTAGGGGTTCAGGGTTTGGGAGTTTAGGAATTCGGGTTCTTTAAGTTCTGAGCGTACTACAGTTTAGGTTTTAGGGTTTTTTCTGCACTGAGCTCAGAGCTTACGGCCCATGTAGGTGCCGAGCTCCTAAACTTTAAACTCTTAACCCTCATCTCCAAACCCCCAGAAACTCCTAACACCCCGACCTCCACCAGAAGGGCATGTCGCAGTACAGTTTTGGTTTAGAATTTGGGATTATGAGGAACCCTAAAGAATTGTATCACGGTGATGATTATCCAGGCTTCGGTAATTTTCTGAACTCGAAATGCTGAGCCAGCAAACTTTGTGCAGAACGCCAAGCGGCAGCTGGCTAAATAACATTACTTTAGGGTGTTGGCTAAGATCTGCTTGTCAGTAAGTGTGTTACACAAGTCCCTCGCTTGATTCTCATTTTAGAACAACCTGTAGACCCAAGCTAAACCCTTAACCCCCCGAATGCTGGAATAACTTCCCTAAACCCTAAACCCTAAAACCTAAACCCTGGACCGCGTATTACCGACCCTCAATGCTAAGACCTCTGAACCCTGAACCCTGACCCTTCTTCTGTGAAATCCGTATACAACGAGTTTTTGAACACCCCATGCATGCTGGAAACTTTGGGCCTAAAGCCTAAACCTTAAACCTTCAGAACCTAGAATCTAATATGAGGGCGTTGATAATCAGAATAATGGTTTGGGGTAGAACAATTATATTCAGGAAGCCCCAAGATAGAATTGGTAATACCTAGGCCCCTAATCCCTAACCTCTAAACCCTAACTCTCTATAAACCCTAAACCCTAGAAGCCCTGGAAACCCTAGAAACCCTAGAAACCTAGCCCTAAAAACCCAAAACCCTAAACCCAAGAAGCCTTGGAAACCCGGGGCTCCGGACCGCAATGGGGTCCGTAGCCGAAAGCGGCTGGGCCAGGAGACGCACAAACCTCGGGTTTCCAGACACTCCAATACCCCTTTAAGTAAAGAGTACCAGGGTTGGGGTTCCCGTACGGTCGGAACCTGCTGGGGTCTTGCTTAGGGGTTCCTTAAAGGAAATGAACCCCAATTTTTGATGTTATCCTCACTAATGGGTCCTGGAATATGGGTGCTTTTTTGGGATCTAAAGGGTCTAGGGGCGAAGGTACCCAGAGACTCCAATATCACAATTTTGAGTATGGTGGGGACCGGACGACCGGACCGTAACCAGGCCCCCCCGGGCGAGCTTGCCGAATGGATTTCTCGGCCTCCTCGAAGAGATGCTTCTCGAACCCCGTGATTACGTCAGCTATGGCGCTGAGGATGGTCAGCACCGCTGTCCAGACATAGGCAAATCCACAGTAGAGGCGGCACCAGGAAGAACTCATTGATGAAAAGTCGGGCAGAGCTGCACGAGGTGGCAAGGACAGGCAGGAAAAGCAAAAAAGCCCACTCGAAAAGACAGCCTGCTTTCGTTGCGAGGGATTGGGTCCTCCGATGAATATCGGGTAGGACTTGCCGCACCCGATCTTCCGGGAACTTGATCATGTTCGCAACCAAATAACGGCTGATGACGGCCGCCCTGCGAGGGTGGAAATGAAAATTCTTCGGAATTCTTGGTTGAACTGCTCTGGGGTTCCGTGGAGCAGGGACGTCGATATGCGGTGACCTGCATGCGGAGCTTCTTCTTCGCACTCCTCGAAAGGGTGCTCGACTGGGTCTGGCACTGCACCGCCCAAATGGAAGGGCGGTTCATCGTGAGGCGAGCCTTCCATTCGCGCATCTTGAGCTCCACTGCGAAGGGGGGAGATGCGGTAACGCCGGGGGGGCTCGGGAAACCCCAATTGTCGCAACGGAGGAACTGGGACATCAGGAGCACTGAGCGGTGCCAGATGAAGCGCGGTGACTCCAAAGAGGTGCTCCAAGTCTCGGTACGATGTTCCGTGTCGGTTGGCAAACGCATAGTAAGTGTCAATTGCTGCTTCAAGAGAGCTCTGGTCTGGCAAACAGTTGCTGACGCCAAACCGCTGCAGCATGAGCTGGAAGCTATCGAATGTGTGGACGTCAAGAACACGACAGACAAGTACACGGCCGCCGGATGCTGAAAATTTGAAGGTCACCCAATCATGCGGCGCGGCGCCTGTAACCCATCCTTCGCTTGGGCGTCCTTCAATGATTTTTGTACCCGGTGCAATGAAGCGTGCGTACTTTGGCTGAAGATATGGCTGGCCCCAGCCCCGGCCCACTGGCGTGCCGTCATCCCAGCTGCCGCGTTCACGCACGCGACAGAGATGACCCTCGCCGACTCCCAGGATTTGCAGCTATCCCCGCCGCCAAGGAAGGCAAGAAGTGGAGAACTACAGCTCCCCCGACTGGCTTGCTGTGTCGAACATACGTTGCTGCTGTCGTCTGTGACATCCGCCTAAGATTGGCGTTGAAGCATTGGCCGAGCGGGCTGGGGGACCTCAGCATCTTTACAAAGGCAGCGCCGGACGCTCAGGCTCGACAAGCACTGACGCACCGCCTCCGATATCCTGATCGGCGACGAAAACCTCTTGCGCACAGCAGCGATTCATGGATGAGTTCGTTGGCAGCAATGCTAACTTCTTTGCCAACCAAACACCATCCGTCGTTGTGGCAAGATCTGCCACGACCGTGGATGTGTCCGAAAGCGGTGGCATGCTGTCGTCACCGCTGGCCAACGCCACGAATGCTCGCAGGGTATTGGCTCCTGCAGGAACTTGCCACAGATCTTCAGCATCAAAAAAAGCCATGTGGACTCTTGACAAAACTACTGTGTAAAGGAGGGGCCTGGCAAGAGAAATCGTTGGAATTTGCACGATGGGCAGTTCTTCCTCAGTTGTCACCCACTTGAAGCAGCAGCAAAAGCCACGGTTGACTTTGAACCTGCCAGTCGAAATGAAACCAGTGGCTAGTTGCCCGGCTAGGCTCCAGGAACATGCAGAATTGGCAAAACCAATGTACATGTCCACGGAATCCAGATTTTGCAAATCCGTGGATAACGATATGGACGAACATCCGTGGATAACGATATGGACGAACTGAAGACAGAGGGGGACCAATCCTGGGCCATCCACACATGGGTCTGAAGGAGAGGCAGCATTGACCACGCACATGGCAAACGCTGCACCTGGACTGAGGTTTTGGACTTGGAGCTCGCAAGCCGAAGTCTGCGACAAACAGGAAATTGCTGCTGTGCCAAGGCTAGTAGTGCTTGATTCGTGCACAGTCGTTGGCATGCACAGGGTAGCAACGAGATACGAACATCGGACAATGTGGCCGACATGTGCAATGTACTTCGCAATGCTTTGCACTCGGAGGCAACTCGAAACACATCAGGAACGCCGAGTGCATACGCGAGTACACACAATTGCAAGTCGGTGTTTAATCCACTACGTGCGCCAAAACAGGAGCCACCTTCAAACCGTGTGGTACTTGTGGCCTCAGGCAACGGGATAGCCGAAGCACGCGAGCCAGTATGTGTGACGGGGCAGCGAATGCCCGATGCGGAATGGCTCGGGACGGGCCGTCCGGCATTTCGATGGCAGCTGAACTGTGTATGAGCTGCACAAAAAAGCACGTGGGCTGTTGCGCGAGCCCAAGAATAGAAGGGTTCCAACCTTCAGATAGTTGGGCCGAAACGGCTTCTTTCGGAAGATGCACCGGCTCGGCTGAATGCTGAAAGTGTACGAACGATAGTTCGTCCGTTTGGTAAAAAATCTTGACCAAGATCCCTGCTGGAAACAGGCTTGGGTTGGCAGCAACAAAAGCTCGAACCGTGAGCCAGGCTTCAGTCGGACAGGCATTTCGAAGGTCGCACGCGATTGCTAACTGGATGATGGCAGCTGGAGAGAAGCCCAAGTGTTGATGCTGCACCATGGCACGCAAAACGCTTTGCATAATGCAACGGCTGCTTGTGCCCAAGCAGAGCGCGAGCGCTCGGCAGCCACAGCGGCCATCACCTTGGACATTTCGAACTGTGAACTGCGGTTGACAAGGCATGTGGCGTTGCGGAAATGGAAGTGCTTCCTCACGGCACACTGCCTTTGCAGGTGTGTAGGAGAACGCTGCAACGGTAGGACAACTGGAGCTGCTGCACGCTCCAGATTCGTGGCCAAGGCCATGTCTGAATCCTTGCACGGCAACACTATCGCTGTGGACATGTCTCATTTTTATAACACGAGCCCCGCACCTGGCCCACCTCGGTACAATTTGGATCGGGGGATCCTTCTCCAGGAGCCAACTGCCTCGACTCCACGTAGTTTCCTATAACTCGGCCTGGCACGATGTTGACTAGGTTGGTAAGCAGTAGCGTCGAGGCACCGAACCAACCTGAAAAGATTTTTATGTGCTTGCTCGCAAGAAGATGCGCTTGGCAAGAGCGTGGCCTTGGTCGCAAGGTTAAAGCAAGCAGGGAAACTGACTGTGCACGGGGGCACGCTTGCAAACCAACTTCATACTCGTTGGCTTGGCACTCCAAGATGTTCCGCCGTCCATCCGCTGGCAGAAGCCGCAACTCGTCCCTGGGCATTTTCAGGATTTATGTGGCTTCATCGGATCGACTGTAACACCAGTTTTTACGGTGTCATTTTAAGGTATAGGCCCCTCATCTAAGGCACAATCCTAAGTTAGACATGTTTGCTCCATGAAGCAAGGGAGGTGGGGTCTCTGGGTTCTTGGTCTTGTTACTGCGAGCTTAGGGTTTCTACCGATCTTGCCGAGAACACTACTGCTGCTACCCAAGACCCGAAGCTTGTGAACCCTGAATGTTGCGGGGCTCGTATATGTGGGGCACTGCTTTCGGCTGCGCCCCAACCCAAAACTCACAACACCCCATATCCCTGCCGGGAATGTGATTTTGCGGGACCCAGCCATCGGTCAACACAGGCCAGGGGAATCACGAGAAACCCTGCTTTCAGCATTCCTTGCCAAGCTGCGCGACTTTGTTCATCAGCACCAGATTGCAAACATCGTTGCCACCAGCGGTGTCTTGCCGCACTTCGTTCAAGAGCCCAGAGACTCCAATATCCCTTAATCAAGGAATATACCTTAAATTATAGTAGGATTCCTAGTATGATTTAAGGAATATTCCTTAATTAAGGGATATTGGAGTCTCTGGGAGGGCCGCTGAACGTGTCTGCTCTTTCGATCTTCCCTCTCCGCTGTCTCCAGCCTGACCTGAGCTCTCCTGCGTGAAACTCGCCTTGCCGCAAGAAAACATATGAATTGCCAAAGGTCCCTATTTGGGTTTAGGGTTTAGGGTAACTTAAATTAGATTAAAATCCCTAACAACAATCCAGGTTGTCCCTTGTCCCGGACTGTGAGCAGCACAGCCTTGCTAAGGACAGCGGGTACCTTGGCCGATCGGTCCTGGTCTGCCAGCCACGGCTGGAGGAAAGCCTGAACCCTATGGCCCAATCCATAAACCACAGCCGAAACCTTAAACAAAAATCCTTAATCCTACACCTCAAACCGCAATGCAAATAACCCTCCACACAACATAGCCCCGCCCAATCCTGATCACTAACCTCAAACCCTGAACTCTTTTCCCAATCCCTGAAGCTAGTCCCTAACAAACTCCGAAGCTGGTGTTGCAAACCCTGTTTACTAAAGGGCCGGCGGCCTGATCTCTTGAACAGAGCTTGCATACATGTGCGTAACAATATATATATATATATATATATTACTATGGTGGAAGCCGAAAAGTTGGAACATGCGTAGAGGAGGATTTGCGCGGGAATATCGATGTTCCAACTTTAGTTCGCTAACGGACCCACGCGCCCCCGCATACGGGGCTCGGATTTGGCATGTTCCAACTTTGACGTTTCGCCCATCCCGACGATGCGGGCGTTTTGACGCGCCGCCAGCACAAGGGGGAAAGTCTTGCAACGGTTTCCCGGACACGCCAGTACTTGGGGGAAGGCGGAGAAATACTTTCACGGTGCGTCCTGGAGACGCCAGTACTTGGGGGAACGCAGAACAAATATTTACACGGTGCGTTCTGGAGACGCCAGTACTTGGGGGAAAGCGGAAAAATATGTTCAAGGATTTTCTCCCAAAGACCATTGCCATCTGTTTATAAAGCATTGTTAACTTTTTGCTGGATTTGAACACCAGGGACGAAGGGGCGGTTTGGGGGGGGGGGCGGGGCGACGAATTATTCAGAAATTCTGATATTAATTAATAATCGACACATTTTTTCCAGACAAATCCCAAACTAGGTCCAAAGTCCTAAGCAAGTCAGACTCGCAGGTCAATAGGCTTAGGTCATAGGCAAAACGACCAGTGCATCAGTCTTAAAATCTGTCTGCCCTGGCCCCTAAACCCCTAGGCCCTGACCTGAGGGTTGCAGGACCTAGGGGTCNCTCGCAGGTCAATAGGCTTAGGTCATAGGCAAAACGACCAGTGCATCAGTCTTAAAATCTGTCTGCCCTGGCCCCTAAACCCCTAGGCCCTGACCTGAGGGTTGCAGGACCTAGGGGTCTGAAGGAGCAGCAGTTGCCATTGATTGGGGTTAGAATGAAACGATGTCTAGGACCTGCTAGGACCTCTAAGGAGGGCCTGAGCTGGTCCTAGACTCAAGTTCTGTGAGTCGCTCTTTTGCTCTNGGAGCAGCAGTTGCCATTGATTGGGGTTAGAATGAAACGATGTCTAGGACCTGCTAGGACCTCTAAGGAGGGCCTGAGCTGGTCCTAGACTCAAGTTCTGTGAGTCGCTCTTTTGCTCTCCTGGATGCTTGAGATTCAATTTCCACGTTGACTGTGTCTTTCAGCATGCATCAGGATGAGACAGTCAGTGTTCTTACCATGACAGAAACTTGCTTCTACAAACAAGAGTCGNTTGCTCTCCTGGATGCTTGAGATTCAATTTCCACGTTGACTGTGTCTTTCAGCATGCATCAGGATGAGACAGTCAGTGTTCTTACCATGACAGAAACTTGCTTCTACAAACAAGAGTCGCCAGGATCAGTCAGTGTTGCACAGGAACCTGTCTGCACTTGGAGTTGCTTCTGGCTCTGTTACACTTGGTCTGCGGCATGTTTCAGCGAAAGCAAATGCAAAGCAGGCGGTGACTTATCAGTTCATTGGTCATTCAATTTTTTGTGCGATTGCTGAGTAGTGAGTAGGGATTCCACACTGCTTTCACTCACTCANACTCACTCAGCAGAAGCAGGAAGTTAGCCTTGGGTGTTAAAGCTTGTGAGCACCATGTCCGATGCAGAAGTGAGTCTTCCGCCTTCGGTTGGCAGTGAGCTTTCAGAAGGTTCAGAAGGCGAAGTTTCTCTGCCGCCATCCGTCAACGGTTCCGATGAGCCAGGGCCTTCGTCCGGAGCCAAGGCTCCGTCTTGTTGCCGGAATGCTTGCCTGGAGGCTTTGCGAGAGAAAGCTGACGATCTGCAGTTGAAACTGCGAAGCCAGAGCTTTCGTGAGCGGCAAGCCTTGATCTTTGAAGAGGTGAAACGTGTGGTGAAAGAGAACAGTGCCAGGGACAGTGATGCTGCTGCCCCGGCTTCTGGCCACTTGAAGTGGAGCATGTTCGGGGCACCCGTTTGCCGCATCTTTTGTGAGAGACACTGTTTCCAGTCCACCCCGAAGACCCTGGACAACATGATCAAGCATGCCCGTTCTGGCCTCGTAG
>BGNK01000688.1:11495-69800 GCA_003297005.1 Symbiodinium sp. clade A Y106
TTTTATTTGTTTTTATTTGTCTTTATTTGTCTTTATTTGTCTTTATTTGTCTTTATTTGTTTTTATTTGTCTTTATTTGTCTTTATTTGTCTTTAGTCTTTAATTTGTCTTTATTTGTCTTTATTTGTCAAAATTTGCCGATCCTGTCGAACAAGCCCTGTAGATCTAATCCCTGTTGTTCTGGTTCGGTGCAAACGGCCAATGACTCTATCTCTATCTCTATCTCTCTCTCTCCCTCTCTGCCGTTGCATCCAGAGGGTCTGGCAGCGCAGCATACAAGAGCATGCCATTTTGACACTCACGCTCGGACAAGCCTGGCGAGCATGCTACTATGGACATAGAAGACTCTTATACTTTTGCATAGCATAGGAAAATCCTAAACCCTAAATCCTGAGTATACTGTCGTGTCGTCTTCTATTATGCGACGAAGCCATCGAAAGAACTCCGGGTTGAAGGCCGAAGATGTTGCCAAACCGACTCTGGGTTCTTGTTAAAGGATTTAACTTGATTACGTTGCCATAACAAGGAAACCATATTATTTACTGTTGATCCCTATTATGGTAGCTTAAATTAAATCAAATCCTTTAACAAGAACCCAGGATTGCAATAAGCTCACCACATAGAAAGGTCACAACTGACTCCTAGGTAAAGGGGCGGATAGCCTGTGCGGTGGTCTACGGGGTTTCACACCTTGGATTTTCGATGTGATGAGCCTGTCGAAGTACAGGTGTGCTATAATTACTGGCTTACTGCCCTGAACCTCCAAGTGAGGAGTGCTGGCTCGGGCTGGCCTTCAGTATTATTTCGTGATGGTACGTGTTCCGACCCCAACCTCTCAGTGTCGACCTCTCTCAATGAGTCCCAAGAAGTACGTGCAACCCTCTCCAATTCAAACCCCTCGAGGGCACTGATGCGGACTACACGGTGGCCACGACCCAGCTGCCCATCCTTGCGCAAGCATTGCGCCATTGGGCCCCCGCGCCAGTGTGCGAAAACGTAGGTTGCCTGCCTTTCAGGTGGTTTTGAACAGTTCAGGGACCCTCCAATACTGTAGAGGGTAGGGCATGGTAAGGGTGCGGAGCAATTTGCAGGGTGGTGGGGCACGCTTGGCTCCTGAGTGTGTGAAAAAAGCTGATGACTCGTTGGCTGCAGTGTGTGGGTTTGCTGGCTCCCATCCATGTTTTTCATGGTAAAAAGACCGACGGCAGGAGACCGGAAACACCCCTCTTCCTTGTTGGTGTGTAAATTGGAGTACTCCCGAGATCCCACACCGGCCACCGCTGTAACATCAATGAAACTTCGGAGTCCTGAGACGTGCACCGAAAGCCGACAGTGGGCCTACAGCCTTATCCGAGTGTGCTCTGCCAACTAGGAAGCCGGATGTTGAGAAGCCCCCGTCTCAGCAGCAAGCAACAGCACAGCAGCTAACATAGGGGCCGTAAGAATTACCACTACTTCTCTCAGGATTCCTCCCTCTTGTTATTCCATAATGTGCACCCAAACTCTGTCCTGAGTATTAAGGCCGCTATATTATATTATTAGGGCCTACGGCGAATAGGGTACTGGAGTCTGCACAGGAACAGGAATTCTGTTCTCATAGTTCGCACCAAAACCCTATTCTGATTATATTAACTAAGGGCCCTTTATACCTTATTTTGGTTATATTAAGGCCCCTATATTGTTTGGAGCGGGGCACCATAGGATCGCACAGGCAAGGAAACACAGGACACCTTGGCCGACAGAGACAGGGTTTCGGTGTTCAGGGTTGAGGGGATTCGTCTCTGCCTCAACCTACAAGAACCTACTTTTTTGCAGGGTCCCTCTAAATTCCTTATTAAGGCTTAAAATAAGAACCCACAATAAAGTAGGTTTTGGTAGTTGAAGGCGGGGTGTATAAACTGTATAGAGGCTAGAGTTTAGCGGGGTTTAGGGTTTACTAGGGGCTTACGAATTCGCAACTCGGACACAGCCGGACGTGGTCTCTCTATCGGCAGTCGGACTACAAGAAAGCCACGGGCTTGCAGCTTCGTTGTCCTTTAGGGCCCGTGTTTAGGGAGGCCTAAGTCATAAGTCAGCAGGACTGTTTCAGATTCGGGGCCTTGAAACTCCTGATACAGGGGCGGTAGTGATTTGAATAGCTCTTTGGGGCCTGCAATACTATTTACTACAATTATAATGAGGAACCCCCAAAATAGCATTGTAGGTAATAATTAAGCTGCGGCTTCAGAGTCTCCGGTTTGGGAGTTTTGAAGCGACCTGTGCGGGAAGTCTTATTCTAGCGAGATGCAGGGACTGAGGTCGTTTTGCCGCTTGAGGCCCCCAAGCCCGAAGCCGCCAATGCCATGTGGGAGTTTCCGAAAATAGGGGACCCCAATATAGTACCCTAAATAGTAGGATCCTTATTATAAGGACCCCCAAATAAGGTATCCAACTCCCATGTAGGCCTTAAAGGCCAGACCATGCAGTCCTAAACCCGGCTAAACCCAGGATCTCGCTAAGCTTGTGGCGGCCGCTACCGTTAAACAGTGCGAAGTGGTCCTCACTGTGTTAGCAGTTGTCAGCGATCATCCATCTTGAAAGAAACACCGAACGAGTCGGACATCTAATCCCCCTACAGTAGCATCGAGAGATTCCCAGTAATTGCGTATCAATGTCTCTTGCAGAATATACATATCAAACCCATCGCTGAAGACGCGCTTTAGCTTTTCAGAAAAGTTGCCGACTACCTTGTGCTGTAAAGCCATGGCTGTCGCGGGACCATGGCTAATGTTCACGCAGCTCTTGCTAAACAAGAATGAATTGCTTATCTCTGTGGGCATGCTTGCTCGAAAGTTTGGACACGTTGGGCCAGTTGACTGATATCAATTTCTCTGGTTATGAAGCTTTCCACGGCATTGACGAGTTTACAAGTGCTGCTGAAGTTTCCAACTTCGGAAGCAGTGTTCATGCATCTTCTCTTGGCCTTCATGCTGCGGTATGCAAACTCAAGTTCGCCACCGTCTCGCTTAAGGGGAGCTGTTGAAGCCAACTTCAAGTTACCTTGAGGGTTGCCGTTCTGTGGAGGCATGCTACTGCTAAAGGTTAAGCCAGGAACAAGTGATGTCAGATCCACTACGTCAGATCCTTTTGAAGACCCTATACCCGGCGACCTACAGGCAGTCGTTCACCGGATATCCGCTCTTATGTGTCGAACGACAAGTAGATTTGTCCAAGTCAGGCTGGTGGTTACAACGGGACCACGGACATCAACCGGAACAAAGCTAGTGCGCTGGCAGCTGGAGAAGACCTTCATCGGCCATGTCATGTGGGTTTCCTTCTATCTCTCATTTCAAACAATGATTTGCAGCGCCTTTAACTTAGGATTCCAAACAGTCTGGAATCATGGTTCGAAGCAACTGCTGAAATGCCGAACCATATGCAAAACATCCAGCACAACAAAGCGCCATCTTCGTCATTTTCTCATCGAGATCGCTTCATGCTTAAACAAACATGTTGGAGGCCAACCTGATCACTGCATGGCTGCTGAGATCGATCTCGAAATTCGCTTCCCCGCTGGCTTTCAACACAAGCTGATTCAGTTGTCCTTCTTCTGCAGCTATGTCGCCGGGTCGCTAAGCAGGAAGCACACATTTCGGCAGGAATATCTTGCATCGGCGACAGACGGGTGCCCACGAAATCCTGGGTTGTTGGAAATCTCGATGAGTCTTGAAGCTTTTTGGATCTCTCTCTCTCTCTCTCCCTCCTGCTTGCTTATCTTGCTTGCTTGCCCAGCGTTTGGGATGCAAGGCAGACCCTCGCCCCCTGCGCTGTGCTCAGCCCTTCCTATTGCCAGGTTACACCCCCAGAAGACCTCAACAGAGGCACTCCTCCACCCCCTGCCGACCACGGTCTAGTGCAGGTCTTCAGGGTTCGGCAGAGGCTGGAGTCTAGTGGGTTTGATGTCAGAGCTTGAGGATGAGCTTGGGTTCACCACATTTGGCTGCATACTTTATTGGAGCCCTTTATCTGCGTGCTGCGCAATCCCTCCCGTCCTGCCTGCACATGGGTCAGCATGCTGGTATCGAACCCCGCTCGGAAGGTGTTTAGGCCCAATTGCCGGAGTATGCTTCTGTGAACCTTTCCGTTTCACCACTGCTAAGGTATAGTTGTCGATGCTGGGTACCGGGTAATCGGAGGTACTGCTATGTTCCGAAGCATATTCGGTGTGCTGGTGTATGGTTCTGCTTTGGGTAAGGCCAGGGCCATGGCAGAAACGAAGTAGGGCAAGCAAACTGTTGAACCCTGTGCCGAGAGCTTGTTTACACCTGTAACTTCTTATGCATTACGTGCCGAGGCCCTTTACAATGTGTGAAGCAACACAGCCGATACAGCAGACCTAGCTAGTTACGTGGCCACGTACTTTTGGTGCAGCTGTCGACTAGTTTGGCGGTCGTTTGCAACATCTTTCTCTCTCTCTCTCTCTTTCTGTCTCTCTTCTTCTCCAAGGCGTAGAAGGTGAGTTAAGCCCCCGAGGCACTTGGCCCGCCCGTATTAAGCTTTGTTGACAGAGTGAAAGTTTGGGATGGGTTGACCACTGAAAAGGGCACGACTTACGTTTCAACATCTGTTTCAGTTTAGGAAGTTTTACCCATCCACCTTGACACTCCGGACGCAACACGTGAGAAGGTTTCCCCCGTTGCAAACAAGTAGGCATGGACTCAAACCCGCTAGCATGTGGCAGCAAGAAACCTTCCAACATTTGCTACATCGCCGAAGGCCCCGTGCGCGCCCGGGCGAGTAGGTGCTTCTGCAAAAGAGAGAGCTCTCCCTACCCCTCGCTCTCTCTCGCTCTCTCTCTCCAGAGCAAGGGGAACGTACGACCCACTTTGTGTATGCGTCTTTGGACCTCTGGCTCTTTCTCCCCTCCCTCTCGTTCCTTACTCAGGCATGAAAGTTTGTATGCGTGCTTCCCGTCCTGTCTATCTCTCACGCATGATGTTATCCTGCCTGTACTCTGGGAGCCTGCATCATACGTACCGGTACTTTGGCTAGCACTGTTCAAAAAAGCATCCCGGCAAGCATGCACGGAGTTTCACGAGTGCACAGCGGCAAGGAGTGGTGCTTAGCTTTCTAACGGATGCCAAGCCGCGCAAGTGCGCTCGAATCTGGTGCCTCCTGCCTGTACAGCCGCCAGAAAACAAAGTGGCACATGTCTCCAAAAAGCGAACGGTTTGTCGAGCAAGCGCTCATCCAACATCCAAAGAGATTCGGACAGTTTGGCTGTTGGAACCATTAGATAGCATACGGATCACTCCACAATCCGAAGCAAACACAACCCTAAGAATGTCTGAGACCGACTGCTTAGTTCAAATCCCGCCTGGCCAAGTAAAGATCAAACGATTCATGCATTTGTAATTGAAGGCCAGGTACGCCAGGTACACCGAACGCATGCCCAACTGAGCGACTGCTGCGAAATCTTGTTCTCACCGCAATGGGGGGGGGGGGTAGCCGAACTCCAAATGAGACTTCGGTACTGACGCATGAATTCCGACCTGCCTCGTGAGACATTGACGTGAGTGAAGGAAGGCTGTGTCTGTAGCAGCAGATGCATTTTTTGTGCTCATACGTGCTGCATTCATGCAACATGGTGCCCGTGCTGTGATGCCTAGTTCGAACCTGCAGTCGGACGATACGACTGGGTCCAAGTCAGTGCTGGGCCAAAGCAGTGATGTCACAAATCATAAGCCTGGCTTGAGTGTCGGGTCATCGATCTCAGGACTCTGAGCTGTTTACATGATATCGACTTCACCAGGTGTCATGCCGATCTCCCACTGTCAGAAGGGAAGCAACGACTGCAACATGTCTTGCATGGCCATCCGAACTGTACCAGCAAAACCCCTGACAACTGATGACCCCATACAGAACCGGCGCAGACACGATTCTCTGTCTTCTAAGCGGGATTTTCGACTGTCGCTGCGTAACAACTTCTGGCCTGTGGCAATCCGAATGCAGGTGGCGAAAAGGACATCACGAAAATGCGCCAGTGTGCGCAAATGCGTGGTTGCCGGCCTGGCGCAAGATATGCAAGGTTTTCTCTGCCCATGGATTTGTTGGAATGCCTGAGGTCGGACGGTCCCTGTGGCTTCGGGAACAAATTTGAGGACCTCAAATAAACGGGAAGTCTCGAAGCAACCACAGCTCGGATCACAGAACTCTTGCGAAACCTGGACATGCAGAACTGCACAAGCTGATCCGTGTTGAGGAACCACGTGGCGATGTTGCATCATCTACTTGGTAGCCAATAAGGCCGTTCCTGCAAATGCTGGAACCCAGTAGCCCAGACTCAGCCCCTGCACACTCAAGCGGTGCTCTAGAAGTCCTGCCTACCGATGTCGCTGACACTCCGTCGCTGTGAAGGCGAGGGTGCCACGTCGATTCGCGCCTTCGGTGCTTCAGGGGCGCATCAAATTCTCCTAGAGTCCTTGACTCCTGCACTTCTGCGGTTCTGCAACTGGGGTCTAGGCTTTTTTGGCCTCCTGCGTGCTTGGCTAGGACGGAAGCCCGCACACTGTTTAGGGCTTAGGGTCCTGCGACCACAGCCCCTCTCGGCAGCCACCCCTTACACCCTTCGCTCATCTCAGAAGGCGAGCACTGCACCATAAGCAAAAAAGCCGCCACAGCGAAAATCGGTTCCCTCAACTACGAACTCACTTCGCAGCACCGATATGAAGGACCCTTTCCTTGGGATTTTGGATTAACAGGGCTATCCCATCAAGGGACTTAGCCTTTTTACTTGGCGCCTTGCCTCTCCGCAGCCTCCTTACACTTGCTCTGCATCGGCCTCGATGATGGACAGGTCATCCGGAAGATCGTGGGCAAGGATGAAATACTCTCCTCACTTCTGGTTTGGGAGTTTTGGGTGTTGTTTGACACGCGCACTCGGGCAATACCAGGCAAGTTTAGGGTTTAGGGATCAAGACTGGAAACTGAATGTCCTTGCCAACGACATGAGAAAAGGATTTTGGAACTCTGGAACAAGCCGGCACCGCCCACTGCATGATCAGAGAAGGCCCCTAAACCTCTGCAGATCATTGCAAAGCTTTCCCTGCATAGGTTTCCTTATCAACCGTACTCAAAAAAAACTATACACCCAAGCCTTTAATCTGTGTACTAAGGCCATATTTTTACAACTCCTGTACACCCAAACCCACCAGATCCCATCAAGGCAACAGTTCATCGTGGGCAAAAGCATGATCAAAATCGCTGCTCTACAAACCGAGGTGCGGCGGTTTCCTGATATGGGGCCTTAAGAATTGCAGTATGTAGGGTTTCGGTGCATACTGCTAGTATACGGCAGCCGGAACATAGTCTACGGGGATTCTATTTCTGAAAAGTCCTAGACCATTCCTAGTTATCCCAGTTATTCAGACCTCTTCAATTTAATACCCTTCCTGCTTTTCCAGCGGCGCTGTAGGGTCTGGGTGTCCAGCTGCAGCCGTAGGCAGTAGTAGCCTGCATCAAGCCCTCAGAAGCGCCCAAATAATGTGCAAAATATAGGGGCCTTGATAATTAGAGTGGGTTTTGTGTGCATAATTTTATTACTCTACTTATATAATAAGGAACCTATAATGCAGTAGTTGTCTAACCAGACGGAACTGAAGACATTTCAAGAAAATCCTGCAAGTTTCCATTGCAGATGGACCTTTCAAAGATGTCATCGGTGGCGTTCCGTGATCACCTAGATCGTTCATGCCGGGGGCACGCAACCTGAATCAACTCGAGCTCAACGTCAGGACAAAAGGCATAATGTGTCTCCGACATCGTCCCATGCATGCTACTGCTACTGCGACGAGGTGGAGACGCACAACTGAAACTCAACTGACACTTTGGAATCTCGCAATCGCATCTTCAACACGGTGGGGCATCTACGTATTTAGATTGCTCGCAGCCCTCGTAGTAAGTCATACAAAATAACTCAATTTATCCAACATACGAATACTGACCCTCACAGAAGCCTTAGAGAAATCCCCACCCGAAACCTTCCGAAGCTCATATGATGCATGAGCTGTAGGATTCGGAATGGCCTGCGTATGAGATGCCACAGAGCACGAGACCGGAGCTCGGTATGTCCAGGCGATGTAAGAAACCGAAACCATGCCCGGCATCAGAAGCCTGGAAGATCGAGTTTCGTTTTTTCGTTATCGGTTTAGGGGGTATAAGTCCTATATGGGCAAGGCGAAGAATCCGAAAAAGAGTCCACTGAAACGCCTCGCGAGCCGCCAGCAGCGTACAAGTATCTAAGCACTTTCTTCGCCACTTACCAAGATCCCCCCACACCTAACGGACCAGCCAACGCCTTCCGCAAAACATGACCATCAGCTGCGCAGATACAAGTGGCAAAGCTTGAAACCGAGACACCACTAAACGAGAATAGAGCAAGATTAACGTTCGAATCGCAAGCCTGGCTGGCTTATTGTGCATACGAGCTCGGGAATGTTTGCGGGGCCTGGGCATCACATAGGGCCTGTAGGGAACCCTAAACCCTAAACCCTGAAAAAAACATAATACGAGGAAGGCTTCTGGATAAGTTAGGATTTGTGTCCTTACAGTAGAAGCCAGAAAGTTGGAACATCATTGCCCTCATGGCCTTAAAGGTAAAGTATAAGGGATCCTAGCACTCATCCTCCTAAAGCCATGTTCCAACTTTCTGGGGTTCACTGTAGTTCCTTATAATCAGGAAACCCAAAGAACAATACTGATCAGTAATTATATTCGTCCAGATGCAATTGGATATCCAGCCACGCCAAGCTCCTTGCGCAGGAAAGACCTGCATTTGCCGACTCACTGCCGCGCTGTAGGAAGTAAGGCCTTCTTGCGGCTTACGTTGAAGGCCTAAGGGTTTGGGGGGCCAGGTGAAATCAGACGCTCTCCGTCCTCGCCAGCAACTCTTGTGGGTTCGTGCATGCCCCGGAATGTATTTCTGGATTCACGTTTGCAAGGTGCTTGGCGACCCTTCGTGGCTCTCCCGCGAGGAGTCAAAATGCAGGGTTTCTCATCCGAGGCTCGAGAGTGGCAGATGTTCCTGCCCATCTGAGGCGACGCCGTCTACCTGTGGGCCAAGTCACTCGATATCGAGGGCATGGAAGACTCATTAATTCGAAGATTACTAATGCTAATAATCATCCTAATAATCGTAATACGACTACTACTACGAATAGAAATGCTAATACTAATAATACGAATATGAATACTTATAACAATCACAATAAAACTAATGACAATTAATATCAGTTAATATTATACTACTACTACGAGCTACTTTGGCTTGTTTCGCCCGATGTGGCAGAAGCATCGCCTGCAGTACTGGACTGTGGCAAGCAGACGGAGGCCTCCCAATCTGCTGGCTTGTAGATGACCCACATACCCTTGATGCCCAATGCCTGGTGCATGAAAGGCTCTGGTAGCATGAGGTGTGTGTAGTTGCGGCAGGAATGACGGGCGCAGTGGCAACGCCGAAGGATGCGTGCTGCTCAACAGTCTGTCTGGGCTTGGGGCTGAGTTCGATATCCTTTTGCTCCGTGTTCAGTTTTCGTTCATGCCTTTTGCGCTCGCGGGGTTCGATGTGAAGCATGTGGGCTTGTGGTGTGAGATTTCTCTAGGAACAATGCCGGCGCTTCTCGGCTCAAGTGCGCATGCCGGGTAACTGACAAAACAACACCACAAGCTCTTCAGCATCAAAAAGGCAGGAAGACCACGGCGACACCAGGCACAGCAACTGAAAATCCGTCATGGCGACGTTGTCCAAATGCAGCTCTCGAATCCCAAGTCCCCCCTGAGCTCTCGGCGCGCCGTGGCTTTCGATCCCCCTCTCGCTCGGGCAGCGGTTCCGATGGCAGTGCGGTGGTGCCCGGGCAGGCATCCAGAGCAGCAGCCAGAGAGCGCAACACCTGCGGCATCTTCGACTCCAGAGGGTGCGAGGTTTTCCCTGGCTTCTCGGATTTTTGTAAGTACCTAGCTGCTCTATACGGGGTTCATATTTAGAATCCTATAAGGTAATCCCAAAAAGGAACTACTATGGAGCCTATGGGTAAAGCTTACCGGCTTACGGGGATCTGGGTTTCAAAGTGTCGGAATTTTGAACCTGAGGTGTATGGACTCTATGGCGATTTGGCTCTTCAAGGCACCGCAAGCGGTTAGGTTAGGGTTTAAGGGGAAAAGACCCACCATGGAGACCGCACGCCCGGAAAGCAATCACTTCTCATTCTTTCGTGCATGTATAGGTAGTTCTCTAAGTTAGGGTCCCTTTAGGATGCTTTTTAATTTTGGGGGCCTAAAAGGGGACCATACGTTTAGAGAACTACCCACAGATTTAAATCGGACTCCGAAGATTCGAGAAGAGGTCGCGCCACTACAAGTCAGAATTTCGCCGTTCGGTCATACATCTTCGGCTCTTCGCGGCGTGTTCTTACCAGTATCTTCAGCTTAGGAAATTCGTGTACGTAGAGAGTCTGGGAGCGAAACCTGAATCTCGAACTCTGGCCCGAAAACATACCCCTGGCCCAGAAATCCCATCAGCCAGGAGCACACTGTATTTGGGATGCAACACTTTTTGCTGTACTGTGTGTCTAAGGCCGCGACCTGTCGATGCCAAGGCAAAGCCCTATTTGGGATCCTAAGCAAACCATTGGTGCGGCCTTCCAGGTCTCTGGGGTAGGGTAAGGCTGGCATTGCGGCAGATTGAACTAAAGATGTACCAAGCACTTGAATACTTCACCCGACTGGCCTGTCGCAGTCGAGATCGTACCTCTCAGGAAATGCTTGGGGCGACAGGGTGAAGCAATTGTCTATGCCAATGCCTCTGGCAATTCGACCAACTAAAAAGACACACACTTGCGCCTGTTTGGTGACAGCCCGGCCTCATCCTCTAAGAGGTTCGCAAAGGCCAGGGCCCAGGCCAGGGAAAGGATGCATGTGCATTTTGACACCAGCTCAGGACGGTCGAAGGAAGGATGCCTGCATAGGGAGTCTCGCAAACTTAACGACTCGGCCCTTTTGTGAATTCTGCCACGGAGGCTTCCTTCTGCGGGTCCTGAGACGCTCTTACAGGGCCACCCTCAGCATCCACAAATTGAGCCCCAAAACAAGTTCGGTGCAGCTTACCACGCGAAAGCCTGCAAGAGGCAGGCTTGTCCAACAGAAAACGGCAGCTAGCGCTGTTGCATGTCGGATCGAAGTTATTTTATGGTAGGCAGGGCTACGTGGCTGAACTGCAGAAGCAACAAGACGAAAACTGCATCACCGAAGGTCCAGACTCTAAGTGTATCCAGGTTGCAAGTCATCCGCCCAGCCGGCGATGTGCAGGAGTGCTTCTGAGGAAGTCTGCGACAGCAGCATCCCGTTTGCATCAGTCGCGGTTGCCAAGTCCTCCGGCTTCCATCGCATGAAAGACTGAAGTTCTTTTGACCCTTTGCATTTTTCTGTTTGTGCGCTTCAAAGCTTCGGTGTACCAACTGAAGCATGCGATCAATGAGTGCGATCAATGTCCTCTGCCTGTCTGATCTACTGTCTCCATCTGTCTCCAGCAGCCATGGGCTGCTCCAGACAAGAGCATGTGCGACATCACCAACACCAACACCCCCAGTTCGCCAGGAAAGACACGGTATCATTGCGTAGGAAAGGAGAAATGCCATAGCTTAATCACAGAAACACATCGCTCGCTCTCGGTCTGCTTCTTCTTCTTCTTCTTACAGGTCTCTCTCGCTCTCTCCCCCACTCTCTCTTTGCATCATGTCGCCTTATGGTTCTTATCTATCTCTATCAGACTCTATCTACGAGTACCTATAGATATATAGATAGATAGATAGATAATATACAATAGTCATAGGACTAAGATTACTGTCTTTGTTCATGTTATTCCATGCCATGCCATGCGATTATACTATGCTGTAGTATACACCTTCGCATCAGGTTTAGGCGAACAGTCCCGTGCGGTGTTCGCAGGGTTCTGGGCACTGAGCCGAAGCAATCTCGCCGGCATCGTGCGGGACAAGGATGCCCAAAGCGGTCCTGCAAAGCAGAAGCTGATTGAAGGGTTTAGGGTTTAGGGTTTTAGGGCTTTAGGGTTTTAGGGTTTAGGGTTTAGGGTTTAGGGTTTTAGGGTTTAGGGTTTAGGGTTGAGGCTATGTGCTAAGCTGGATGGGGCCGTAGGAGCTCCCACACTCATATCAGCTTTGTTTGAAGTTTTTCAGGGGCTGAGCGCTCTTGACTACACTCCTCCGGCCAAACATAATCTCGAACGCCCAACACACATGTACCCTAAGCCAAATCCTACATGGCTTAAGAATGAGACTGGGCTTCGGGGTATGTCATGGCATATTTCGGATAGAGACCACGGTGTCTACCTGTCTTGCTTATGATTCAAGCATCTACTGCATACCAAATATTCATATACTCTCTAAAATACTAACCTACTAGCTAATTACTATCCTAAAACCGAGTACCTAATTTCCTAATATAGTTCCTGAATAGTAGGATCCTTATTACAAGGACCCCCAAATAAGGTGCCGCTAATTTGCGGAAACTCCAATAATCCTAACTCCTAGTCCCATAGTCCCCATTATAGAACCCCTTATAGATCCCTTATAGACCCCCAAAATGAGGTACCCCTAATTTTCGGAAACTCCCAATTGTTGGATCCTTGGGATCCTTAGGGCTACACCCCATCAGCGCAGAGCGGCCTTCTGCCACGGTGGGGGCTCTGCTCCTCCACACCTAGGTCGTTCAGAGACCCACTTGCAACAGTGTACTCTTCTTCGGGCTGGATATACTATGTAATTAAGATAGAAACCCAGAAATTACTTAACAAAACCCTAAACCCTAAAAGAAGCATGCCACTGAACAGCCTTGAAACCAGATTCGCAAGGCCTTGGGCCTCAGGCTCGGAAAGCCGCAGAGACGCAGCTTCCGCAATGGCACCGATCGAAGGCTCGCCGTTGAGTCCCCAAATCGCCTAGACCCAAGAGTAACCTAGGAATAAAAAGGGTGGCCTTTTTGGCTTAAAGGGGCTTATAAGGGAACGTGAACCTAAAAACAGGGGAATAGGGGCCTACTCTAGGTCCTAGTCGCCGAGTTCTGTGCGCTGTTTGCTGGAGACTGTGGGCTGAGCCCTCGAAGCTGCCGGAGCGATCGCTGAGTGGTTGCTTCCTCAGTTGGCCAGTTGCTTTAAAATGAGCAGGATCTGTTGAAATGCAATTTGGGGAATTACTAAAAGCAATCCGGTGCCTCGCCTAGCTTCCATCAAAGGCATGTGAGACGGCGACGGCGAGGCCAAGCACCATGCAGTGGTCGACAACTGCTAGGGCCGGCTCTCTGGCGCTTTCTGCACAAACTTTTCTGCCAACTCCCATATGACCGGAGTGCCTAGGTTCACTATCCCCAACAAAAAGCCTTATACTGGCATTGTGTAGCTTCAAGTCAACGGGAAGCCTGCCCCACTACTGCGGGACCTAGGTGCCCAGGAACTCTGGCGTGGCATGGCCTCGTGCCAGATTGGAGGGGTGTTGCGGATGCGGCTCTGCAGAGATCTCTCTGCCACGCTGGGACACTGTTTCCAAGGCAGGCCGGTCGTGGGACAGCAAAGCAGCAGCATTTCACACGCTATTGGCAGTTTCTTGTGGGCCAAGCTCTGACACTCGAAGCTTTGCAGAAGATGGGAGCGCCTGCGATGCCGGCAAACTGACAGCCCGGAGCTTCGCAAACTCCCAGGCGATGTTCGCCAGGCCTTGCAATGCGACCGTGTGCTATAAAGAAACCAATCGTCCGGCTGCAGCCTCCGTTGGCAGCATGTCCAACCACTGCAAAGCTGCCAATTTCCAAACAGTGTTCGCTGGCTCTTGCTGGCCAAGCCCGTCTAGGATGCACTTGCTCCGGCAGGCGGCAGCACCAGTTGCCCTGCCATGTTTCTGCACCGGCGTCCCTGGACTCCGCACAGTGTTGCTGGTGTTCTGTGGGGCAGGTCCTTCCATCTTTTCACACGTGGCCTGTGCTGCTTCATCGACGAGAAGGTCGTCTTCCGGCTTCGAGGTGCCAGGCTACCATATGATGTTGCTCAGTTGCTGTGGCGAGGGTTTCTGGGCCAGCTGCATTGAACGCCGTGATGCAGCATGCATTGCTGCTCCCCCTGCATGTCCGAGCTTGCCAGATGCCCAAGCGATGTTGGCGGCACTCTGCGAACCAGAATTGCCCATCATGGGTTCTGAAACAGCGGCGGCCACGTGCAAGAGAGGCCTGCTGAGGTACTGGAGCTTCCCAGATGACCGGGCTGTGATGGAAGTTGCCTGAATGCAGAGCTGCAGCATGCAAGCCCTTCGATAGACCGACTGACTTTCATCACACATCACAAATCGAAGCATCGAAATCATGCGGGTTTTCAAAATACATTTGCACTTCCTTCGACCGAGCCTGGGGATCCACTTCCCTGATCTATTGCACCAACAGGCTGCCCACGGCATCGAGCAGCAGGAGGTCCATAAAGCGACAGTTCGCAAACCTCCACCTTGGTGAGATAGGTCAGACGTGTGGTGCCTGGCTTGGGCCAGGCTCGGTCTACTTCGAGTCTATATTGGGCCCTCGTGATTCGAACAGTGTCAGCCGTGGCGACCCAAACCGAGACTTACCCACCAGCCATGTCTATCAACCTCGCCTTGAGGTTATTCCAATCCTGTCGGTGATGGCGATGGCCGGGCCGGCGTAACTATGCAAGGGATCCATGCTGAGGAAGTACGCAAATCAATCTTCTGCCCGAGATTTTTTTGGATCATTGTCGAGTCAAGTCAGTCCAGGTTCAGTGTGGGAGCCATTGGGACCGGCTCCATCTGACGCTCGGTACAATAAACAAACTAATTACCCTAGTAGCTCCTTTTTGGGATTACCTTATAGGATTCTAAACATGAACCCCAACAAGGAACTACTATAGAGCCTCTAGGTAAATGCAACTTATCCCTGAAGCTTGTGTTGAAAGTGCAAGGAGAAACAGCTTGGAACATAGCAGGGTAAAGCCCAGAAGCATGCATCTTCGAGATGGCTCAGGGTTCGAGGGCTTAGCTTTGTTTGAGGGCCCTCTTTCCACCCAAGGGTTTAGGGTTTAGGGGTTACCAGGCTAGTATTTTACATACATTTGGGGTCCAGGTAACCAGGTAGGGGTTTTTAGGCAGCAATAAGCCCCGAAGGCCAAAATCCGGAGACCAAACCCAATAAACCCAGAGACTCCAAAACCCCGCAATGAAGGGAATCTCTTTCGTCGCAATTAGTCGGAACCCTAGCATGAGTTGCGAGGTATAGTCTTTATTTGAGGAGACTTGGAGTTTCTGGGAACTAACCTCAGCAGGAGGCCTCCACAGACCTGCTAAGTGGTTCTCAATGGCAGCCATTTAAGCCCGGATGGAAAGTAGCTGCCGGGTCTAGGCAGACCACTGTATCCTATATACTAAACCAGTTCATGGTTGGGATAGTATTAGAAATTTACATGTTTATTCCTTATATTGGGTTTAAGTACTCACGATACCGTAACATGTTACCCAACTATGAGAAAGTCAACGCTACGCAGATATCCTGAAGCTTCTGGCCAGGGCGCGCCAAGTTGCCCAAATCCTGACCGCGAGGTTGTGGGGCCAGCACCTGTGACCGGGCCCTGCATCTCAAGCTTGAGCTACGTTTGGCACTTTACGTGGGAGCTTCCGAAAATTAGGGGTACCTTGTTCTGTTTTGGGGTCCTGGTAGTAAGGAAACTACTGCTTGGGGTACTATATTAGGTACCCCTAACTTTCGGAAACTCCTATTTAGCTACCACGACGCTTGGGCATGGAGATCACCTCAACCACCACACCGGATAATTCCTTCGCCGAACTAAGCAAAAGAGATGAAGCATGCATCCAAACTACCCAGCTTAGCATGCACGAGATTCCACGCACCTAAGCATCTGGCAGGTAAACTAAGCGAATCGCCGAGGTTTAGGCCAGCACAAACGCAGGCGTTTGTAAAAGAAGTATGGGGGCGGTGTGGCTATATGACCCACCTGCTTCACGAACCAGCCATGTGCTGCTTCAGCTAACCACCACCAGAGTGCATAGCAGCAGGATTTCGGGTTGAAGGGTTCATGCCATGCTCATGCTCCAGCAAGGTCATTGCAAAGCTTGAGAAGTCATATGCCCGTCGGACCCCAAAGTTTTCAACTCAGTAGGACTGTGGCTTCGGGAAGAGACTTGGGTCACGAGGATGACATCACCATCGACCAACAAGGCCGCCGGCAGTCCTTAGACTCAAATCAAATCCAAAAAAGTGAAACTACACAACAAGCTCCTCTCAACCGAACGCTTCGCGATTCGGGTTCAAGGAAACTCATCACAGGGCCCTATTGGCCCGAACTGCTCCCACTCAGCCCGCACGATGGGCGGGTCTTCTGACCCGGTCTGCGCACCCCAGCACTCAGCAAGCTCCTCGTCGCTGGCTTTCTGGATGTTGGAGAAAGGCCCGTCTGTGAAGGATGGCGTAAACGGAGTCTCCGTCTTACGCAGGCAGTCCCAAGAACCATAAGGTGCAGACACTGGCCGGAAGAAGCTGTGCTTCGCAAAGGACTTGGCCCCGCCCGGTGCCCGTTTCGAAGGATTTTTCACCAAAAGCTTTCGGATGACATTCCTTGCGGATGTGGGTACAGATTTGGGGAATGTGTACTGGCATTTCGTGATCCTGCGGTAGGTCTCCATCATATTGGGCTCTGCAAAGGGCGAGGCTTCTGCAAAGAGCTCGTACATCATGATGCCCACTATCCACCAGTCATAGTCGAATGAGTGGCCCGCCATGCCGACGACCTCGGGTGCGAAGTATTCCGGTGTCCCACACGTTGTCCAGGTCTTGTTGACGATGATCTTCGAGAAATGGAAGTCAAACAGCTGGAGCTTGCCTTGGAAAGTGAGGACACAATCCTCTGGTTTCACGCACCGCAAGACGATGTGCAAGTTGTGCAGATGCTGCAAAGCACAAACAACGCTGGCCATGTAGTACCTTGCATGGGGCTCGCTCCCATAAAGCCTATCGCGCTGGTAGATGTGATGCAGGCTCGCACCAAAGCCTTCCATGCGGAAACGGAGGTATCTCGGTGTCTGGCAGCAACCGAGGTAGCGAAGGATGAAAGGGGACGGGCAACATGAGGTGGTCAAAAGGGCGATGCGCTCGGCTACCGCAGTTATGACTTTGCCTTCCTTAATGAGTTTTGCTTTCGTCATGGTCTTCCAGGTGCAGAGCTGTGCATCCGGCTGCACTTCATCTGGGGGGTGCTCGACGAGATCAATCCTTGTCACGCCGCTGTCATCAAGGATGCCGACGCATCCTCGTGCCCGAAGCATCGAAAAGTCCGTGCTGACGAGGCCAGGCAGCAGGTCGGACACCTCCTCCTCCACCTCGTCTGGACCTGGCACCCGTTGCCCCTTGCGGATCAGGGCTGCGACGTCGGCGATCGATTCCAGAAGACAAGCTGCAGACACTCCCTCAGATAGCTGGCGGCGGACGAACTTCTGCAGCTGTCTATTGTAGTCAGCGTTCTCTTGAAACCCAAGGGTGGGGTCTCCAACCTGCGAGGGCCAGATCGCCGATGCTGATATCGCCGGCAAGCTGAAGCGAACACCACGCAGCATCAGGAGCAGCACAAGCAGCACCGAACATACCGTCACACAGAGAGCCGTGACGAGCAAAGCAACGATCAAGTTCATGGCACTGTGAGAGGTTGGCAGCCTAGAGCCTCAACTTCTTCACTTCGGTCAGGCTCAACGAAATGCAGTGTTGTGTGCCTGCTTGCCGCTGTGTCATTGCAAGTTCGTAAATCTCCATAGGTGTCTATCCATGGAGCATTCTGAAAAGGACTGAACAGCACGGAAGCACGGAGAAAAGGGGAAGAGTGGCACTGGCAACAGCTCGGGGCAACCCTGCAGAAGCTGCCTCAACTTACGCCAGCAGTCCCATCGATTTCTAGGGGCCTTGATGATTAGAATAGGGTTTAGGGTTTAAGTTTAGGTTTGGGGCACCTTATAGTTGCTGGAACTATAGTAGCCAGTCTATAGAGAGATCTATATGCTTCAGGAATACCTCAACAGGACGGCCATCCAGAACTGGAAAAACATGGATCTTTTCTTCTGTTGTCTTTTTCCCAGGACGAATTGGGTGTTACCCAGCGCCCCTGGCACCATAATCCCTAAACCCGACACATCTCCACACCATGCCTGGATAGCAGACGTCAAAGCCAGTCCCACGAGGCCGTGCAGCAGCTGGGATCGCGCGGAGCCTCCCGAACTACAGAGACACAACTGTCTGGTGCTTAGTAGGGAATGGGGGAATGGATCCCTATAGTAGTCCCTATATAATCCCCAATAATTATCTCCATAATCCATTCCCCCATTCCCTACTAAGAACCAGACAGACGAGGAGGACCTCAGAGAATCGAGACGCGAGTCTCAAACCCAACTACCCAAAGGCCCCAAAGTAGTTCCTTTAGGGGGTTCAAATTTAGAGTTCTATAGGCTAACCCCCAAAAAGGAACTACTTTGGGGCCTTTGGGTAATAGGATCCGGACTACAGGAACACCCGTTCCGGCCGGGTCCGCTAAGGAGACTCCGGATTTCAAATTGCCGTGGAAGATCCTTGGAAGGTTTAGGGTTTAGGGTTTAGGGTAGTCTCGTGTTCTTCGGTTAGGGATCATCTTCTCATTTTGTGTTTTGGTCGGCCCTTTTCCGATCCGCTAGGCTGAGGGTTCATAGTTGTCGAAGCCAGCTGCTGCGGATCTTCTCGCACAGGCTTAGCATAATCCCGCACGGACATGATTAGTAGTTTGTTAAGGTATCTGTGACCCCAAAGCCCTACTTTACCGGTACTGTAAGTGAGATTTTTATGGTTCCAGCTTCCGAAACCAAATTTGTCACTCTCCGCCTCGCACCGAGTTGGTGAAACTCTGCGTGTCAGATTGCGCAATATCGTTGCAAAAGCGGCCGCGCAAAGATGTCGACGAAGGCTCCTGCCCGAGAGGCTTCCACGGTAGCAAGGCGAGGTGACACTCAACAACTTTGAATTTTAGTATGTCTCTGGATGCCAGGGAGGTTTTGACACGTTTTCCTTAACAAGTTCCTACATAGACTGGCTTGCATACCGTGCAACTGTAGTACGCGTTTGCGCTGGCACTTCGCAAAAGCCGAGTTTTGTAGCATGTGCACGAAAAGCCGATACAGTCGGAATAGGGCAGTCCATATGAGCAGATGTGGTCAGACATGGGAGAACTTGCAAGCCCCAGTACCATGGCCCCCCTGCTCTCGCACATCCATGACCCTCAGGGCTCGGCTGTCGACATCCACACCAACAACACATGTACGATGGCTACCTTTAAACCCTGAAAAACCTACCTTTCTTGGGTTCCTTATTATTATGATTTGTTTATATATAAGTCCTTCATCAGGAAGGTTTTTCCGGGTTAAGGTAAAGCAAAGCTCAAAGGAGCTTCCAGCCAGAAGCCCTTTGGCTTTGAGGTCATCCCTAAAGACCAACGCCTGAGCCTGAACCGCCGACATCAAACTCCAAAGTTGTAAAATCTCCTAAACCCTAAACCCTATAACCCCTAAACCCGAAACTCCTTCCGCAGCAAAGTTCGTCCAAGGCCCCAGGAGATGTTGGCCGCATGACGAGGTGCAGGCAGTGCACTTTCCAGCAACGACTGCCTAGATCGGCTCTAATGTCGACACGGTTTAGGTTTAGGGTTTAGGGTTAGTTTAGGGTCTGGGGAGAGGGGTCCAATGCGAAGGTGCCGGTGTGACATACAGTATTGCGAAACAACCACGATGCAGGTCCAGCCTGAACTTGAGGGGAGGCGTCTATGCCGGGATGCCCTCCCAAATCCAACGCCAACGAGGATCCACGCTTGGCCGAAGTAATATAGGGGTCTTCATAAATAGAACAAGGTTTTTGGGTATACTATACTATAGTTAGACTAAGGAACCCCCAAACTAGTATAGGTAATTATTTAGGCCCCTATAGTACTGCCCAAAAAAGGTGCACGTTCTCGATCCCTGGACCATTTGAGCGCTCGAACTTACCTGACTTTGTCTGCAAGGGGCCTCCGGACAGCTGTGGCGTCAGATGCCTGCAATCTGGGCATCCGACTTCAACTACCAGAACAGATACAGTAGCATGCTTACAGGATCATCGAACTAACGCCAACAAACACTGCCGCTGCTTTGCTAAGGGGCAAACTGGCTCAGCACTCGCCAAACCCTAAACCCTAAACCCCTACTGGTAACCCTAAACCCCTCTCTCTCTCTCACAGGTGCTCGAAGCGTCAGACCTGTTGCCCCTAAACCTTAAATCATAAATCCTAAACCGCCTGCTCATCGGGGAAGTCGACGACAGTTGGTGCCCGGGCAAGATTCGCAGGGCCCTGTAGTCGCCGGATGAAGTGGGCATAGGGGTTTAGGGTAATAGGTTAGTACTAGGGTTTAGGTGTTTAGGGGTTGAGGGCTTTAGGGGTAGCGTTTAGGGGTTAGGGTTCAGCGTTTATAGGGGTTTAGGGCAACATACGTCCAATGCAACACATTGTTGGAGTCGCAGGTTGTGTTGAACGGAGCTTCCTAGAGCTGACCTTCAGGGTTGTTCTGAGCAGGTCGTGCTCCGATGTCGGGGTGTTCAGCGTTCAGTGAATACTGGGTTTATTTTTCCCTCCTACTTAGCAAGGACGAAGCCCGCATTGCAGGGTGTCTTGGGTGAATAGTTTGCTGCGCTGGTTATATAGGGTTTAGGGTTAACGGCTTAGTATAGGGGTTAGGTAGCGTTTAGTTAGAGCGGTTGGGGGTTCAGGGTTCGGTTTCCAAGTCCGGATGCTGGAGTTCCCGATCTGAAGATGGCGGCGGACAATCTCGAAGCCTCACGGCCTTAAACTTTTAAACCCAATGAAACCGAATTCCCAAACCCAACAGAAAACAGCATAAACTCGTACAAGACACTCGCAAGACATAAGGTTGTTGCAACATAGGCACGATACCATCACCATAAAGTTGTCTTGCGGAACCGAAAGGATATATTGATTGGCAGGTATTCAGGACTAGAAACTAAAACCCAAAGCCCTAGAACTCTAAACCCTAAAGTCCTAAACCCCAAAACCCTAAAGCGCTATGCATATGCAAGGAACCGAGGCGCCGACTGTGCTGTGGACTAAACCCCGAAACCCTAAACCCTACAACTCTATAAACCCTAAAACCCTAAACCCTGAACCCCTTAACCCCTAAACTCCTAGCCCCCAAAACCCTAATCCCTACCCTAAGGGTCCTAACACTTTAGGGAACCTCAAAATGTAGGGTTTCTGAGACCCCAAAGAGACCCAAGGGCTCTCCCTAGGAGATTCCGGACCCTCCTAAGGAGATACCTGGACCCTNGGGTCCTAACACTTTAGGGAACCTCAAAATGTAGGGTTTCTGAGACCCCAAAGAGACCCAAGGGCTCTCCCTAGGAGATTCCGGACCCTCCTAAGGAGATACCTGGACCCTTAGGGTAAAACCTTATAGACCCTAAACCCTATACGTACCGGTCTTAGCCTGGCTGTCGGAATCGTCGATCCTGGCGGCTGCAGCAGCGGCGGCCGAGGCAAACGAAGCTGAGCCTCCCGAGGTTTCGAATCCGAGCGGGTTTCGGCGCTCATCCTCGGACAATCCAGGCGAGGCATGTGGTTCGAGGTCTGATGAGTGAGACTTCTCTAGGTGGGAATGTCCATCACGACGAGAGGGTTTAGGGGCTTAGGGTTTGAGGGCTTAGTGGTTAATGGCGTTTAGGGGTTTAATCTACGTAGGGTGTTTAGGGATCGAGCTTAGGGCTCTAGGGTTTATAGGACACCGGATTCGCAAACATTAGGTTGGAGACAGAAGAGGGGAGATGACTTCGGTGCCCGCTCTTGTCGAGCTCTTCGCCTCTACACCACTTGCTGCGACACGGGTGCCAACTGCCTTCAAGGCAAGTCACTAGTCGCAACTAATTGAAGTAAAATCTCGGTAGAGATTCACATGTCTGCAATCACTTTCTTGTCCGCATCTCTCTCTGGGAAGCTTGGGAAACTGCTCGTAACCTTGCAAGATATAATATACTTGAAAACTAGACAAACACATCGAAGCAACCAGACCAACCTGCTATGACTACTTATTAAGACCCAGGGCATTTTCTGTCTCATGCCTCTCTCAAGCACCTTCGTGGATGTCCAACTTGTGTTGGCCGAGTTCTTCGCCTGTCAAAGTTGGTGTGTTTTTGAAGCCTGACAGCGCATGACAAGGCTATGCGATGCTTTCGATTCTGCGGGCCAAGCTGCTGTAAATTCTGCCGCCATCCTTGCAGCCGTTATTCTGGCAACCCTCCACAAGGGCTTGTCCGTCGCGAGCATTTTGGCGAAGCTTCGGGCACCTCGGCAGCTGTGGAGGACGTGTGCCGTCATGTGGTACTGCCGTTAGCAGGAGAGCAGACTCCTGCAACTGTCCACGCTAGAAGGCCCCCCTATTCCTAAAGGCCCCTCCCCACCCCATGAGGCCCCCCCTACAAGGGGGGGGGGTTTAATATTAGGGGGAAGGGATTACCACCCACTCCCTGTTTGTCAAGCAGCCATTCGCGACATCCTGTGGTCGGATGGAAGACGAACTGCTGGCTGCTTCCACTCCTTGATCCTGTGGGCAGAGTGTTGTGCCCATCATCTCTTCCGCGTGGCTCATTGCAGTGAGAGGTCAGCCAAATCCTACCTTGACCTACAAGAACCCTCTTTCTTTGTAGCGCCCATATACATTCCATATAAGGGTTTTTAATAAGAGCCCACCAAAAAGCGGCTTGGTAGTTGAAGGTACAGCATAGGCCCCTGGCCTGCTCGCTGCGCCTCAGAATCCGCTGCGGGTCTGACCTGCATCATTCACAAGCCCCTAATAATCATATACTCCCCAGAATCCTAACCTACATAACTACTATCCGAAAACAGAGTACCTAATTATTGGGTCCTTTGGACCCTTGGGGAAGTCTCTCGAGCGAACAACCTTCAACACCAAACGACCCCTGATGGGGATAAGGGCTCACATCCCACATTGGCTTCATCTTGTGTTGTATAGTACAAGAGGCAGAGCCCGAGGACATGCAATTGGTCCTTGAGGGAGAGGGCCAAATATGTGACAGCCAGGTCGCCAGTGATGCTGCAGATGTGAAATCACCTCTCAGATGGCAGCAGATTCACTGGATATCCGGTCTAAGCGTAATTCTGAGGGCCTTAATTTCGAAGAGGGTAGCAAGGCTAGCAGCTTGCGGATTCGGATGTGTGTCCTGGAACTGTGCAAGAACTTCGTGCCCCTGATAGCCCTAAAGACTTGCGACCACACGTGCTGCCTTTTGACTTTCTCTCTCTCACTCGCTCTCTCCCAGCCATCCGCTGCTGTGCAGCGAGTGCCTGCGTATGTTGTTAGCACTTCTACCAGATTCTACCATCGCCCCCTAACCCAAAAGGCTGAGACACCTAGCCCGCAAGTGTGGCCGCCAGTGCCGCATTCGCCACCCGCTACCTCCTCCGGAATGTGCAAGATCTTGCTTTGAGCTGCACTGTAGCAATCCGCACGACAAGAACCCGCACGAACCGTCATTGCGCGCGAGATTGGGTGGCAAGCAAGGGCTCCTTATGTTTCTGATGCTTCAGGGAAGGTTTGCTGGATCCTCCCGACTTGGTTCATGCACGGTATAGAAGGATCTCAACAGTTAGACACACTTAGAATAGGGTTTGCGGTATGTTATGCTATAATTGTGAAAAAGAGCCCTGATGAAATTTGTTACCAGGTGTTCAAGCTTCTCAAGTACCTAAAACTGAAATTGATAGTTTGCTCCGGTACGGGAGAATGCCCAGAAAAAGTCGGGACCCCGCATGCAGATGCAGGTGCTATCCGATCTAGTCAAGAATTATGCCGATGCCTTTTCATGGACTCAATTACCATATGTACGTACGTATCAAGGCAAACAAACACAGAAATGCTGCACCGCCTTCATAGTGTATGAATGTGTGCCATTGGGGCGTGGCTGAAGAGTAACAGCGTGCTTTGCAATGCCAGGGAAGTGTCAGGAATGGAAGTGAATCCGGTTCCTGCACTACTGAAGATATGCTTTCACGACTCTTTCAGACTCTGCTCCTGCAAGGCTGCACGACGTTTGACAACTCCTGGAAGGACACTTGTCAGCCTGGCCAGAACAACGGTGCACGAAAGAAAGGAAGCTCATGGCAAGAACCAGTGCAGCAACCAGTCTCTTCATAGCCTATCTGTCGAAAATTATACTCGAGATTGGCCTTCTGCTGCCAGCTGGCGCAAGGCCTGGCAGCTTCCCAACCAGGCGGCTTTCCCAGCACAAATCTCAGACTAGGTTCTGGGCCAATTCCAACTGAGAGTGGTGATGGCACGAAAAAAAGGGCCAAGGATTGCTGCTGCGGTGTATTGTGTGGCTCATCACGACAGATTGCAAAGGCATGGCAGACCGGCCTGTCCAACCAGTGCGAATACTGCAAACCAGACTAGCAGGCCTCTGCAAGAATCCAGCACGAAAACAAAATAGACTCTATTAAGTAAGTAAGGACGAGCTCCGCAATTTCTGAGTCGAGATCCCTGTACCCTGGACGACCCTGAACCCCGCAAGGCCTGCTGTAGGGGGCCTTAATTTTTTTGAATAGGGTTTTGGGCCTCATTCTACTGTCATAAGGAACCACCAAAATAGTATAGGTAATTAATTATTACGGCTCCTATAGCATGTAATCTCCAGCACCCATAGCCTCCATATCGCGGGAGCTAGGCTGAACTGGGACATCTGAACGAGGCGGTCACCAGGACCTGGACGGATTCAACAGGGATTATGTGATTATGTTGGGTTCAGGATATTGGGGCTCTGGGGTTAAGGATTTTAGGGTTTTGGGTGGTATGAGTCCAGGATTTGTTGTCTGGGTACGCTTGTCGATTGAAATGGCCGAGTGCGAAAATGACGGTGATGGTGATGGCGATGCGTATCTCCATCGTGAAGCTTTAGTTCCAAACCAATTGACTCATGCACGTATATGCCCACAAAATCCATGAGCCATGGGCACAGCGCATGGGTATCATTCTTGCTGGCTTACAGTCGTGGCGGCTCATAACTTCCAGGCTTCCGTCTGCTGTACGAAGCATGGTGATCAACAGTCAGTAGACTAAATACGCGAGCCCCTGGAGAGACATGGGCAAATGAAATCCTGGCAGCCCTAAACTCTAAACCGCTGCAAAACACCGACGAAGGCAAGAGTCGCACATGCTCAGATCCTGTGGCAATTGCCACAGTAAGGCACAAGGACACAATCGGTCGAGAATGATGGAACTGGAAATCCATCATTCCGTGGATGTTGTCAGCGAAAGCTGCCCCTAAGATGTCCCTTGGAGTGTGTGAACGATCTCCCAGTCTCGCCGAGAGCATACAGGAAATAAGTTTATGCAAAGAACCTCAGGCCCCTTAACTCTAACTTACCAGACTCTTCTCTCTGAAGAACCCTTTGCTGCAGGCTTGCACGCAAGAACGCCTGGTAGGTAGCCACTCTGAAGAACCTAGATCCTGAACCCTAACTCTCTCTCTCTCTCTAAATACGAACATCTCAAACCCCACAGCCCAAGAAACCATCATGAGCACCCGCCAGTAGCCTTGCTCTGGGTCGCTCCATGCTTGACATGGTCACACTCCCGCGACCATGGTGGGACGGCTGCTTTGGAGTTTAAGGCTTTAGGGATCTTTTCTTTGTTTTGGATCTTTAGGGTTTAGGGTTAAGGGGGGGACAGCTGCTTCGGAGTTTAAGGCTGTCGGGATTAAGAAGTGGCGCTCACACTCGGACAATCCAGGCGTTTAGGAAGTGTAGGGTTTAGGACTTTTGGGTTCTAGTTCAGGTGCGTTGGGAGTTGGGACTCAGGCGTTTAATCTGGCTAAACAATGCTTATGCTTATGTCCTTTTGGGTCCCTAATAGATGCTCTTGTCAATGTGCGATGCCTGAAGCCTCAATTGTGGATTTACGGCCGAAAAGCTTGAGTTGGAAGAAATCAGCATGCAGGATCTCTCTGCCACGCCTCTTGCCGAAACTTGGTACGCTGACACCTGGGAATGGCCATCTCTACATCAGTCGAAGGGCGCCAGGTGGCCTGCCTTTCAGCAGAACGGCATTGGGGATCCTACTATAACTTATACGCTCTCGCAACTCGGACAAGCCAGACGAGGCTCGGGTTCGAAGTACTTTGACTGGTCGTACTATCATTTAAGGTACATTCCTTAAAAAAGGATTATACCGTTAGTAAAGGTACATTCCTTAATTAAGGGATATTGGAGTCTCTGGGTTCTGTTTAGCAACCCAGGAGCTGAAACCGTGATATGACTTAGCCAAGCTGTCTGGTTCTTAGGGAATGGGGTTCCTTTACGGGTTCTTTGAGGGTTACAAAAAGGGATACGAAAAGGGATACTATAAAGGGTACTATACTACAAAACTGTCTGGTTCTTAGTAGGGAATGGGGAGCATGGATCCCTATACAAGTCCCTATTTGTTTCCCTCTCGCATGGCTGGCAACTATGTCCACTGGCGAGGTCTCTCAGGTACAGCATATGAGATTGCAGACTAGGGGACTTTTGGAGTTTAGGGGTTAGGGTTATAGTAGTCCCTATATAGTCCCCAATAATATTCCCCAATATCCATTCCCCCATTCCATGAAAAGAACCAGGGAGCAAAGGCTCCATAGTAGTTCCTTCTTGGGGTTCATATGTAGAAGCCTATAAGGGCATCCCAAAAAGGAACTACTATGGAGCCTATGGGTAGCAGGGTTGAACCAGAAAACCCTAAACAGTAAATCCGACATTATGAACGGTAAACGGTAAACGTAGATGCTAAATTCGATGCTCGATGGACACTGAACCCGAATTGCACCCTGTAATAACCTAATTTATACACCCTGCCTGTAGACTCGAAACCCGAAACTTTGTATACCCTAAACCCCTAAACCCTATAAGCCCTTATCCCTAAGCCCTAGACCCTGTATACCCGACCCAGCAAATCACGTTTTGCTCTTGTGCAGTCGGCTCCAACATCCCCGCCAGCTCGCCGCGGCGCTCGAAGTGCCGGAGCTGCTCCAAAAAACCTAATGGGGTTTAGGGCCAGCCAAATGAATCGGAGGCTTCATGCTTCGAACGGGTTGGAAACGAGCTTGGTATGGGATCTATGATCATGAGGGCGTTTATGGGATTTATGGGGCTTTATGGGGCATTTATACTAGAGGGGAGTATGTATGTATGTATGGAGGGAGTATCAGACCTGGCGCGGGGCAGAGGTCACTTCAAAAAGCTTCATCCCAGTCTTCCCGAACACAGTGCCGGCTTCAACGAGCTTCATACAAGTGTGAACTGCTCCATGTCTGCCCGACTTGCTGTCGACCGTAATATAGGAGCCTTGATAATTCGAACAAGGTTTGGGGGCCCATTATACTATCGTTGTAAATGAGGAGCCCCCAAAATAGTATTGGCAAACTTGTAGGCCCCTACACATATTCAGCACTGCTCATGCTCAAGCAGCCTGAATTTGGTTGGGCCATCTGTCTCTTGTCCTGCACAGATGCCAGGGCTGAGTCCACCTGCAGGCGGTGGACTTCGGGATACTTCGGGCCGGCTGCTTTGAGGCCCTGAGCTTCCTCTCAGGTGTCCTTAAAAAGGTAGGCTTTTTGAGGTTAAGGGTATGTCTAGATCTACAGGGGCTTGGGGTTTCAGGGTTTAAGGATGTTTAGGGTTATTATAGGGATCAGGGGTTGCATCGCATTTGCATGACGGTTTGGCACCTTCGTTCTCGGCTTCTGTAGGCATTCGACCGGGGAGCTTTCTCAGCGGTGTTTGTCAAGGTGCTCTGCCACAGCAGCACGCGAGATGTGCGTCCGCTTCATCAACCGGGAATCTCATGCGAACTGCATCTAACCTAGCAGTGTACAGCATGTCTGCATTTGCGCAACTTTCCAAGTCGATACCAAGATGCTGTCATGTTCTGTGTAGCCATGTAAGCCAGCAGCACGGTAGTCGACCGACTGCGGCCTTCCCGTTGGTTCCGAGATGTTCCGAGGCTCCCCAAAGGGAGGGGGATAGGGCAAACAAGGATAAACTGTGCTGGAAGCAGGCCCCAGGAGAAAAGCTAGCGTATGCTAACGTTGTATGTTACTTACGACAAGATAATAGAATCAATAGAAAAAACACTTGCATTCGGGCAGAGGAACCAGCCCCCAATCGTCAAGGAAACCAGGTTGAAATCCCCGCGTGTGAGGGTTTTCCTCCCCCCTATCAGCTTTTGAACGTACCGCCGATGGATGAGACCTCCCAAGAGGGCAGAGGAGATGCATGGTGACAGATCTTTCTTCACACGACATGGTGGTAGAGCCTTGCGCACAGTGGACCAAAGCATTTCCGCCTTCAGCCACAATCCTGGGATGGATAGGTGCTGAAAGATTTGGACTTCTAGAAATCGGGAGTCCTAAACCCTAAACCCAAAATCCAGGTGCACTTGTGCCATCACAAAGTTCTTGGGCCGCATCGCGGTGAAACAGAGAGGCCAGGCCGTCCGAGCTTTCTTGAAGTGAGGGCAATATTCCAGTATACTGTTTTATGTATAATATTCTGTTCTTATGTATAATCGCATATTATGATTACAATACAGTATGTTGTTTATCTTCCATGTCAGAGAAGTCAGGTTTAAGTCCCGATAGGCAACAAAAGGGTCGCTCTGAATGCAGGGAGGGCTCCGTGCTCTTCCGCAGCTTAAACATACCTAAACCCTATAGATCCGATCCAAGGCATGTTAAAGTATACTCTGTTCTTATATACATTTACAATATCATATATTATAGTATGTTCTAGTCTTTATGCAGCTACAAGAATATCAGATGAATATAACATATCAAGGCTCTGGTGCAGAAACTTCGTGGCACATCGGAGTTCTTCGATCTCCAGCTTCTGTTGCGGCTCATCGAGCAGAGGAACGAGGTGGAAAAGCACTCCTAGGGTGGCTGTTGCATGAAAAAAAGGGGTTCCGGTTTAGGGTTTAGGGCAGTTTAGAGTTCAGGTTCCGTAACAGATTGAATACAGGGTTGTGGGATGTATTATACTATGATTATGATACAGGGCCTACAAAAAGATCTTGCTAGTAATGACTCAAACCTCAAAATTGGTTGGTCATCGCATGTTCACGCTCTCGGGTGGCGCATTCGCTGTCGTCGACACTAAAGGGGCATGGGCAGTAATGGGTGGATTTTTTTGGGGGGGGTCTTTTTTCCGGCAGTAATTGCAGAGGCCTTCGATAGAAGATGGAAGCCACGGTGGTATCATAAACGCCTAGCCTTACAGCCCTCTGTGGCTTGTAGTCAGACGGCTGTGGCCTTGCTACGGGGAGCATGGGTCCTCAAAGTACTGACATCTTGCCGCCTGGTGGGCCTCCTCGGCCCCGGTATGTTTCACAGAAAACTTCACACCATGGTGTCCTGCATAATGCTATAATCATCTGTAGGGAAACAATCAGGGGATGGGATGTTGTTACTTTGCATTCAGACCCCTAGATTCTTCTCAGTATAGGAGCTTCATCACAGTATACAGTAATGTTGCAGTTTTCAGCTTGCAGATTGCCTAGGGTCTAGGGGCTCTTGTGCCAGTTTCTGCGTCAAACTAATGACTGTTTGAGCTGTTCCCAGAAACTCCCATATCCCTTAAGTTAAAAAGATGCTATAAATTATGGTAAAATCCCTCATATGATTTGAGGTGTAATCCTTAATTAATGGATATTGGAGTCTCTGGGTTGCTGATCGATTTGATTTGTTCGTCAACTTCCCCACCGTGTCGGCGTTTCGGGGTCCAGTGGAAGACTTTCTGTCGCGACTTGATATCACAGTACTATTTCTGGGTGCTTCTGGCTAGAAGTATGGTGCATAATGGTAACTACTATCCAGTTACGCCATGATGACACGAACCAGGATTCCTCGTGCTTCGGCATCCGCGACAGCTTTGCTGAACTTCGGCCAGAGCACGTGCAAGTCCTCGGTATCACTACTAGTCTGACTGCCCCGCTGACTGCTCCCTCCTGTGGGACATTTCATCCAATTTCAAGTGTCGGTGGAAAACAAAGTCGCAACAAGTCACTGATGTCTCGTGCCTGGTCCCCCCTTTCACTGCAGAAATCAGCACGTTTACAACCGTGAAGATCCATCAAACAAGTGCAGTACTCTCTTGCTTCCGCCGGTGAGGGGTGCTTATGACGATTGCCCAGGGTCGCGTGCGCATGTCACAACACCCCGAATGTTCTCTTTCTCCAGAAATGCCGAGTTCATCACCTGGGACGGGTGTGCACATGGATGTCTGAGAGCTTTCGCGAAGTCAAATTACTGCCTCAGCATACTCTTAGCATGGGCTGGGCCAAGCTCAGCAAAATTCAAAATTTGGTAATCAGGGTCGGGTACCCTCAGCATTATCTGAGTTCACCCCTGAAATCCGTCGCTTTGCAATGCGAGAGCCATGCAGTTCACTTGATAGGCTTCGTGCGTTCGGGAACCATGACTACGAAGCCGCACTACATTGCAAAAGATAGGGTGTGCAGCCGAGCAAATACAAGAAATGCGAGCACCTACTGCCAGGCCAGTCACGGCCCCTACGCCACCCAAATAGATCGCAGCTCCGCCTGAGATCTCCAGTACGCGGGTGGCGGCCTTCTTGCCTGCTGCAAGGCCGTAGCGGTTTCAGGCAAAACTTCCCCGCCCTGGTCCGAGATGAGTCGCGGGTAGATCGTGGGGTGGGTAACCTTCAATCGGTCTGCGTTGCACTTGTTCCTACCTTGTCAGAAAAAGCCTGCATTCAGAAGATGGAGTTACGTTCTCATCTCGGCACTGTTTGAAGTACCTGGGCTGTCAGCCCGGCACCATCATGTTCTGACTGTTCGATTATGCGGAAGCCTTGCAAGCCTTCTCTCAGCCCTCAGCCGGCTGAGGTCCGTGTAGATCTGTGTAAAGTCTAGAGTTCTTTCTGTCTCCTGCAACGCTTAGCTGGGTCTGAAGTGCTTGCTTTGAGTGCTTAATGCTCTCTCAATATCTATTCAGAGGAGTCTTCGGTATGTTCTGAGGAGACCTCCATAAAAATCAACTATGAAAGTCTGAAAGTATGTTCTGCAAGCTGCTGAAGCAGAGTAGAAGGACGCTCTCGCAACAGAACAGACTTACGCCGTAGTGGGGAGCACGGGCTGAAGATAGAAGCGCAGAACAAACCGTGACCATAGTTGGCACAACAGAGTTCCATCTGTCGTCCTGCGCTGCTCGTCTCCACTGCTGCTGCGATGTGCTTCGCGCTGGTAATGGATGAGGCAGCATGATGGTTCCTCGTGTGCAAAGAAGCAGAACCCTTCGTTCAGGAATGCTCCTTAAACTTTTAAAGTATGCTATTATTCGGATATACACCTGAGTGAGTGATGCTGGCCACCACAAAGCTCGGTTAACAGAAGTTGGCAAGGCACTCCCTTCGCGTCACACGTGGAGAAATGCCACGGTCACACATAACACCTCATTCCCTGGTGAGGGAATAAAACAATGAACCGAAGTTCGGCCCAGCGTCAGTGATTTGAAGCACTCGGTGCAAAGGTGGGCAAGCCGCGGATTGGGCCTGAACTCCTGCCCCAAAAGGTGGACAGCAATGATTAATGACTAGTTGGTCATGCGAGGTGTCAGTTGAGAGTGACAGAAGCCTCCATGGTCGGGATTGAGGGTCGACTGCCTTCAAAGTGATTTTGTGCCTCCTGCAGTGCTGAACGAGTCGGTGACATTCCAAAGGAATTCCCACAGGTGGCAGTCGAAACATCCTGTAGTTAAGGCTAAGGGTTGATACCTGGAGAAATTATTATGATTTTTGGGTAGCCGTACAGTTTCAATACGAGGATATACCCTGGACTTTTGGAAGCTTTAAGCTAGAAATCGTCTGAGCTCAAGCTCTGAACAATCCTCTCCAAACGGCTCTAATTTAGGAGTCTGCGTGTAATTTCAATCATCCCCCCTTCCAACCCTGTAGAATTCCAGGATGATGCACCACCATACCTTTCTCTAGCCAAGAGCCTTGAACCTTCAAAACCCAAAGTTTCAAAGCCCTAAACCCTAAACTACCCTAAACCCTAAACCCTAAACCAATTCAAAGCCCTACACCCTCAACCTGAACCCTTAAACCCTATACACGCCTTTATTTGCAACTGGCACCCCTAAACCTTCTCGGAAGGTGCCTGGCAGTCCGAGCTTCCATCCAGACTGACCTGCTGCGAGTTCCAGGTTAAATGCAAACATTCATGTCGCCCTCGTATAACTTTGTAGTAGGCAACCCTTACAGTCAGGTTCCTGAGGGACGGCTGCGGATTGCCAAGCCTCTTACGCCTTTTGAAGTCAACGCAGCATGCAGCTAAGCAGTGCAAAGGACTTTCATGCATCAGGTTCAACATTACAGGCGGCTTGACCTTGCAAGCGTACAATACTAGCGGGGAGGGTGTCGCCGGCTCTGCATCATCCCGTGCATCCGGTTCGTTGCCGCTAGTTGCTCCAGAATTCGATCAATGCTTGGTTTTGCCATGGATCTGCCAGGGCTTAGAGCTTCTGCTGAGTTGCTTGGAAATGCCAAGCAGCTCAGATGCAAAACACACGTGTTCCAGGACCAGCTGCTCATGGTTGCGTGGAGGAAGTGACTCTCCGTGATTCAGCTGCATCGGAGCACCCGCAAGCGACTGTGGACCGCCGAGGAAACGAAAAGGGGAAGGAGGTGCGCGGGCACAAGTTCCGTGCTCAACTCAGACTATTCGGCGGACCTTGAAGCTCGACAAGCAGAAGCTCAACAGCAGTCAATTGGTACGCTGCAATTAGTCCGGAGGTTGGGTATTGGTCCGGTGATGGGGACAATGAGCAGCACGCAAATTTTCAGCACGAGAATGGACGACCAGTGGTGACTGCAAGCCAACAGAACTCCCGGTGTCATTCACAAAAAACCGAAGTCCCAACGACAATGGAACCTGATTAAGAAACCTTGGGTCTTTATCAGGGTTCCTTTTATGAATCCTGCTATCTTGGGGTTATAGGCCCAGGGTTTCTCAATCAGGTTCCTCCATTATGGACAGAAGAGCTCCGTCGAACTGATCCAGAGGTCTGGGTCCAAGGCCGTGACCAAGGCCGCTCCAATACCCTGGTTCCGCTACAGCAACCCACACCACTCGAGCTTCTAGGCATATCTTGTGGCTGTTGTAAGATTTGTGTCATGTCTCAAAAGCTGCGCTAGGCATACTCAAAATATGAGGCCTCTCCTTGCCACTGTGACAACTTCCGGTCCAGCAGACAAAACCTATCTTGGAATGCTGGCATAGACTGCAAGCCCCACCCGCCCTCATTCATCGCTCTCGGATACAGAAATCGGGCGATGCCAAGTCCCACATCCGCGGCTTAGTGGGAATGTAGTCCTTTGCAGTGCTCCATGAAAAATCCCGGCCCAAATCGCAACCAGCTTGCAGTCGCCGGTTAGAGCCGACGCATGCCCTGGCATACTCTTGCTCAGGCAGGAGCGAGCTGAGCATATCATTCCTGGCCGGAAGTTCGGCAGACCCCTCAACTGGCCCTTTCTCAACTGGCCCTAAACCCTAAGCCCTAAACCGTGCAAACGACAATAGATCGATGCCCAAGAAGACAATGCTGGCGGGCTGTTTTCCACTGCGATGTCTTCATGTAATTAGCCAGGGGTGCTCTTTGGCAGGCCTGGCTGAACGTCCTACATTGCCAAAGCCTTTCAATGACAGTAACAGATTTCGCGCACGAGCGAATCATGCATGCTAGGACTTTAGTGATTCAAGCTGCTCTGCTTGAGCTGGGGCATGCAGCTAAGAGGCCTGACAACCTCACTGCGGAAAATCTTTGTCTACGACAAGCTCCGCACATAAAGTAAATTAACTTCAAAGCGGCCTCGCTAAGGTTTGAACCCGCCAGGCCACTAGGCAAAAACTGAGAAAGAGGAACCATTGCAGAGAGTACATGGCTTTCCCCTTTCACGCGACAAGGTTTCATTCTGTGTCGTGGAGTCTCATTGACCCGAATCCGCACGAAAACGCCGCAAGCAAACGCAGGGGCCTGGCCTCCATGTCTTTGAGCCTCAGATCATCTAATGCCAAAAACCTCGTCTCTAAGGCTCCCTTCAACGGGTCCACGGAGGGTCTGCAGCTAGAAACTGTGATGTGGAACGCAGTAGGCTCATGCTTTGTGCTGGTACAGTGCATCTTGCCAGGGTGGCGACGTGTACCTAGACGTCCGCTGCCCCTGCGTCACAGGAGTAGCTTCGCAGTCTACACAGATTGCTTCTGCAGGCGCATGTATGCATCAGTAATCGAACTAATCATCGTAGCAATAGAATTGAAAACATTTAGGAAGCGATGTTTACCGGTAGTTGCAGCAATCAAGGTCAGTGCCGAAATCGGAACCACGGCTACTGCTACTACTACTACTACAACTACAACTATTACAACAACAACTACTACTACTCCTACTACTCCTACTCCTACTCCTACTACTACTACTACTCCTGCTGCGGCTGTTAATACTAGTACGAGTACTAGTGCTTAGTGTTAGTGCCATTACTAGTGCTAGTACTAGTACTAGTACTACTTCTACCGCTGCTCCTGCTCCTGCTCCTGCTCTTGCTGCTCCTCTACTATACGTAGTTGTCTTAGCTACAGTATGACCTCAGCAGCCGTTGGTGGACGTAAAGTAAAATGACGCTACTGACTACTATAATTGCGGGACAAGGTGCATCGAGGCGAAGGCTGGGTTATAGTGAATTGCGCCATACCTTGGTGATTGGCAAATCGCTTTCCCTCCTTTCCCATGCATGCACGAATGAAAGGGTTTTCTCCGAATTCACTGCAGCTGTGGACGGACGGAAGCTTGCCGTTCTCAACAAGACAGACAAGACATGAAGGAAAACACTGCTTCATGTCACATCAGAATATCCGATTGATGTAGTAAAACTAGAGTTCAGCAAGGGTATAGCCAGTATAGCATAGGAATCCAGGAATAAAGCCCAGTGAAGAATACTTAGGATCTGGCGAAGTTGTGGCGTGGCACCACCCTTGGTCCTAACAAAGGCTTGCTATTGTTGCGTTTTGAGGTCGTCGTCGTCGTCGGTGTCCTTGCTCTTGCTGTTGCATTGTAGCTGTTGCTCTGCTGCTTTGTTGCTCTCTTGCGTTCGCTCTGTTACTAGTGCTGCTGTTGTTGTTGATGTTTCTGCTGCCGTTGCTGTCTCGGTGGCGGTTGCTGTGTTGCAGTTGTCTTGCTGGTGAGGCTGTTGTTGTGTTGCCGTGTTCCTATTGTGCTGTGTTGCTGTTGTGAGTTGCTGCTGCGCTGTATTACTGTTTTGCCGTGCTGCTGTCGTGCTGCGTTGCTGTTGTGCTGCGACGGTGCCGTGCAGGGTTGCTGTTGTGCTGTGGTGCCGTGGTGCTGGGTGCTATGTGGCTCTGTTGCTCTGTTGCATGGTTGATGGGCTGCAGTGTTGCGAGTTGCTCTGTTGCGCTGTTTCTCTGTTGCACTCTCTTGCTCTTTGGTGCTGTTGCTGACGTCGCCGAAGTGGTTGTGTTGTTGAAGACCATATCAACTTCGGGTTCCAGCTTGAATGCAGATCAGAGCCCTAAGAGTCTTAGTAGTTGCGACTGATTTTCACTTCGGCTGTGGGATACGAACGGAAGTTTGCAGCTGAGATGCAGCAACAAAGCCGCGAGATTGAGCCCCAGCACCGCGAAGAAGGCTGCAGGCTCCCAGCCAAGTGGCTTTCCACAGAATGTCCGCCCATTCACTGACAGCAAGATGCCTTGGGTGGACCCCCCATCACACGTACAGACATGGAGAAACCACATCTATTGGCCGGTCCAGGCACCGGCCCAACATGGCGCAGCCGTGATACAAGTACTATGTTACTATATAAGGTGACACCCTCAACCCGAAGCTTACTAGTACAAACCGTCCTTATTCGTGCACTCAGCCGCCAAAGCTTAGATATTCAAGAAGACGTACGCCGATAAAGCCGGCCTTGTCTCGGTGTGGGCGCTCGAAGGTCACAACCACGGGCACCGCTGATAGGACCATCGCCGGAAGGACCAGAAAAAAAAAGCCAAATTCCGCAGCTGCAGAACCTACAAAGAATATCAAGTACGCGAGAGCAAAGCCAATAACGAACGACAACGAGAGACTACAGGCGAGCCCCAGAATGCTTGTGGGCACTTCTGGCGCATTCTTGTCCACATCAACGCATCTTCTCAGGCTTTGGGGCAGCTTTCCTCGCAAGAGCCTTCGCCAAACTGACCGGTATCCTGCTACAGATTGGCAAACAGCGAAGCCAACAATGCTGGCAAATCCCAGATGTCTTGCGAACGGCGACAAAAGCACTGCATAGGCCCCGCATCGCAAGACCAAGTCCGATGCCAGGTATGCGACCTTGCAAGACACCAACTCGTTCAAAGGTGACTGAACGAGAGAAACCTTTGAAAGCTCGCCGGTCTGTTGGCTTTTCCCAGCATCCTTCTGGTTCTTTGGATATTCTGATGGGACATCGTCAGCCATGGACAGAGCGTCTGCGCTCGCCTGTACATCCTCTTCTTGAACACCGTAGGTCTGCGCATGATCTGCCACCTCCGATGCTGGTTTGAATGCTTCCGATGCTTCGGCATTGGCTGAAAAGTTATCTTTGGCAGCTGCAGTGCCAGAGATAGAGAAACACTGGTAACAGAGGTAGTCACGAACAGCAGATTTAATGGTTCCACGTGTGTTGCTGAAGCAAACATAATGTACGACTGCAAAAAAGCCTACCCTGCTAGCTTGATAACGAAATCTCGGCGCAACATCTGCTGCCTTCCTTCTCTTCCAGCTTGCCTGTCCGAACAACGCGCCTAATGTCCAGAAATGGCGCAATCTGGAAGAAAGCTGCGACAAAGCCGCACCAAATTGATTTTCGGGTTGGCTCGAGCCGGAGAGAAGCACGGTAAGCCACAGCAGAAGCCACTGAAGAGCCCAGCAGTACTACCTTAGCTCTTCTTTCTTCCGGCCGTTAAGTGGACTAGTGACTCATCGGCGTTATACTACCATTAAAACTGTAAAGCTTACTGTTCCCCAAAGCTTCCAGGCCAACAAGACTCCACGCCAAGTGCACCACGCACTTGTCTTCGCTGTGGCCGGCTGTGTAAGTGACATTGGCATAGGAGCAAAACACACCGTCTTCACATGTGAAGTTGAAGTATTCGCACTCCTGCTTGATGCTCGAGTCGGTAACGCAGGTGAGCTTCAATAAAACCAGAATGTCGGTCACAAAGTCGACCAGATTCAAAGCAGCGAAGGCCAACATCGACCCGATGAGAAGTGCAAACTCCTTACATTCCATCTCCGCGAAGTTCTGTGCATTCTGACGGTGCCTTCGCTCCATGGCAAACGGTAGCTGCGCCCTGCACCAAGATAGCTGCGACTGGCCAACTCGCATACTCAAACGACAGGCACCGGCCGTGGCTTTTAATCCTTGATCAAACGAGATGGACTTCTTATAGGCACCGCAAGCTGTGAATGAGGCAGGCCTGCAGCAGTAACAGGCTTCCCAGCAATGCCCTCAGCACTGACTATGCTGGCTGCCTATGTAATGGCTGTGCGTTTACGACTCACGAAATCGAGACTGGACCACACAAGCATGACAAGCACCTGACAACTTGACCACACAATCAGCGAAAGCGACCTCCCAGATTCGAAGACTTCGGGAATGAGGCCGCCAACAGATCTGGCTTGAATGTATTTTTGGCTCCCGCTGGTTCACATGCTTTCGGGCTTAATAAACCTAAGCCGCCACAGAAGTCACAGGTAGCCTGGTAACATACGCAATGGCACAGGGATCTCTTTTAGGAGCCCTCGGGTCATCGAACCCCAGACACCTGCACAACAACCGGTTTAGGGTTTAGGGTTTAGTAATTAGGGTTTAGACAGAACGGCGGTGCTCTCTTCTGGAAAAAGTAGACTTCTGGAAGAAGTAGAAATGAAAATGTGCTGTCTCACACCACTGTCATCGGCCACACACCCGGCACTTGGAAGTGAGGATCGAGCTGACCGGGAAAGGCTCTGTGGTCTGTCGTTTCTTCTACCACTGTCCGAGGAGGAGCTGTCGCCAGAGATCTCCATCTCCATCAAGCAAAGAGACTAGAGACTAGAGTCCTTGTGGGATATGTCCCCGAGCGTCCTGCTGAAGAGTTCGTCGTTGCCGATAAAGAAGGTTTTCAGGTGCATGGAAATTCCTATGCCTTCAAACATCGGGGAACCTTGGCAAGGATTCAAAAGAAGCGCATTTGGTACTGCGTGAACAGGGCTGCTTCTGATCCGGAACCGATCCGGCTAAAGCACGTGATCTTGGACGAGATCTAACCAATGCCAGAGAGTACAAGGAGCTGTTCAGTCATAAACTACCCCACGATGATCCGACCTAGCATCCTGATCAAGGAGGAGTGAGGAATTGCTCTTCGGTCTGCTCAGGGGGAACGATGTCCGGATGTCTGGCCGGAGAGCCGTGATCATGATCAAGTGTGTTTGCAGAACTTCCTCTGTGCTTTGCGAAGCCTCTTAAGCCACGTTGTGAAGTCAACGAAGCATGCAGGTAAGCACTGACCAGGATTTCAATTTGTCAATGCTGATAGTCATAACAGACTCAGCCTTGTCGAATGCCTTAGGAATGTTCGAAGAGAGTCGACAACCGACAAGGCATCAGGTTCGTTGCCCATGGAGAAGTTTCTTCCAACTCGATCAGTGATTGCCATAGCAGCCAACTGCTTCTGCTGAGTTGGCTGGAAATCATAAATCCCAATCAGCAATAATGGTTACAACTACAAGGATTACAAAACCTGGCTACGAAAATCCCGAGCCTGCTGGAGTGCAGCCTGGAGCTCCACATCCGCCCACTGATCATCTAGCGGAGTCTGCTCGGAGCCTGCGCCTAGGGCTGAGGTCCCTCCCGCCAAACATACGATAATGCTGATAAGAGCAGAAGTAGCTGGCTCCGGGTCCCAGTGCGACATATGCCAGCAGGGAGTGCCCAGCGACTCTAATGCCTATATATGGCGGGATGCTTACTATGTACTGCCAAGACCGCACTATATTCTGTAGTATACTGCATACTGGACTGTATACTATATACCACGCTCCATACACTGCGTACACCATACCATATGATTACTACGTCGTATTGTACACCCTACGCTGTACACGTGCACACACACACACACACATATATTATATGTATGTATAGACACACACACACACGCCGTCATTTTACTACGTATGAGCAAAAACCAACGTATATAGGGCCCCAAAAAAGCACATAAGCTAAAATAAGGATAGTGATAGGGGTAATCCATATAGACCCCTTATAATGAAGCCCAATAAGGTAGGGATATCCTTATTGAATGCTTATGCTTATGTGTTTTTTGGGTCCCTAAGTATATGCTATCTGGTACATGCTGTATACAATGGCCTATGTACAAGCCGCTACTATCCTATATTACTCCATTATGCAGTATTGTAGACTACTCTACCCTCTACTACTAAAACATCGAAAACCCGGTTTCGAAGGCTTTCTTGCCAGGACGCTTTCTAGTGACAGCTTCGCTGAGCAGGCGCTGGCCATGATCGATCGTGAAGCGGCAAAGGGCCGACCAAAGAAGCTTGGTTACCCCTCTCCGAATATAGCTTAAACCATAACCCATGCCTTCAGGTTGTTTTTCCTTATGGGGTATTGGGCGATCTGAAGGATTCCAGTATTCGTACAGGGGTTTCGTACAGTTTTTAAAAGGTTTGGGACTGAATCTCGCCCCGATCTTTTATCAGGGTTTCGGGTTTAGGGGCCATGGGCCCATGGGGAAAATGCGGTCGGTTTCGGAGGTTGCAGTGCTGGTGCCTTCGGAACGAACTGTGGGGATAATTCTATGGTCCGGGTTTAGGGATAGAGTGTCGGGCTTTGGGCTTCTGTAGGGTAGCAGTTTCGAAAACCTCATCAGCATGCACAACATGATTCTGAGTGATACAAGCTTGTCAGCTAGTCGGATACTAGGACTTCTCATACATGAGCTCCAGGCTGTGAAACTACAGATCTCCGGGAGTATGTACGGCTCACCGTGCCTAGCTCTGCAAGGTTTCGATTCGTGGGAAAACTGTTACATGTCTCTTTGTCGGTAGAACTTCGTTTGAAGAGGAGCCTGCCTGTGTCTTTCGAACATGTGGCAAAGGAGCTCGAAGCCATCGTCCAAGACTTGTTCAACTTGTTCTATGTTCTCGGAAGCCAGAAATCGAACGGCACACCGGCGCATGTTGGAACATATCACAGTAGNTTCGAACATGTGGCAAAGGAGCTCGAAGCCATCGTCCAAGACTTGTTCAACTTGTTCTATGTTCTCGGAAGCCAGAAATCGAACGGCACACCGGCGCATGTTGGAACATATCACAGTAGTGAGAAATGTGTATGTCTTTTGGAGCATCCCCCCCTTCTACCACGGCCTGGCTGCGGTTCATCACCGAGCACTGGAGCTGTCATACCGGTTTCGAGGGCTGTTGTGAGGTCTTGTGGACCCAGGACAGCAGGTTTTCGACTTCTCGGCGTTTCCGCTCAGCGCTAACTGTGCTGCGACTGTTGCAGGCTCTTGAAAGGCTGCCAGCGCCAGGCATACGACGAGATGCGCTGGATTGAAATCTGTTGGCAATGCAGGAACGCTAATGTAGGAACCTGATAAAGAAACCTTGCCCCTTTATTAGGGTTCCTTGTATGAATCCTTCTATTTTGGGTTAAAGGCCCAGGGTCTCTTAATCAGGTTCCTACATTAGTCCGCAGCTTCCGCCCGGTTCGAGCAGCTTGCAAAGTCAAAACCACGAGGAGGGATGCCCAAAGCTTACAATGCACAAACACAGCTACTTTCAAGCAGGCTGCCTGACCAGACTCGTGCGTGAGCTGCTGCCTATGGCCAAAGGATGCTTGGGATATTGCAGGTCTGTACACATGGACTGTTGCTCTCATCCTTGGCAAAATCCTAGAAGCGCAGTTACACACTTGATGGGTTTGGTTATCTTCAAGTTTTGTAGTGACAGTAACTCCTAAACCTGAAAGATCTACCCGGACCCCAAATGTATGTATAATAGCCTTTTTTAGGTACTGGTACCAGAACGGTACTGCGATACGCAAGCTAGCATCCAATCTTGGCATGCACGTTTCCGTTTGCGATAGTTGCACTGGCAAGGCTTCCGAGCTCTCAGGAGCGGGTTCGTGAGTGCCTCAGCCCCGACGGAATTGGCACAAGGCTCGAGGACGTCCACTCATTTCGCATTGTTCCCCCCAGGAGGGGCGGGACAGTGCGTGGTGTAAGCACACAAAAAGAAGAACCTTACTGAAAACCCGAACAAGGACCCTAGTAAGAACCCTACTAGGGACAGAAGGACCGTCCTTTTCTTGGAGTCCGAGGCCTTGAACGCCCAAGTGCCTACAGGGCCTTCGAAGAAGCCAATGCGCTCATCCTGATGTCGCAGCCGAGGCTCCAATAGATTTCGATTTCGTAGAGGTCATTATAAGGGTATTTGAGCTTTTAGGGTTCAGGGTTTTCAGAGGTTCATAAGGTCTCGCAGGGGGTTTGTAGGGGCCTATATCCGTTTACCCAAGAGGCTTTTAGAGTGGCAGTCGGGCTTCGAATTTAGAGTTTGGTTCTGAAGGGGTGTTACAGCTCGGTCACCTGGTAGTACTACCCTTCTTCACTGTTGTGGTTTGTGCTAGAGTCTCTCTACCAAGACGAGAGAAGCGGCACCCTCATTTTCCCGGTTTCACGGGAGCCTAGTAGGGATATATATATATATATATATATTTATATTTATGTGTCATCTTTGTACGCTATTTTAACGGAGCAGATGTTGTTCAAGTTTGGACCGTGCCAGAGATGTCGCTAGCACAGGGCCACCGAGCAGCCAAGCAACAGCATTCTCTAGCAGTCCTACATAGCAAAATGGGGGTTTCCGAAAATTGTGGGTACTAAATTTTTGGGTCCTTATAATAAGGATCCTACTAATTAAATTTTTAGCGCACTATATCAGGGTCCCCTATGTTCAGAAACTCACAAATCCTGTTTCAAGCCTACAGGCAATTATATCAAGGTGTCCCTCACGCAAAGCCAGGCAGTGCATTTGCGGCAAATTCCTGAAGGGTTCCCACCGGTCAGCACGGTGTAGGGTTTTTCTTACCTTTGGTTAGTAGGGAATGGAGGAATGGGGTACAATTATAACTACTATTACTACCATTCTTCCATTCCCTACTAGCCAAAGGTAGGTTTTTCAATTTAGGGTTTACCGGGAACCCCCAAGTACCCTTTGCCAGAGACCACGTTCCCTACTAGAGGTTTTTCTCAGCTGTAAACGAGAGAGTAACGCGACTCCGAAGCCCTCAAAAACTGCAGCCTGTCTGAGACACCTATAATGCCCACATGAACCTTATGAAGCCTTCGTACACCTGATATGGCCCTTATCTAACACAGCCTTGCACGTTGACCCTTTTTATTTTCTCCAAGCCGGAACCTGCGACCCTCTAATCTTGCTGTGCCAGGTGCTTGGACCCCTTTGGTGAGGATCCCTGGAAGCCCAATTCGACCCAGTGCAAAGCTGGACATGCAACGACACGACTCTGTAAAGCAGTAAGTTGGGCTTTCTGGGTCTGTGGTAGAACATCGAACGACCCGCAAGACATGTGTCACAACTCAGATGCCAGAAAAGAACCGAAATCCAGGGCTCAATGTTGATACGCTCAAGCAAACCCTGAAGCCCTAAATGCCTAATATAGGGGCCTTTTTTTCCGGATGTGGCTGGTGACCAAGGTCGCACTCCTAAATTCAAGATGTATAGGGGCCTTAATAATTTGAATAGGGTTTGGGGGTATACTATACCAAGAATATATAATCAGGAACCCCAAGATGCTCGTTGAGGCTCTTATGAAGCCCCATAGTCCCAAGGGTCCTGAATCGCCGAAGGAGAAGCCTTGGATCTCTGGGCGAACCGCAGAAATTCCGGGGCTTTTGAGCGTCCCCAACAGAATCGAAATGGATCTAGAAGCCTTCTGTGAGTACTACCGTTATTCCTTCAGACGGACGCTGTTGGAACACACCTGCGTAGTGTTTGTTTTCCGGTTGCCTCTTGGTTTATGTTTTGTTCCATCTTGCGCTTGTGCTAAAACAGATATAGTCCGGGACAGTAAACATGTAGACGCATAGGTTCGCACGTCCTCCTCCCCATTCCCGATGGCTCCGTCTGATGAAGATGTAGCTTGGAGGCTCCCAAAGCTTCAAACAAAAACAATACTGCGGCAGGACGAAAGTTCGTCATACTTTCGCATGTCGGTCTTGAACACCCTGCAAATCTCCTTTCTCCTCCACCACATTTTTTTCGCGTGGATGAATTCCTGCGCCAAACTGCACGTTTCGGTCCTCCGCATGGTCCTGTAAGTAAGTGCGACGAGACTTAGATCCTGGCGATGTAGAGCAAACGAATAGTTGGCCAATGGGAGAACTTAAAATTTTATGGCTTTCTATGATATTAAACAGTTTGACCTGTTTTGGACCTGGTGATTCAAGAAGAGAGTGCAATTCCTTGGTGATCCTTCATGTTAATTTATGCGATATACACAAAACCCTGTAATAGTTGATCAGGCCCCTTTGTCATCTCCTGCTCCAGGTTGCTGGGCTCTCTCGCTGAAGACATCAGGTGTAAGGTTCAGGTCAGTCCTAAACCCTTTTCCTTAAAAACTAAACCCTAAACCCTTAAACCCTAAACCCTAAACCCTTAAACCCTAAACCCTAAAAACTGAACCCTAAACAGGGTTTGAAGGTTCAGGTCAGCATTTCGGGCTGTCGAGCTTTGAGGTTAGGACTGTAGGGCTCCGGGCAACTTGGGTTGAGAGCTTTACTTCCTGTTGCTTAGTAGGGAATGGGGGAATGGATCCCTATAGTAGCCCCTACATAATCCCCAATAGTAGTCTCCATAATCCATTCCCCCATTCCCTACTACGAACCAGACAGTTTAGGGCGGGTGCAAGCTGCTGAGAACCCCAAACCTTGAAACTCGGAACCTCCGGTGTAAATATACTTTAGTACCAAGCGGGTCCATATACAGTGCTATCATGGAATTAGGTCCCGAAGACCATAATGGGGATGGTCTTCGGGGACCTAATTCCATAGTATATATGGACCCTCTGGGGTAACTCCCCCTCCCGGACAGAAGCCGTATTCTAAGCCTTTATGCCCCAGGCCCCTATGCTTCTAACAAGCTTCCAACTCTGATGTCATCCAGAAAGTATGTCCCTGCATAGGATGGTGTTTTGAGGGCTTGAGGTGTCTAGGTCTAGGGTATTATAAGGCTGTAGGGTTTTAGTTCATACCCTAAACCCTAAACCTTAATCCCGTTGGGAGTTTCGTCTTGAACTTCCCGGGGTTCTGCGAGGCGCTTATGCCCAACACCCAAGTTTATTGCCAGGATCCCACAAATTGCGAATCTGTGACACCCCAACTGAAGAGATAACTTTCAGACAAATACGTGGATAGATCACCAACTATGTCAAACATCGCCCCTGTACTTCAGCTTTGGCACCATTAGAAAGCTCCTTGTGTCGGTAGGCGCCACAATGTCAAGAACCTCCATAACACCCGGTAATCGCAAGACTTTGTTGACCCATTTGTTGACGCGTGGGCAGTCTTTCGGCTAATCAAAATGTTCCCGACTTTCCGGGTCATGTGTCTGCTTGGGCCTCAGGTGTCGAGCCGTAGTAACATGTTTTAGGGTTTACGCAAATCTCACGTAACCTTTTTGGAAGAACTCTATGCCGAAATGGTAGTCAGGTATAGGTCATTATTGGTCTTGTTTAAAAGCACTATGTTAGAACGAAGTGATGGTGAGCCGCCATAAAATGTCTGGGTCTCTTCAGGGACCAGTGGGTTCAGAGAGCCTGTGACTCCTCAATCGCTTTCGAAAGTCGAACGAAGCCTTCCCACACTGTTCAACCTCGCAGAGTGCACGTATGTTTATCACAACCCATAGTTGATGTTCAACTGTATTGTGCTGTACTGTGCTGGGCTCGGCTGGGCTGGGCTGTCTTCTTGCATTGTATTGTACCGTATTGTTGTGTAAGCCCAAACCCTAGACTAGACCCTTGTATTGTATGAATGGGAGTCCTCGGCTTCCTATACAATGAGTAATGAGTTTAGGCCCGCTGATCATTCTATTTAGTTACATGGCATGGATCATGGGGTTGCTTGGGCTCGCTCTTGGCGCAGTTCAAGTCTTCAGCGAAGGAGGTGATCATCAGAGGAGTAATTCACTCCGGTAAAGCCCTAAACCCTATAAACCCTAAAAGGTACCGACGCAGTGATCCGAACTGTGAGAGTCCTTCACCCGGATTCGAACGAGAGTGTTCATTGGGACTGTTTGTCTTGTGCTGTGCTGAACGCTCTATTGATGTTCCTGTGGCATGTACTTCGAATGGTGACGTTAAAGACGACAGTTCGAGGAGGTGAAGGAAGTAGGAGGACGGCCAAACCGAGGATGGCCAGTATGATGGCGACAAGCTTTGGTTTAGGAATGGAGGCAGTCTGAACGGCCCAGTACGGAACAAAAACGACTCCCAGAAAAGTAGGCTGGCCACGCGTTCCAAACCTCACACCAGCCATACATTGCATTTGTTGTTCCTCCAGTTGTCGAAACAATGGTCCGTTGGGTACTGCCCCCACTCCGTAACAGTTGAATAGTATTCATAATATAGATATAGTAGCCCTATTATAGACTGTTACTGTATGGGGGCAGTACCTAAATGGTCCGTAACATGATCAGTGATCCTGAGTGTGTTGCACGGGTTCCTAAACGGAGGTCTCCGGCGGAAGCCGCGAAGCGGTAAACGTCATACTGCAGAGCAGTTGAAGGACATTGAAGGACCGTGAGAACTCAATTGAAAGGATTAATGATTGAGACGGCCACCAGGCTCCTACCTGTATATCCATATATACGACCATTAATAGTCTCATAATATATGTGGCCCCTGTAGATTCTACTATGGTATTGTACTGTGCTCTGCTATAATATTCCAAACTTTGTCTTCGTTTTTGCATATTCTAGATTATATGGTTTCGGACAGGAGTGAACATGAGCTTTTGTAGCACCACGCCTGGGGTTTAGAGTGTGGGGTTTAGGATGAGGGTCTTGGGTTTAGGGTGTAGGCAGTGCAGGGTTTAGGGTTTAGGGGTTTAGGGTTTAGGGTTTATAGGGTTTAGGGGTTTAGGGCTTAGGGTTTCGAATCTCTTCTGTGCTGGCTTGCTGTGTTTGGCTTCGGGTGCTATGGTGTCTTTGTAATGGTCAGAGCTTGAACAACCTGGCTGGGTGATTAGATCCCCGGGCAACATCCGAGGCAGATGAACTCTCCAAAACAAGCATCGCTGAAGCCCTGAACCACACACCCTCACCATTCGTAGACGCCGAAAGAAGAGCTAGTGAGGATACTGGCTAAGACCAGCATGTGCATTCTGAATTCAACTAGACCCTACACAAACATAGACCCTGAAACCCTAATCCCATGTCTTCGGTCCCTAAGAAGCCTTGCGCCGAGACTCCCCTGTACCCCAAAGCCCTCAACCCAAAACCAAGGGCCCCGTACGCCCCAAATTTCTGAGCATTGAATCCCGAAACCCCAATTACCTTCAATCCCAAGCAAAACCCGAAAACCCAAGACCCTAAATACATGAAACCCAAAATCACATGACCGAGCAGGAGCCAAGCGATGGCTGAAGCCAATCCGGCTCGCTTGAAAAGTTGTTCGATTTAAGGCTTTAGGGGTCTGGGTCTTTAGGGCTCTAGGGATTTGACGCTTGACGGTTTGGGGCTTTAGGGTTGAAGGGTGCTTCGGGTTTATATAATATAGGGGCCTTAATAATTACCTACACCTATTTTGGGGGGTTCCTTAGTATAACTATTGTGTAACATACCCCAAAACCCTATTCTAATCATTAAGGCCCCTGCATTATGGGGCTTATAGTCGAACGTATGGGCAGGGGTCGTAGATTCTTTCGGGGTGAAGGCTCCTTATGCTTTGAGCTTTGTAACATGTAGTATTGAAAGTCAGCTTAAAATGCATACATTGTACGTAGTATACACAAAATCCGTCGGAAGGAAAGACGTACAAATGAATCATATCTGTGTGTATATATATATATATGTATATGTACGCATACACGTATATATGTGCAAGTATATACGTGTGTATGTAGATATGCAGGTATATACGTGTGTATGTCTATAGATTTGCAGGTAGATAGGTAGGTAGGTAGGTAGGCAGGTATCTGTAGGTAGGTTTAGGTATAATGTAACGTAATGTAATATGTGATGTATAATGTATAATGTATTATGTTTAGCGTAATGTATAGTGTATAATATGTAAAGCATAATGCATAACTTGCTTTGTTTAATGTAATGTAACGTAACGTAAGGTAATGTAATTTAATGTATGTATACATGTGCGCACATGTAGTATGCAAAGGTCATAATAGCAGCAGCGAGCCTTGTGCCAGGTGAGCATCCCCGACGGATCTGGAGCACGATATGGTATGTTTTCGCTCAGGTTCGATGGGAAGGAGACGGAACAGCTGTTCCGGCAGGTTTACAAGATCCTGAAGGACCAGCACTACCCTGTCATGATTGTAGAAGATGGGGCAGGAGGAGACTTCGGAGCAACTACTGCGACGTTCCTGGGACGGCTCCGGAAGCACAAGGGCGTGTTGCTCGCCAGATCACTGACTCCAAGTACTCTTCCTACGAGGAGGTGAAGTTTGCACATGGCGAAGACCTCCACATACTCCCCCTCAGAGTCTGCGATGATCCCTGGCCCCCGGAGCCGCCCTGCGGTCCAGAGCACCCCCATGACAAGGAGGGCACGGCGGAAGGACTCATGGCCATGGCCTTCCCCAAAAGCAAGATCTATGTAGACTGTACCTGGGCCTCAGATATCCTGCTTACTTAGAGGGTTCATGTAAGGGGCCCCACAACGGCAGGGTTTTTGGGTTCAGGTAGGGGCAAGGATGCCCACTGGATCGCCGCCAAGATCGCAGAGACGCTGCGTCCGAAGCCTGGAGAGGCAGGGCACATGATGCATGTTTTGCTTGTTTTAGAGTTTATGGTTTTGGGTTTGGGGTTTTGAGGTCTAGGGATGTGTTTGTTCATGCGCCTATGGCTTCAAGGCTTCACGAATTGCAGGTGAAGCAAGAACCTTAAATTACTAAGGCGAGCAGCTTGCTTCAGGTCGGCACATGCATGATACTGCTGTTCTCATCACTCATGGCTGTCCTAGCTTCATACACGTAGCATGTGGCATGAGGGTGATGTCTTATGGAACCCCTAATCATGGAACCCTAAACCTCATCGGACCGCCTCGGCGAGGGTGCGGGATCTGGCACTTCGCCAAGCAATGTAGCATCCAGTGCCCCCGAAGCGAAGGCTATTCGAGGGATGGGGGTTCCCTTGCCAGAATGAAGGGTCTGAACATGCCGGAACTATTTTTTTTTCTCTTCCCCAGCGGTTCCGAACATAAACTTGCGCGTGTCCACATACACAACGATCGTATTGTCCCTTCTAAACGACCCTGAACGCAGACACGAAAGCCGTAGCCGAACAAGCCACGTTCTGTGGGGTCCGGCGGGCTTTACCCTAAACCCTATACACCCTAAACCGTGGCTGACCTCCCCAAGCTGCATGCTTGGCAGGGCGCGGATCCTGGCGCCTCGTCATCGACCCTTGCGGGACCCATCGCCCCAGCACTGCGGAAAGGCAAGGCCAGCGGCAGCAAGGACTCTGCCAAATTTCGGGCTCATATGCCTGTGACGGTCAATTGCAAGTTGCAGGCCTTCGAAATTTTCTGCTGAACATCAGAAAGTGCAGCATCAAGGGTTTACACTATTTTGCCTGCTTGTAGGCAGTGTCTAATTACAACAAGTACTGGAGACGCTCTGTTGCTTGAGCAGAAAAGTGATTACTAGCGATTTGGTATGCTAGTCGTTTCCGGGAGGACCCTGCGGCGTCTGCTGTGGATGCTGCAGCAACAGCAGAGCCGAAGGCATGCCAACAGCAGGTCCTAAAGCTTGGTAAGTACACATGGCGCTTTGCCTTTATCGTCTTGAATATAGTAGTCATGTGCTGTGACATCGATGGTTGATGACACTGTCAATATCCTTCATAGCTGAAGGTAGTTCAGACTGAGATGATGGATCAGCTGCGACACAGTCTTGTATAGGTCTGGCTAAGAAACCCTCTTCAAGATCACATTTCAGGATTTCCGGGCCGCCGCTTTTCATACCTCTCTCACTCAAATAGAGCCCCCGTGATGATTGGGTTCATTACTTTAAATGATGTTTATTGTGTTATCGGGCTGGCGTAGTATCTACACGTTCAACCAACCGTTTCCCGCATGCTGTGTTCCACGGAAGTAGGCCATCTGCTTCAAGTTCGGCACGACCTCGCATACCCATTCCCACAGCACCACTGTTGTTCCTTCAATCAACTGCAAAGCCCGGCTCTCGCTTCTCATAATCAGCCTGTGCACGCCACATTGACATGAGAGCTTCACATCGGACTTCATGATAGGTCCTAAATACGTAGTAGGTTCCTTAATTACTATGAACCCCTAGCATAACGTGCGGCAAGTCTCAAGAAGCCTCACCAAACGCCGAGAGTTTCGTGGCAGCTTGAGGGCCCCGATGAAGACGCCAAGGCTACACTGAGGGAATTGGAACTGAGTAGATGCACGTAGCTAGACCGTAAATGTCTATATAGTCTATATATATATATATGTGAATATATAGATATGTATATTTATACATATATATATATGTATATTATGTACAGATACATAATTGCATTACATTATACACTACATGCTACGACATCACCACGAACAACATGTCCTCAAAGGCTGCAGAAGGTCTCAGGCCTTCGATGTCCAGCTTCTTAAGAGAGACATGGCCTGTCTCACTGGTTGTGCTTGGACTGCCAAGCTTCAGGATGTTCTTAGCAACTTTCTGGTTGCCTGGCCCACTATAAAGCATTGCCAAATCAGCCTGCGTGCTGTGCATGGCTGGCCGAAAAGATGCCCTGTAGATTCGATCGGAAACTGTTTTCCTTCGCATCGCTGGGCTCTCGAGAGTGCACGCAACCTGCGGAGTTTTCGCCTCGCGACGCCTTCAACAGTGTAGGGTTCTACGTTAGCGAAGCGCTTCCTTGTTTTCACATCTTCCTCATGTGCAGGCGACTTGGACATGCTAGCATGATTGCACGTCTTTGAAATTCAGTTATTTAGGCAGTTATACATGGCAGCTAATATGGTGTTCACAGGAGAAGCGGATTGAGAGTACTCTAGTATCCCACGTCCCCAGACTGATAGAAGCCCTATAGGCAAGTCCTCCAAACAATACAGGGTGGGAGATCGAGTGGGGCACGAAGCGTCGGCGCCAAAAACCCTGCCTCTCTGCGTCGAAGGCCGTGGTCCCGAGCGCTTCGCTTAGCCCCGCAGACGCCGCAGAAGCCAAGGCCAGACCCGTCAGGGATGGTCGGTTGGGCGTCGTCAGGAGGCGGAGTGGTCTCTACTTTCAGGGCATCTTGCGACGCGCAGATATGGGGCATATCGTCGGGTTTAGGGCTTGCGCAGGGCTTAGGGTATATACTGTATAGGGACCTGGCAGCTGCTTCTCCCAGGAGGCCGGGGACGCCAGTACAGGGCTGTCAGTAAGAAGATCAATGCAAGATGAGGATGAGACGGGAGCCTTGCATGGGCTGGAAGGAATTCGAAGGATAATGAAAGAAACCGCGGCAGCCGCAGCACCAGGGGTCGCAAGGCTTTCGGCATCGTTCGCCTTAAGACGTTATCGGCAGCTTGAGCTTCTCTTTGCAATGTAGTGTGTTCGGGGCCTGATGCCCTGTAAATTTGTTTGCAGCCTTTCTCTGTTCCTTTGCTNGCTTTCGGCATCGTTCGCCTTAAGACGTTATCGGCAGCTTGAGCTTCTCTTTGCAATGTAGTGTGTTCGGGGCCTGATGCCCTGTAAATTTGTTTGCAGCCTTTCTCTGTTCCTTTGCTCACTCCCATCGGGTCGCGCGGCTCTGTGCACAGGCACATGCCGTGCTGAGCGTTCATTGTAAGCTTTCCATCTCGAGGCAGTCACAGAACAGCTTTGATCAAGCGCTGCTTTCACAAGACAAGCTTATGTGACGGTAATGAATTGTGTCAGCTAGTTGGACCCTTGACACTGCCAGGCATGGTTAGACTTGGGCTTCAAGGGCGGAGGCGAGCGCAATGGCCAGAGCTACTCCACGAAGGACGGAGCCGCCCAAACATATCTGTAGAGCACGAGCCCGCTATGCACCCGAAACCCCCAGACGTCTTGCCATGTACATGGGATGGCCCCCAACCCCCACCCCCCACATGTATTATGATGTATATTGTTGACTGCTTCGTGGATCTCCAGGGGGTTGTGTTCTAGCTTTGAAGGATGCGGGTGTCTCGAAGTGCAGGGCTTCTGGAAAAGGGGGAGCCGAGGGTTCATGGAGCCTACAAAGCCCCCCCCCCAAAAAAAATCAATCTGCACAGTCTTGCCACTCAGACTCTAAAGCCATTTGCTGCTCCGGCCTCGGATCCCGGTCTTGGAGGTTTGAAGAAACCCATTTCAGTTAGACTTGTATGGATGCTGGAAGTCTACCTGCAGAAAGGGTGCCAAGTCGTCACCCCCGGTGCCGCTGTCCTGCAGGCCTGCTACCTGANGCTACGAACCACCTGCATGCGCTGTCCTTGGCCCCAGAAGTCCCAACCCGCCAAAATCCTCCCGCAAAAGCAATCTGCACAGTCTATAGCCACTCTAAATAAATCCATTTGCAGCTCCGGCCTCGGATCCCAATCTTGGAGGTTTGAAGAAACCCATTTCAGTTAGACTTGTATGGATGCTGGAAGTCTACCTGCAGAAAGGGNTCTTGGAGGTTTGAAGAAACCCATTTCAGTTAGACTTGTATGGATGCTGGAAGTCTACCTGCAGAAAGGGTGCCAAGTCGTCACCCCCGGTGCCGCTGTCCTGCAGGCCTGCTACCTGAAGTCTCTGGAGCTCGATGAGAACTTTGCGGCTGCGTGGAGAAACCTCGGAATCGAAGGCGGTGGCACCGTGAAGGGCCGGGCTTATGACGCAAAGGACCGGCGGGGTGCTTGACTTGGGGTCTGTCAGACTTTGCAGCTTCCGGGCGTAAATGGGAGGCACGCCCGAAGTTTTTTGGTCACCTGAAGCCCCATCAGAGACCCCAAATCCCCAGCCTTCAAAACTCCTGCAAAGCCAGCCTCCAGCCCAGTGAGGGCCAAAGAAGTCCTGAGCTACGAATGCTCCCAAAACATCCACCTGCATGCGCAGTCCTCGGCCCCAGAAGTCCCAAACCCCCCAAAACCTCCCGAAAACAAAATCTGCACAGTTCATATTATAGCCACTCTAAAGCCATTTGCTGCTCCGGCCTCGGATCCCGATCTTGGTGGTTTGAAGAAACCCATTTCAGTTAGACTTGTATGGATGCTGCTGGAAGTCTACCTGCAGAAAGGGCGCCAAGTCGTCACCCCCCGTGCCGCTGCCCTGCAGGCCTGCTACNATCTTGGTGGTTTGAAGAAACCCATTTCAGTTAGACTTGTATGGATGCTGCTGGAAGTCTACCTGCAGAAAGGGCGCCAAGTCGTCACCCCCCGTGCCGCTGCCCTGCAGGCCTGCTACGTGAAGGCACTGGAGCTCGATGACAACTATGCGAGGGCGTGGAACAGGCTCGGAGTTCAAGGCGGTGGCACCGTGAAGGGCCAGGCTTATGACAAAAAGGACCGGCGGGGTGCTTGACTTGGGACCTGTCAGACTTTGCAGCTTCCGGGCGTAAACGGGAGGCACGCCCGAAGTTTTTTGAAACCTGAAGCCCCACAAGAGACACCGAATCCCTAGCCCCCAAACCCCCTGCAAAGCCAGCCTCCAGCCCAGTGAGGGCCAAAGAAGTCCTAATCTACGAGTGCTCCCCAAACCTCCAAAAAACCTCCCGAAAAAACAATCTGCACAGTCTAGCCACTCTAAAGCCATTTGCTGCTCCGGCCTCGGATCTCGATCTTGGAGGTTTGAAGAAACCCATTTCAGTTAGACTTGTATGGATGCTGGAAGTCTACCTGCGGAAAGGGCGCCAAGTCGTCACCCCGGTGCCGCTGCCCTGCAGGCCTGCCACATGAAGGCGGTGGAGCTCAACGAGAACTATGCGATGGCGTGGTACAACATCGGAGTTGTCGGCGGTGGCACCGTGAAGGGCCAGGCTTATGACGCAAAGGACCGGCGGGGTGCTTGGGGCCTGTCAGGCTTTGCAGCTTCCGGGCGTAAATGGGAGGCCCAAGCTTATAATTGCCCGCTGAGCAGGTTGCAGTCACAGCCGGAAGCCCAATCCCAATAAGAGACCCCAATCCCCAGCCCTCAAAACTCCTGCAAAGCCAGCCTCCAGCCCAGTGAGGGCCAAAGAAGTCCTAAGCCACGAATCCTCCCAAAACATCCACCTGCATGCGCAGTCCTCGGCCCCAGAAGTCCCAAACCCCCAAAAACCTCCCGCAAAAACAATCTGCACAGTCTAGCCACTCAGACTCTAAAGCCATTTGCTGCTCCTGCCTCCGATCCCGATCTTGGAGGTTTGAAGAAACCCATTTCTGTTAGACTTATGGATGCTGGAAGTCTATCTGCAGAAAGGGCGCCAAGTCGTCACCCCCGGTGCCGCTGCCCTGCAGGCCTGCTACCTGAAGTCTCTGGAGCTCAATGAGAACTTTGCGGCTGCGTGGAACAGTCTCGGAGTTGTTTTCGGTGGCACCGTGAAGGGCCAGGCTTATGACGCAAAGGACCGGCGGGGTGCTTGACTTGGGGGCCTGTCAGACTTTGCAGCTTCCGGGTGTAAATGGGAGGCCACGCCCGAAGTTGTTTGAAGCCTGAAGCCCCATAAGAGACTCCGAATCCCCAGCCCTCAAAACTCCTGCAAAGCCAGCCTCCAGCCCAGTGAGGGCCAAAGAAGTCCTGAGCTACGAATGCTCCCAAAAATTCCACCTGNGCTCCGGCCTTGGATCCCGATCTTGGAGGTTTGAAGAAACCCATCTCAGTTAGACATATGGATGCTGGAAGTCTACCTGCAGAAAGGGTGCCAAGTCGTCACCCCCGGTGCCGCTGCCCAGGCCTGCTTCGTGAAGTCTCTGGAGTTCGATGAGAACTATGCAGCTGCGTGGAACTGGCACCGTGAAGGGCCAGGCTTATGACAACAAGGACCGGCGGGGTGCTTGACTTGGGACCTGTCAGACTTTGCAGCTTCCGGGCGTAAACGGGAGGCACGCCCGAAGTTTTTTGAAGCCTGAAGCCCCATCAGAGACCCCAAATCCCCAGCCTTCAAAACTCCTGCAAAGCCAGCCTCCAGCCCAGTGAGGGTCAAAGAAGTCCTAATCTACGAGTGCNGCCCGAAGTTTTTTGAAGCCTGAAGCCCCATCAGAGACCCCAAATCCCCAGCCTTCAAAACTCCTGCAAAGCCAGCCTCCAGCCCAGTGAGGGTCAAAGAAGTCCTAATCTACGAGTGCTCCCTGCATGCGCAGTCCTCGGCCTCAGAAGTCCCAAACCGCCAAAATCCTCCCGCAAAAACAATCTGCACAGTCTAAAGCCATTTGCTGCTCCTGCCTCGGATCCCGATCTTGGAGGTTTGAAGANATGCGCAGTCCTCGGCCTCAGAAGTCCCAAACCGCCAAAATCCTCCCGCAAAAACAATCTGCACAGTCTAAAGCCATTTGCTGCTCCTGCCTCGGATCCCGATCTTGGAGGTTTGAAGATACCCATCTCAGTTAGACTTGTATGGATGCTGGAAGTCTACATGCAGCCAGGGCGCCAAGTCGTCACCCCCGGTGCCGCTGCCCTGCAGGCCTGCTTCGTGAAGTCTCTGGAGCTCGATGAGAACTCTGCGAGGGTGTGGGGAAACCTCGGACTCGAAGGCGGTGGCACCGTGAAGGGCCAGGCTTATGACAAAAAGGACCGGCGGGGTGCTTGACTTGGGGCCTGTCAGACTTTGCAGCTTCCGGGCGTAAATGGGAGGCCCAAGCTTATATTTAATTGCCCGCTGAGCAGGTTTCCACGGTCAAGGTATGAAATTCCACCATGGCCTTCTAGATGCCCGAAGCTCATTGAAACCTGAAGCCCCATNGTAAATGGGAGGCCCAAGCTTATATTTAATTGCCCGCTGAGCAGGTTTCCACGGTCAAGGTATGAAATTCCACCATGGCCTTCTAGATGCCCGAAGCTCATTGAAACCTGAAGCCCCATCAGAGACCCCCAATCCCCCGCCCTCAAAACTCCTGCAAAGCCAGCCTCCAGCCCAGTGAGGGCCAAAGAAGTCCTGAGCTACGAATGCTCCCAAAAATTCCACCTGCATGCGCAGTCCTCGGCCTCAGAAGTCCCAACNAGCTCATTGAAACCTGAAGCCCCATCAGAGACCCCAAATCCCCAGCCCTCAAAACTCCTGCAAAGCCAGCCTCCAGGCCAGTGAGGGCCAAAGAAGTCCTGAGCTACGAATGCTCCCAACAATTCCACCTGCATGCGCAGTCCTCGGCCTCAGAAGTCCCAACCCGCCAAAATCCTCCCGCAAAAACAATCTGCACAGTCTAGCCACTCAGACTCTAAAGCCATTTGCTGCTCCGGCCTNGCTCCGGCCTTGGATCCCGATCTTGGAGGTTTGAAGAAACCCATCTCAGTTAGACATATGGATGCTGGAAGTCTACCTGCAGAAAGGGTGCCAAGTCGTCACCCCCGGTGCCGCTGCCCTGCAGGCCTGCTTCGTGAAGTCTCTGGAGTTCGATGAGAACTATGCAGCTGCGTGGAACTGGCTCGGAGTGTTTCGCGGTGGCACCGTGAAGGGCCAGGCTTATGACAACAAGGACCGGCGGGGTGCTTGACTTGGGACCTGTCAGACTTTGCAGCTTCCGGGCGTAAACGGGAGGCATGCCCGAAGTTTTTTGAAGCCTGAAGCCCCATCAGAGACCCCAAATCCCCAGCCTTCAAAACTCCTGCAAAGCCAGCCTCCAGCCCAGTGAGGGTCAAAGAAGTCCTAATCTACGAGTGCNATGCGCAGTCCTCGGCCTCAGAAGTCCCAAACCGCCAAAATCCTCCCGCAAAAACAATCTGCACAGTCTAAAGCCATTTGCTGCTCCTGCCTCGGATCCCGATCTTGGAGGTTTGAAGAAACCCATTTCAGTTAGACTTGTATGGATGCTGGAAGTCTACCTGCAGAAAGGGCGCCAAGTCGTCACCCCCGGTGCCGCTGCCCTGCANCCCTCAAAACTCCTGCAAAGCCAGCCTCCAGCCCAGTGAGGGCCAAAGAAGTCCTGAGCTACGAATGCTCCCAAAAATTCCACCTGCATGCGCAGTCCTCGGCCTCAGAAGTCCCAACCTGCCAAAATCCTCCCGCAAAAACAATCTGCACAGTCTAGCCACTCAGACTCTAAAGCCATTTGCTGCTCCGGCCTCGGATCCCGATCTTGGAGGTTTGAAGAAACCCATTTCAGTTAGACTTGTATGGATGCTGGAAGTCTACCTGCAGAAAGGGCGCCAAGTCGTCACCCCCGGTGCCGCTGCCCTGCANGCCTCGGATCCCGATCTTGGAGGTTTGAAGAAACCCATTTCAGTTAGACTTGTATGGATGCTGGAAGTCTACCTGCAGAAAGGGCGCCAAGTCGTCACCCCCGGTGCCGCTGCCCTGCAGGCCTGCTTCGTGAAGTCTCTGGAGCTCGATGAGAACTATGCGATGGCGTGGAGAAACCTCGGACTCGAAGGCGGTGGCACCGTGAAGGGCCAGGCTTATGACGCAAAGGACCGGCGGGGTGCTTGACTTGGGGGCCTGTCAGACTTTGCAGCTTCCGGGCGTAAATGGGAGGCCCAAGCTTATATTTAATTGCCCGCTGAGCAGGTTTCCACGGTCAAGGTATGAAATTCCACAATGGCCTTCTAGATGCCCGAACGAGTAACTTTGGACTTCGGGGTAGTCTCTGGGGTTTAGGGGTCGGGAGAAAACTCCTGCAAAGCCAGCCTCCAGGCCAGTGAGGGCCAAAGAAGTCCTGAGCTACGAATGCTCCCAAAAATTCCACCTGCATGCGCAGTCCTCGGCCTCAGAAGTCCCAACCCGCCAAAATCCTCCCGCAAAAGCAATCTGCACAGTCTAAAGCCATTTGCTGCTCCGGCCTCGGATCTCGATCTTGGAGGTTTGAAGAAACCCATTTCAGTTAGACTTGTATGGATGCTGGAAGTCTACCTGCAGAAAGGGCGCCAAGTCGTCACCCCCGGTGCTGCTGCCCTGCAGGTCTGCTACCTGAAGTCTCTGAAGCTCGATGAGAACTATGCGGCTGCGTGGAGAAACCTCGGACTGGTCGGCGGTGGCACCGTGAAGGGCCAGGCTTATGACAAAAAGGACCGGCGGGGTGCTTGACTTGGGGGCTGTCAGACAGCCCCATAAGAGACCCCGAATCCCTAGCCCCCAAACCCCCTGCANGGCGGTGGCACCGTGAAGGGCCAGGCTTATGACAAAAAGGACCGGCGGGGTGCTTGACTTGGGGGCTGTCAGACAGCCCCATAAGAGACCCCGAATCCCTAGCCCCCAAACCCCCTGCAAAGCCAGCCTCCAGCCCAGTGAGGGCCAAAGAAGTCCTAAGCCACGAATCCTCCCAAAACATCCACCTGCATGCGCAGTCCTCGGCCCCAGAAGTCCCAAACCGCCATCTGCACAGTCCAGCCACTCTAAAGCCATTTGCTGCTCCGGCCTCTCATCGCGATCTTGGAGGTTTGAAGAAACCCATTTCAGTTAGACTTGTATGGATGCTGGAAGTCTACCTGCAGAAAGGGCGCCAAGTCGTCACCCCGGTGCTGCTGCCCTGCAGGCCTGCTACCTGAAGTCTCTGGAGCTCGATGAGAACTATGCGATTACGTGGAGCAACCTCGGAAATCAAGGCGGTGGCACCGTGAAGGGCCAGGCTTATGACAAAAAGGACCGGCGGGGTGCTTGACTTGGGGGCTGTCAGACAGCCCCATAAGAGACCCCGAATCCCTAGCCCCCAAACCCCCTGCA